>JAFEMH010001481.1:0-467741 GCA_022495995.1 Adenophora triphylla var. japonica | reverse complement strand
AATTGCCCCAAACCGAACCAAACCAAACCATTTACCCTAATTACATTCCATCTTCCTACAAAAAATCAATAACCTCACCAAATAATTAAGGGCAAATTGCATTTTAGTTACTTGAGCTTGTCGAGATATTTCAATTGATTATTGAATTCGCATTTGTAACAAGTTGGTTATTGAGTTTGTCATTTTGTTACAATTGGATATATTTTTGGATGCCCAGCTAAAAATCTAACGAAAAGCATAACATCTGAGTTACTTAGGGGTATTTTGGTCATTCTCAATAAATTTTTAATTAACTTTAATTTATCATTCTCTTCAATAATATATTTACAATATACAAGCATTATTAATATGACAAGTAAAATAACAATTATTATGTAAAATATTAAATTCATTTATGAAAAAAATATACTAACAACATAATATATATATATATATATATATATATATATATATATATGTGTGTGTGTGTATATATATACACACACACACACACTCCCCTCCCCTCGTCTCTCTACCTTCCCCCGACTCAGGCGACCGTCTCCCTTCCCCTACTCCGGCGGCCCATTTCCCCCTACTCACGACCGTCTCCCTCCCCCCCTACTCCTGCGACCGTCTCCCCTACTCTGGCGACCACTTCCCTCTTCCTCTCTCTCCCTCTCTCTCTCTCTCTCTCTCTCTAATATACTTCCACCACTTTCTCATTTTCCGGCCGAGATCTTGCGGTTGTGGGAATTCAAAATCATGGTTCCCAGAGGAAAATGATGTCATGCGATCTACATTCTCAAGTTGCGAGAATCAGTAAATGAGCAAATTGAATGGTATCCGTCTCTTCTCGAATTCTCTGTCAATTTCAATTATTTCTTCCACCATATTAGAGCCTTTGATTTTCAAGTCTTGAAGAATCCCAAGCATTTTAACAGTAGAAAGCGAGAATATATAATTTAAGCGCCACAACTGTGGATCTCTAAAGACTTGAGGTTTTTAAAGCAAGGAGTTCCTTCGGGAACCATCAGAATACATGCTTCAAATTATTCGGGATTCGGCGGGATGACGGTTTCAATCATGGTGGATTTGGGGCTTTGAAATGTAGGTATTTTTTTCTTTCTATTCTTTGGGATGTGTTTAGGCAGTGTGGTGGTGATTGCTAAATCGGCGGTGGCTAGAGGGAGGTGGCAGCATGGAGGTGGTGGTTTTGAGTGGTGGAGATTAGACCTCCTTTATCAACAACTTAATCCAATCCAATTCAACAATATAATATTATTTCTTTTCTCTCTTCCACATATATCATCTACAATTCAAACCAATCTTCTTCATTTTTTGACTTTACTCACAATCCAATCCAACAAATCAACCCAACTCAAATATCATTTATTCTTTATTTTTTATTACATATATTATTAACCTCATTTTTCTTATTTTTTGTCTTGTAATAAATTTGTAAAATATTTTATATTACTAAATTTATATAATTATTATACAAAAATACTTGAGAGTTGAGATATTCTTGAGAGTTTGAATCAAATGAAAAATTTGGATCCATATTGACAATGAGAAATTAGGGAAAGAGATAGAAAAAACTATTTAATTATAGAGAAAATTAGATTGTGCTTCAAATTCAATAAATTTGATCTCTATTTATAGAGGATAAAAAATAAAAATTTTGATATTTTTATTTTAATAAATTTTTAATATAATTAAAAATAATTTAAGTTAAAAATGGAAAAGTATATTTAAAAAAATCCACCAACCAATGGTTGGTGGACATGTGTCCCAAAATTGGATCACAGTCTAGATTGGTTCTCCAATCTAGATCACCATACTGAACCAATCTTCATTTCTTTTTTCTTTTCTTTTTTTTTTTCAAATGTTTTGTCATTTAGCCAACGATCTTGGCACTAGGTCATGGATAAAGAAGGTCTTAGTGGAGGTGGGTGATGAAGAGAATTGTTATTCATTCGTTTTCCTTTTTTTTTTTCTTTTATTGAGATTTTGACATAAATTAATGAGAAATATATTTATTAAGAGAAGGGATAAATTTAAAAATATAGTTGAAGGGGTATTTTGGTCTTTTTCATGCAAATTCCATTGAGAATGACCAAAATACCCCTAAGTAACTCAGATGTTATGTTTTTCGTTAGATTTTTAACTGGACATTCAAAAATATACCTAATTGCAACAAAATGACAAATTCAATAACCAACTTGTTACAAATGCAAATTCGATAACCAATTGAAACATCTTGACAAACTCAGGTAACTAAAATACAATTTGCCCTTAATTATTTGGTGAGGTTATTGATTTTTTGTAGGAAGATGGAATGTAATTAGGGTTGTAAATGGTTCAGTTTGGTTTGATTTAGGCCAATTTACAGACCGAACCACTAGTCATCGGTTTGAAAAAATCTCAAACCGAATCGAACCATGAAAAAATTCAAATCGAACCGAACCAAGCCACCATGGTTTGGTTCGGTTTGGTTCGAATCGCGGTTTAATTTTACGATTCAAACCGCGGTTTAAACCACAATTCAAACTATGAAATAGAACATTGCTTAAAACATTAATTAGAACTTGGTATCAGACTACACAATTCATTGTCATGTTTGTTTGAATTTTCCAGACATAACATACATAAGAGATTCAGTATTTAAACACAACTTGAAATTGTGCTTCAATGTTTATGATAACAACATGTCATTTGAGTACTTGTAATGGTATGTATTAAATAGTGAATTAACATTATTACAAGAAGATTAATAAAAAAAAAGGGTTATGGGCTAAAACTAATGAATATAATTAGGGATTTTCAATCTAAATGTGAGGTGAAGATGAAAGATATGCATATTTCGGTTAATATTGAACGATTTGGTGGTTTGGTTTATTGGTTCGGTCTCGCGGTCTCGAATCGTGGTTTGGGGGTCCAGACCGCAGATCAAATCGAACCACACGATTTGACAATTTTTGAAACCGAATCAAACCACTATTGCTTGAAAATCGAACTAAACCGCGTGATTTAATTCGATTCTGAACCGCGATTTGAACCAAATCACATACACCCCTAAATGTAATATTATGCAACTTCAGTGTGTAGATAGGGGGTGATCCTTCCTCGAGGCTCAAGTGGTGATTATCATGGGAATGCACATGCTTTTGGCTAGCAATGCTTTGATTTTATTTTTTTACTAGGATGAAACCCGTGCGTAGCACGGGATATTTTTTAATTTATTATTAGTCGTTTTTTGAGAGATTTTCTTTAGTTATTACCACATTAATTGTTTTTCTGCACGGATACTTTTAAATTTATTTTTTTAAAAAAATGTTTATGACTTTATTTTATCATAATATATTTATTTTGTTACCACTTACTCCTCCGATCCCACCTCACTTAATACCTAAGAGGTGGATACAATAATTAAGGGAAAAAAGTAAAATAAAGAAAATGTGTGGTAGAAAATAAAGAGAGAGGGAGAGAGAATGAGTGGGTTAATAATAGGCTAGTTGAAAAAATTGTGTGGTGAAAAATGAAGAGAGAGAATGAATGGTTGAGACAGAATGAATATAAAATTATAAAAAGATTATCATTTTGAGAAGTCTCAAGTGAAGTGAAACGATCAAGTGAGGTGGAAGAGAGGGAGTATATTGTTTTACTTATTTTAAAGCATGATGAGTTTGCCTCTTCATTCTTCATGATGATCTAACATTAATTTTGTATCATACTATATTCATTTCATTTTAATTAAATTTAAAATAAGAGAATTTTAGTCAGAAAACTTTTTTTGTCCAATGTTCCATCTTCTAAGACTTATTATATGCATATATACTTATTAAATGTTTTAACTTTTAATTTAGTTAATTCATAATTAAGAGACTTTTGATAAGCAAAATATTAATTTACCTACTCATTCATCTCCCTTTAAGATTTATAACACTAAAGAAATATTTAATTCATAATGAATCTATCTTTGAATTTTATATGACTTTTCATATTCAGTTCCTTAAAATTAAGTTACACTTCTAATGTTTCATCTTTTTAGACTTATTATATTCATATATATTTATTAGATGTTTTAATTTTAAATTTAATTCAATTTATATGTAAAGACTTTTGATAATCCAAATATTAAGTCATCTTATAATTCATGTCCTTTAAAGACTTGTTGCATAATTAAAGTAGAATTAATTCATAGTGGATCTAACATTTGATTTTAAAAGACTTATCATATTCAATTAATCATTAAAATTAGTTTGCATCTTTTAGGACTTATTATATGAACATATATTTATTGCATGTTGTAATTTAATTTAATTTGATTCATAAATAAAAGACTTTTGATGATCCAAAGTCAACCACTCATTCATCTTTCTTTAAGATTTATAACATAAAAAACTTTTTTAAAAAATGGATCAATCATTAATTTATATGAGTGGTTTTTTTTTCATTAAGTATTATCTTGATAGTATAAAGCAATAATTTTTTCATGGATCAATCAGTAATTTATAAATATGGAGAGGACTTTTTGTAAAGTTTCATATGGTGGGATAGAAAGTGTATATGTGTCTATACAAACTTAATTTATATAATTAAGTTGATATTTATAATAAAAATTATAAATTAAATATATTGAATAATTGCCTCTCTAAGTATATAAAGACAAATGAAGTAAATTATATATTTTCATCCAGAAAATTGGATCACTAAACAATAAAAATTTTAAGAAAAAAATTATAATAACATAAAAATAAGAAAAAGTTCTAGTTGAAAATGGATGTGAAATTCATATAACTTGGTAACTCATTTTTGCAACTTAATACTTGAAATTGTATTACATTGATATATACATAATTTGTATTAAAATCAACAACTCCAAAACATAATCTGGAGTAAAAGATAAAGAATAAATTAAAATTAATTAGTAAAACATAATCAAAATATATAAAACATCAACGAAGACCAAAATTAACTCTCAAATAAAATTATGATAAAAAAGCAAATATATAGACATAGCAATTAAAAGGATAACTCACCAAAATGTAAAATAATTTTTTAAACTCAAATCAGAACTAAATTCAAATAACAAATATCATAAAAATAACCAATTGGTAATATTCAAATCAATAAAAAAAAAAATTATGTCGACCTTTTTAGGTTCTATAACGAATTTATATAAATGAATCTAAGTACTTCACATACCTAAGAAGTTTGGTGGGTAAAGTAAAATCAAACTTATTCCGTCTTAAAATAAATATATTGTGTTTTTTTGATGAAGAGAACAAATAAATATTTATTTTGGACGGAGGTAATAGTAAAATAAAATGATAAGCGAAAATTCAATGAGATAATATATGCAAAAATTATAGAGGTGAAACTTACTCAAATGATGCAATTTTTCTCAATCAATCTAATGTATTCTTTTTCATCAAAATTTGTCCAAGAACTATCTTCCCAACCTAAAGGAAAAGAAACAAAAAAAAATTGTGAGAAATTAGTGAAAGCTAAATTAAACCATGAGTACATAGATTGAGAAATAGAATGTTAAAAGAAATGAAACAATTGATATTAATGTATGAATCTAAGTACTTCACATACCTAAGAAGTTTGGTGGGTAAAGTAAAATCAAACTTATTATGTCTTAAAATAAATATATTGTGTTTTTTTTATGAAGAGAACAAATAAATATTTATTTTGGACGGAGTTAATAGTAAAATAAAATGATAAGCGGAAATTCAATGAGATAATATATGCAAAAATTATAGAGGTGAAACTTACTCAAATGATGTAATTTTTCTCAATCAATCTAATGTATTCTTTCTCATCAAAATTTGTCCAAGAACTATCTTCCCAACCTAAAGGAAAAGAAACAAAAAAATTGTGAGAAATGAGTATATTTATTTTGGACGGAGGTAATAGTAAAATAAAATGATAAGCGGAAATCCAATGAGATAATATATGCAAAAATTATAGATGTGAAACTTACTCAAATGATGCAATTTTTCTCAATCAATCTAATGTATTCTTTCTCATCAAAATTTGTTCAAGAACTATCTTCCCAACCTAAAGGAAAAGAAATAAAAAAAAATTGTGAGAAATTAGTAAAAGCTAAATTAAACCATATACATAGACTGAGAAATAGAATGTTAAAAGAAATAGAACAATTGACATTAATGTATAAAGAAGAAGAGAAGTAGGAGAAAGTCTTTCATGTCATACAACAATAAACACAATATTCCGTTTTAATTTATATATTCCGTGGAAAGACCATATGTATCCCAAAATGAAGAGTCATTTAGGTCCATTCATCTTCAAGCTAATGTAGGCATTGAATGAAAAATTACAAAAAATATGTTTGAAATAAATATATATAATCTTTCATATTCTTTATTAGTTTATTTCATTTAGGTGTAGTTACTGTAATTCATTCACTAACTTGAAATGCATTTTGTCTTATCCTATCATTTGATTAATGAAATTTGATCAATTGAAAAGTCACACTTTTAATGTAATTCATGCACCAACTTGAAGTGTATTTAGTTTTATCATATTATTTGATTAATAAAGTTTGATTAGTTGAAAAGTCAAAAGTCACACCTTTAAATGCACAACCTACCTAATGTATACTTCTATTCTATATATATAAGTATGAGTTAGTACTACTAACTATTAGAAGACACTCATATAAGAAATATATATCTTCTTCTATTATTCAAAAAGTATAAATTTAATTATAGAAATATTGAATAGATAATATAAGACTTTAACTACTACTAATTATATGTAAAAAATAACCATTCACAAAACTATTAGAGACTATGAATATTAATAACTATTGGGGAGAATTCAAAATATCACAAATTAATTAGGGGGTGAATGAGTTGGAAGCCTAAAAATATAAGAATCACCTTTTTTGGCTTATGTGACAACACCTTATCAAATTTGGCCTACTTTAATATACTATATTTAATATACTATAAGTATAAATTTTTTATTAATGCAATTTTTATAAGAATTTAGAAATTTGAGTGTACCCCTTTGCACATGCTTTCGATTAGCAACGGTGTTTGGCTTATTTTTCCTACTTTAAATGTTCCCACTTTACTGGTGCAAATTAATACTCCTGCGTTCCAATAGAAGCTTCCCATTTTGTCATTTTGGGTGTCCCGTTAATAGCTTTCACTTTTCTTTTTTGGAAAATGAATCTTTACTATTCTCTCCACTCATTCTCTCTCCTACATTATTTTAATACTCACAACACCATTATAATTTACTATTCCCTCCACTCATTCTCTTTCCTATTTTCAAATTACACTCACAACATTTTTTCTTCCCACCCATTTTATTAATTTGCGTGCAAGGCAAAATTTGGACAGCCTCTATTGGGACGGAGGGAGTACTATTTTAAGTCTTACTGGATTTTCGTGCAATTTATTAAAAGTTGCCCCGTCTTGTGTGAAGAAAAAATTGCATTACGACTTTTTTGTGTAAAACGAATTTCGGAAAAAGATTTCTCGTAAAATATTTTTCGAAAAATGATAGAATATGTTCTTAGCTGTTTAGTAAATCTAAGAAAAATATTTTTTAAAAAATATTTTCTTTTGTTTCATAAATTAAAAAAAAATATTTCAGTTAAAACACAATCTGAAATAAATTGAAAAAGATAGAATGGGATAGAGTGATGGAGGTGGGGTGGATAAGGTAGGGGGTGGGGATTAGTAGGGGTGAGTTGTGTGAGTGTGGGGTAGGGTATGGTAGGAGTAGAGTAGGGTGGTGGGGAAAATAGACGTGGCCGGTTCCGGTTAATCAGCGGTTAGCCGGTTTAAACCGGCGGTTAGGAACCTCCAAAACTCTCAACCGGAACCGAACCGTGTAACCGCCATAACCCGTTACGGTTTGACGGTTTTTCGATTTGATCGGTTTTAATGATTTATCCGGTTTGGGTCTGCACGGTCGAGTCTTTGGTGTTGCTCGGTCGAGCATACCCTTTTTTTTTTTAATTTCTGGCGTTCTGCTCGGCCGAGCAACTCATATGACTCGGCCGAGCATGAGGCATGACCGGTTAAATACACTGAAAAATGACCCCCTCGGTCGAGCAACTCATATGACTCGACCGAGCATGATCGTTAAATGGTAAAGACTTACTGAAAAATGTCTTGCTCGACCGAGCAACCCTCATGACTCGACCGAGCATAAAACTGGCGGTTCAAAATCGGTGGTTCACGATTTTTGAAATACACCAACCGAAATCAAACATTGGAAAAACCGGTTACGGTTAAACCGATTGACCGATTTTGACCGGTTAAAAATCGACCGATTTGCCGATCCGGTTAACCAAATGGACACGTCTAGGGGGAAATGTAAAAGGGTAAGATGGTGGTAAGCTAGGGTGGTGATAGGATAGGGTGTGGGGGTGGGTGGGTGTGGGGTAGGGTAGGTAGCCGAGAAGTAGGGGAGAGTGGGGTTGGGTGGGAAAGTTGTTAAAAAATAATACTCCCTCCGTCACACTTCAATTGAGTCACTTTCCTTTTTGGGACGTCACACTTCAAATGAGCCATTCCATAAATGGAAAGAAGTGAACAGTGTTTCAGACATTTATACCCTCATAATGTTTATATATTTACAAAAAAAAAAAAGTATTTATTATACCCTTATAATTTTAACATATTTACAAAAAAATCAATCATTAACTTACTATTCCTCCCACTCATTCTCTCGTACAAAAAAAAAACCATTCATTAACTTACTATTTCTCTCACTCATTCTCTCTCCTATTAAATATTTTTAATTTTTACATTCTCTCTCCTCTAATCTTCTACCCACTTTCAATTTTTTACTCATTTAAAAAAAATCTTAAAAAGCGTGTAAAAATGTCATGACTCAATTGAAGTGGGACGGAGGGAGTATAATTTAATTATAAGTATAAAAATGTTTGGCAGTGGGAGGGGGGTTAGTAGTGGGTGGGGAGTGGGTGTGAGGGTGGGAGGTGGTGGGAGCGGTGAGAGTTGTAAAAAATAATTTTAATATGAGTGAAAGAAATTGCTTGGGGTGGGGTAATTGTTAAAAAAATAATTCTAAAATGAATAAAAAAATATTTTTGACCTCGGGGTGGTGGGGGTGGTGGTGGTGGGGGGTGAGGGGAAGTTGTTAAAAATAAATTTAAAATGAGTAAAAAAATTGATCGGGGGTTGGGGGTTGGTGGTGGTGATATGGGGGTGGAGAGTTGTAAAAAATAATTTTAATATAAGAATTTTTTTTGATGGGGTTGGGGTAGGGGATTGGGTTGGGGTGGTTAATGTGGGGGTGTATGGAAAGTTAGGTGTGTGAGTGAGGGTATTAATATTTTACGAAAAATAAAATATGGAGGAAAAATCTGTAAGTCATTTTACTTAGAAAAGTGGAAAAACATTTTTCGTGAAATATTTTCCCCCAAACAAACAGAGCCTAAATCCCCCCCCCCTTGATAAAAATAATTTTACCCTTCTTTAAAAAAAGTTCCGGCTCCACCATTATTATGAAAAATGTTACTCTCTTCGTTCCGAAAAGTTTGTCCCACTTTAAGCTCTATTTATTTGGGGGAAAATATTTTTCGAAAAATGGTTGAAGGAATTGTTAAAAAAATAATTTTAATATGAGTGAAAAAAATTGCTCGGGGTAGAGGAATTGTTAAAAAATAATATTAAAATGAATAAAAAAAAAAAAATTTGACCTCGGGGTGGTGGGGTGAGGGGGAGTTGTTAAAAATAAATTTAAAATGAGTAAAAAAATTAGCCTGGGGTGGGGAGTTGGTGGTGGTGATATGCTGGTGGAGAGTTGTAAAAAATAATTTTAATACAAGAATTTTTTTTATGATGGGTGTGGGGTAGGGGATTGGGTTGGGGTGGTTGATGTGGGGTGGGTAATGTGGGAGTGTATGAAAAGTTAGGTGTGTGAGTGAGGGTGTTAACATTTTTCGGAAAATGAAAATACGGAGAAAAAATCTGTAAGTCATTTTACTTAAAAAAGTGAGGAAAACATTTTTCATAAAACATTTTCCACCAAACAAACAGAGCCTAAATTCACCCCCCCCCCCTTACTTGATAAAAATAATTTTACCCTTCTTTATAAAAAGTTCCGGCTCCACCATTATTATGAAAAATGTTACTCTTTTCGTCCAGGAAAGTTTATCCTACTTTAAGCTCTATTTGTTCGGGGGAAAATATTTTTCGGAAAATGATTTCTGGAAAACATTTTATAAAAAATGAAAATGTTTTCCAAAAAGTGACATTCGGTTATTTGGTAAATCTAAGATAAATGTTTTTCATAAAACGTTTTCATGTGTTTGATAAATTTAAGAAAAATATTTTTCGATGAAAATACAAATTTGGGTAGGTAGGATAGGTGGATATGGGATAGGGATAGGGATAGGATAGGTGGCGGGGATAGGATGGAGTAGGGGTTAGGATAGGGGGTATGGTAAAGTAGTGGAAATGGGGGGTTGGTGAGTGAGCTGAAGGTGGGTAAGATAGGGTGGGGGTGATAGTGGGTGGGGTGGATGGGGGTGGGGGTTAGGTGTTTCAATAGTGGTTAGGGGTAAAGGTGGAGATTTGGAAAGATGGGTGGGGTGATGGTGTTAATGAGCATTTTTCGAAAAATGTTTTGAGTAAGATAATTCGGAAGTTATTTTTCTTGATATACAATCCTATATTTTATTGACCGAAAAATCTTTTATGTTGACCTTATTTTCTTGTTTTTATTTTGGGTGGATGTGATTGATGCCATAAGAACACCTTCTGGTGACAATTCTTCAAGTCGTGAGTTGATATGGACTTTAAGAGCAATTGCAACAATGACGTTTGGAAGTGGCTTGAGCTGACATGGCACACATGACTCCCACAACCATGACTTTATAAAAGTCGTTGATAACTTTTCTTGTTTTGGTTTTTGCAGATGACAGGCTTCACGGCTTGGAATTTATTTATTTATTTATTTATTTTTACAAAAATTGCAATTAACATATAAAAATATAAGAATATTGAAATAATTATATATAGTAGTAATAAATGTAATATAAATGAGTAGGAAAGAGAAAATATGATGGGATGATTTTTGTCATGAATTGAGATAAAATTATTTGGAGTTGTGTTTTTGATGATTGCTGACGTGGAGCTGAGATAGAGGAGAAAGGGATGAGAATGAAGTGTTATGGATGAAGATTTAACAATGATGACTTTCTTTTCGGGCTTCGATGACCGAGTTAAAAACTGGGCTGGAGAATGACTCCTTGGTGTGGCTAAAAAATGGGCCCTCTCCTGCTATCCTTGTGAATGACACACTCAAAAGAGAGGAGGCAATATGGAGCGTGGACATCACCTTTTGAAAATGCAAATTTGTGATAATTTTTTGACTGACAATTGTTCTGCTCAAATAATGAAAATGTTTGAAAATAAAATTCAGCCATGTTCTCGTTGATTTTTGTGGACCAATTTTCAGATTGAAATAATCTTTAACGGACATATTTGTAATACCCAACCAAATTCTGCCATGTGTCCTTAAATATTATCAACTTCATAAAAAAATGTAAAAATTACAAAAAAAACCAACGGGCATATTTTTATTTTATCTATAAATATCAGTGTTCTAAAAGATCTCGCCTAAGAGCGCTAGTTCCCCGCCTGTGCCTGCGCCTCTCCAACGCCTGGGCTATAAGCCTCACTCCAGCCCCGACTAATCCCGACTAATCCCGACTAGTCCCGCCTAGGCGCTAGGCCCGGCTCCGCCGCCTAACATCCGCCTAGCAATTTTTAGAACCTTGATAAATATCAATTTTCTTATGTTTTGTACTTCTACTTCAAAATTCTCAATTTCCTTCAATATTAGTTATTCTCTGTTTCTTTCAATATTAGTAATCTCCTTAAGTTTTCTTCAAATATATTTAATTTCGTAAATGATGAAATCAACACCATCAGCCTTTATTGAGATTTGAATATCATTGGTTTTATTTTTTATTGAATACAATGATTAAACAAACATTGTTTTCTTTATTTATAGGCCACTTTATTTTTTAAAGATGACAAAATTGGTAAGTCATTTCAACAATAAAGCTTGAAAATGATGTTTCATCTTTTAGAGCATCCAATGTTGATATACAGACAAATCACTTTAACCTCAATTATTTTCATCTTCTATAAAAGAAATCTCTCTTACAAGTTTTATACACCAAATCTACACTCATCCTCCAATTCTTCTCCAACGTGTCTTAAAACTTCCTCCAAAATGCATTCATCGTCAAGCTCATCATCGTCAAGTTCAAGTGATAATGATTATGAAGCAATATTTAGTATAGTCAAGGAATGGGATAAATCGACCGATGAAAGGTGCCAAAATGAAGAAGCGACCGTAGGCTCATTCATTCCTCCAATCTCATTAACTATTGAGAGGTCATTGCCTGAAGCTCGGAGAAGATACGTGCGCAGAGAATGCGAAAAAGGCCATAACATACTATATAAACAATATTTTACTGAACACACCAGTTATCCAGAAGAAATGTTTCGTCGTAGATACCAGATGAGGTGTCATGTCCTTTGTCGTATCATGGAAGCATTGCGTGCATCTGATGACTATTTCAACCAGAAAGTTGATGCTAGTGGTAGACTTGGTCTATCGATTGAGCAAAAATTCACTGTTGTTATGTGTATATTAGCATATGGTACTGCATACGACTCAGTTGATGAACATCAATGTCGGGAAACTACAAATGAGTGTCTTCTTCATTTTGTTGAAGGTGTCCCGGTTCCGCGACCGTTACATGAGAAAGCCGAATGTTGATGATATAGCTACGTTACTCAAACAAGGAGAGGAGCGAGGTTTCTAGGAATGATGGGCATTATTGATCGTATGCATCGGACAGAAAAAATTGTCCACTTGAGGTTTGAGAGAGGACAATTTCAAGGTAGAAATAAAAATCCAACATTAATCCTAGAAGCCGTAGCCATGCGCGATCTATGGATTTGGCATGCATTTTTTGAAACACCAGGTTCGTGTAATGATATAAATGCCCTTGATCATTCTCCAGTATTTACAGATATATTAGAAGGTCATGTTCCACCTGTTAATTATGTTGTGAATAATCATTCATAAAATATGGGATATTATCTTACTGATGAAATATATCCAAAATGGACGGCCTTTATTCAATCAATTTGTGCCCCGCAGACAGCAAAGCATAAATTATTTGCTTAAAAACAAGAGTCGGTGAGAAAATATGTGGAACGTGCTTTTGAAGTTTTACAAGCTCGATTTGATATAATTCGACAACCTGTTCTAACATGTAGTATTAGCATCTTGGGTAAAATTATGTTTGCTTGTATCATCATTCACAACATGATAGTTGAAGAAGAGCGTTCAACCTATACACATTTTGATCCAAGAAACTATGAAGAAAATTCCTCTCAAAATCAAGCATCAACTAGCAGTGGAAATGAAAGGTTTACTTTCTCCAATGTTCGAGAGTATGACTTATCATCATTTATGAGTAATCGAAGTCGGGTTCGAGATACAAATATCAACTAGTTATTGAAGAAAGATTTGATTGAGAATATTTGGGAAAATTTAATGAGGAAGTTGATGATAATTAAAATTATGTGTTATTTATTAAAGTGTGTACTATGTAATTTCAATTTTTGTTGTTTGCTAAATTATGTAATTTTAATTTTTCTGTTGTATGCTGAATTATATAGTCTATAATAAGATGTTATTGATTTATCATAAATTATTACAATTATTAAATAATATCAATATTAATAAAATCATTTAATTAATAATTAAAATATATTGATTATTTTATCATATATAATTAATTATAATAAAATAATATGAATAATAATAATAATTGGTATTGAAATGAGTAGGAAAAAATAAAATATAGTGGGTATAGTAAAAAGTATAAGAGAGAAACTGATGACTTTTTGTCACCATTGTTGGTAAAATATGATGAAGTTATGATTATTGGTGACTGATGACGTGAAGCTGATGTGCAGAAGAAAGAGTAAGCATACTCTGGTCATCACTGCGGATGGTCTAAGCAATTTGGCTTGGTACACTCCTCCGTTAATACTCTAACAATTTAACTAAGCATATTTTCTTCATGAAAATGTTTGTTTAAAAAAATGATTAAGTTATGATGCTGACAAACAAATTTGGTTGCACAGGAACTGAAGACGAAGCTGGAACACGGGATATCTTGGCTTTTCCTCCTTGAATGGTCTACTGCACATGCACATGTAGGGTTTTATGGGTCCATGCACAGCGGAATAAGCATCTAAATAACACAAAACCCAAAGCCCTAAGATCCGTTCTATACGATTAAATTGAATTCCTATGAGATAGAATTTACCAACCTTAATTGCTTTCCGGTCTTGAGCTATCGAACAATTTATTGGTGTGATTTTGAATCACAATCTTCGATCTTCAAAAACCTTTCAATCTTCGAATTGGAACTCTAGGCCTTGATCGTCAAACGAGCGAAGACCCTCTATTGTTGTATCCACACGTAAGAATGAACCAAGAACAGTTCTTGTGAATTGCTAGATTCTTAAACCTATGGAAGAGATATTGAGAAATATTTTGGTGATTTTCTTTCTTGAAAATTCGGCTCTTTTTCGGCTGTTTACAGACTCATATTTATACTACTTTAGTATTTAGAGTTTGTGCCCTAATCAAATTAGGAAACAAGTGTAAACCGCCTCTGTGGCTAGTTATGTCGCGTGACAAACGTTGCCATGTGGCTAAGTATGTCGCGTGACAAACGTTGCCATATGCAGGAACTCTCAATCATTCTTCCTTTAGTTTAACCAATTCATTCTAGTTGTGTGTGACCCAATAGGATTATATTATGTTGGCAATGAGTTCGATCATATCGACTCTCATAAGACATAAGCGGACTCTAGCAAGCCATTATGTCTACCCAAATAATATAACGTAAGAGTTCACGTTTCCAATGGTACACTTCCATTTCTCCCTTTGTCTCACGATGTTATATTGAACACAAGTCATGGTCCACGTCAACTTGTATTTGTTCAATGCTTTCTCGATCTTGAGTATAATGATATTCCAATCGCATTGGAGTGTGGCCACACACTTTCCATCATTATCACTCATCGAGGGGCCCAAGCAAAACATCTCTCTTTCGAGGGACAAATTCCATCTTGACTTATCATCCTGCCCATCATGAATCCGATCATGCCAAAAATAGCCTTTATAAATATCGTGTTAAGATATCGTTTGACTAAAATCAAACATGACTTTCATCATATGTAAGGTCATGATAATCTCAGGTCTAGGGACTAAATGAAGTGACCATATGAGATTTAATTATGACATTTGACCATGACATAAATCTCATACGGGTTGTAACGCCCCGAGCCCGAAGACCGGGTCGGAACGCTATCTGATTTGACGGACTATCCCCACAAACCACCACAAGTCTTTCCAGCACGTGTTGTCCTCACTTACGTGCTCACTGAGAAACTTCCCAAATAGGGGTCACCCATCCTAGAATTTCCCGTGTCAAGCACGCTTAACCTTGGAGTCCTTATAGGATGAGCTTCCGAAAAGAAGATGCATCTTGGTGATATGAGTAGCACTAATCAAATCATATCAAACATGTCAGAACACACATTTTGGGGGCGCCACAATCTCCCCACTTAGATCCTTGCTCCCAGCAAGGCCTACTTGGAAACCCCTGACAAGGTGTGGATCCAAGAGGGGCTCGTACGGATTCAAGAGGTGACTCCCACCGACTCGGTGTGCACTTTGTTCCGCACAGACTTTGCTCCACACTTCCCGGTCCCGCTCTCGATACCATTTGTAACGCCCGAGCCCGAAGACCGGCCTGGAACGCTATCTCGATTTGGACGGACTATCCCCACAAACCACTACAAGTCTTTCCAGCACGTGTTGTCCTCACTTACGTGCTCACTGAGAAACTTCCCAGTGGGTCACCCATCCTAGAATTTCCCCAGGTCAAGCACGCTTAACCTTGGAGTCCTTATAGGATGAGCTTCCGAAAAGAAGATGCATCTTGGTGATATGAGTAGCACTAATCAAATCATATCAAACATATCAGGCACACACATTTTTGGGGGCGCCACACGGGTCAAGTCCAGTCACTTGTTCTCTAACAAGTACCCATAATTTCAATGTGCATCCCTATGCATATAATCATCATATGATTATCCATTGACAATTATACTAATTATTCTCTTAATAATCAGGGACGGAGATTATTACAACAAATATGCAAACTTTATAATAATCAAATAATAAACATAAACGATAAGATGATACATAACGGTTTTTCAGTTAAACATAACTAAAGCCTAGGGCATTACACCAACAGTCTCCCACTTGCACTAGGCTCCATTTATGTATCGAATACTCATGGATCTAACATGACCATCATGCTTCTGCCTGTGCGAGGGTCTTTGTTAGTGAATCCCTTATGTCATCATCGGTTGATACTTTGTATATCTTAACGTCTTCTCATTCTTTATGAATTCCTCGAAGAACGTCTAAGTGAGTGTTTGGATCGGCCGTTGCGACCTCGGTTCCATTGTTTGCACAAATGGCACCACTATTGTCATAACAAAAGTTTTACCGATTAGTGATACTTGGAACATTTCCAAAACACTAATGAACTTTTGATTCAAATCGCCTTTTAGCCACATCATATGTTGCTAAAATTCGGCCTTAGTAGTAGAATCGGCTACAATTTCTGCTTGGAACTCTTCCAATCAAAACTGCACCTCTAATAAGCATAAACACAAATCCTAATTGCGATTTTAAAATAACTTTGTTAGTTTGGAAGCTAGCATCTATGTAACCCTTACAACAAGATTAACTTTCAATCTTTCAAATACCAAGAACGTATCCTTAGTTCTTATTAAGTACTTAAGGATCATCTTGACTGCCATCCAATGGTTTACATCAGGATCAGATTGGTATCGACTCATCATGCTTAGAGCATATGAGACGTCGAGTCTAGTACAAATCATGGCATACATGACAGATCCAAATGCCGAAGCATATGGAACTTCATTCATTTCCCTTTTGCTCATCAGTTGTCATAAGACAATGAGTATTGCTAAGAGAAGTACCATGATCCATTGAAAAGTTACCTTTCTTAGACTCTTCTAAGAACCTTATCAATGTGAACATTTTGACTCAAACCAATTTATCCTTCTAGATCCATCTCTATAGATCTTGATGCCAAGGATGTAAGCGGCTTCACCCATATCTTTCATTGAGAAACCTTTCCTTGACCAAGACTTAACAGTCTTAAGTGTCGGAACTTGTTTTTCCAATGAGTAAGATATCATTGTAATAAAACAATAGAAATAATACTACGCTCCCACTGAATTTCATGCATACACAAGGTTCATCTTTGTTCTTTGATGAAGTCAAACTCTTTGACCAATTCATCAAAACGAAGATTCCAATTCCTTGAAGCTTGCTTCAACCCATCTCATGGATCTTTGCAACATGCATACTTTATTAGAGTTTCTTAGATCGACAAACTATTCGGGTTGTGTACTATACACATCCTTAATAATCTTTTCATTTAAAGAAAGTCGTTTGACATCCATCTGTCATATCACATAGTCACAATATGTGATAATGGCAATTGAAATTTCTAAATGTACTTCGACATCAGAATCGGCGAAAAGGTTTCAACATAGTCAATACTATGAATTTACCTAAATCCCTTTGTTACAATCCTTAGTCATGAAAGTATACACCTTCGTATCCATGTCGGTCTTTGAAGACCTACTTGCATCCTTTAGTTTTTACACCTTCAGGTAGCCCAATCAAGTTCCAAACTTGATTGTCAAACATGGATTGTAATTCGGATTCCATGGTTCCTAACCATTTATTCAAATTAGGAGTGGACATCGCCTCAAGATAGGAAGTAGGATTGTCATTCTCAATGACTTCCACATTATTACTTTCCGAAATGAGAAATCAATATTTCTTGAGTTCGGATTGTAACCTATCCGATCTACGATGGACTTGTGCATCTTGAATCGGTTCCAGAACTCTTTGTGAACTTGGTTCCGTCTCTACTCTTGGTTCCATATTATTTTTGGATTCTTGAACTCTCTTCAAGATTAATTTTACTCCCACTAGATTCTTTATTGAGAAACTATTTCTCAAGAAACAAATCGTGTAGAGCAACAAATGTTTTGTTCTCTTTGCGGCTGTAAGATTAATTTCCGAAAATAACTTTGTCAAATTTGGTGCTAACTTATAAGAGACAAGTCTCTTTTCATAAGATTCGCAACCCCAAATCTTCATGAAAGACAAACTAAGTTTTCTTCCATGCCACATCTCATGTAGGGTGTTAGGAACCGATTTAGTAAGGACTCAATTCAGTGTAACCGCATTATTTCTAATGCATATCCTCAAAAGGAATTAGGAAAGTCAACTTGACACATCATCGAATGAACCATGTCTAACAAGGTTCAATTCCTCCTTTCAGACACACCATACAATGTGGTGTTCCGGGTGGAGTCAACTCTGAAACGATTTCATAGTTTTGAGATGATTGTCAAACTCTTGGCTCAAATATTCACCACCTCGATCTAATCAAAGTACTTAATAGTCTTGCCAAGTTGTTTTTGTACTTCATCTTGAAATGTTCGAAACATTTCAAACGATTCACCTTTGGACTTCATCAGATAGACATAGTCATATCTAGATAAGTCTTTAGTGAAATATGATGAAATACCGAAATCCTCCCCTAGCAATGCTGCTTAATGGTCCACATACATCTCATGTATAATGACCGATAAGTCACTAGCCCTCCCACTACTCTTAGTGTAGGGTGGTTTGGTCAATAATCCTAATAAACAAGATCCACATTCCTCAAATGATTTAGAGTCATATGAGTCTAAAAGTTCATGTTAATGGAGTTTAGATATATATTTCTTATTTATTTGACCAAGCCGGCAATGCCATATGAACGCGTTGTTCATATTATTCGGTTTAGATTTCCCATTTATATTATAGATATCTTCAATATTATTTTGTTTCTCATCATCAAGGATATGGAGATCATTCAATGACATATGCAATACAATAAGGCATATCATTAAATAAATATAAAACTTCTTATTGAAAATAAGAAAATTATATCCTTCATCATCCATTTAAGAAACGGAAATAATACTCCTACTCAAATTCGGAACGTAGTCATACTTGTTTAAAACAAGTACTACTTCACAAGATAAAGTGACTTCATAAGTCCCTATGGCTAATGTAGCAACCCTTGCTCCATTCTTATGCATAGGTTTAACTTACCTTCTTTGAGTAGCTTTCTATTCTTTGTCCCTTGCACATTTGAACAAATGTGGGATCCAATCCGGTATCAGATACCCAAGAACAAGAAGTCGAAAGGAAAATATCTATCATATAGATACTTGAAGTAGTAGCAATCATATTGCCCTTCTTCACCTTTTAGGCCTTCCTAGTAAGCCTTGCAACTTTGCTTCCAATGACAGTCTTATTGTAATGACAGCAAAATGCATCCTTTTGAGACACTTTGGGTTTAGCCTCTTCGGCTATGACAACATTTGTCCTAGGTTTAGCAACTTTTGCTTTACCTTCTTTTCCTTCCTTTATGAACCCTTTTATTGTGTCAACCATTAACACAATTTGCGGATTGCTCCTTATTTCATCATATGAATTAAGAGCCTTCACCACAACATATATCTTTTGCCTAGCTTGCACTTGGAACACTTCCCTTTTTGCGTTATGCTAGAACAAAAGAATAGTTATCATGTGCTCACGGTTCTTCATAAGAGCCTTTAAACATGGTGACAAATACAAGGCAAGCAATATTGTCAGAATCATCAATGTGTTTCTAATGTTGCTTCCTTATTTGCCCTTTGCAACATTTGCAATGGGTTCAGTAGGAACGGATTCGTCAAGAACGTACACATTATGTATTGTTCCTTTCGAACTTTGTCCTTCATAAGGACGAATCGCAATTATCATTATGTAATGCTATTTCTACAACAAAATATACAAATTATATGAACACATATCAATATCAACACATTTATCATTTAAGAGCAAATAATGTATTTTACAAATACTCCCACTAAATCATACACCTTCCAATGCAAATAAGCATAATATGCATTTAATGGGCTAAGATCCAACTTTAATTTAATCTCAAGTACGCTATGGCGCACCGCTCAAGATTAAACTAATTAGGTAGAAAACATCAATCATATCGTATATGACTCTTAGATCTTTTATGAGATTTATTTAAGACATCATATGTCTAAGCATATTTTAATCTCATCTTATGCCTTGGGTCCAAAACCATTTTGATAACCCAATTAAGTTCATCCACTTTAAACGTATAGAAACCACCATTTCCTCATCTTGCTCGCAAACGGAATAGAATCAAAGCACCTTGCTATGGCAAGCCCACCCAAAACTATCTGAGTGGTCTCAAGTGTTTTAATCATGGATTGGCATAAAGAACTTAAAAGTTAAAGGAAGGTTCTTTAAAGTATATTATAAGCATATCAACAAAGATAATCGTAATGTACACCAGGTAAGTTCCTTAGAAAATAGGTGAGCCACAAGGACTGCTTAAGTACCAAATCTTCTTTCGACGGAACTCTCCTAGACATGCACAACTTAGAATACCAATTTGAATGCAACATAATCAATACTTTGTATACTGACTTGTTTCTCATAAACAATCAGACTCGAAAACTGACTTGTTTCTCATAAACAATCAGATTCCTTCAAATTTTGCATAAACTGACTTGTTTCTCATAAAAAATCAGAAAATCAAAATTTAATGTTTCAACTTAACATTTAGGAAATCACAATTCAATGTTTCAACTAAACATCTAATAAAATTCTTAACACTTAAGAACAAATAATTCATGCATCGCAACAATTAATAAAAACACATTTAAATTAATTAAGCATGCATCATAAACAATGAATTAATCTAGCATAGCCCTATAAACTTTATTTCCAGAAATTTATAGCATCCAGATTAAGACATAAAATATCTCAGATTATCAACATAATCACAGATTAGCAGAAAAATTATCAAACTGATTCTGCCCAGATTGGCTAAGTATGTCACGTGACATAATCAGCCAGTTGGCTAAGTATGTCGCGTGACATAATCAGCCAGTTGGCAAAGTATGTCGCGTGACACACCTTGCCCAACTACCAGATTTCCACTCGTGGCTAACTATGTCGCGTGACAAAAGTAGCCAGTCTGGCAGTTCTTCTGAATTTCAATCAATTCCAATCATAAAGCAATCAAATCAAGTAAACAACTTTTAACAGATTTAATTCAATATGAATAGAAAACGATTTTGGCACATTGTTTCAAAAACAATAAAACTATCGCATACAAAAACATGCAATAAGCATATAAACAATTTTATATCTTAATTCTAGCATGTTAATTCAAACTTAATCATACGAACGGGGCTCTGATACCACTGTTGGGTTTTATGGGTCCATGCGCAGCGGAATAAGCATCTAAATAACACAAAACCCAAAGCCCTAAGATCCGTTCTATACGATTAAATTGAATTCCTATGAGATAGAATTTACCAACTTTAATTGCTTTCCGGTCTTGAGCTATCGAACAATTTATTGGTGTGATTTTGAATCACAATTTTCGATCTTCAAAAACCTTTCAATCTTCGGATTGGAACTCTAGGCCTTGATCGTCAAACGAGCGAAGACCCTCTATTGTTGTATCGACACGTAAGAATGAACCAAGAACAGTTCTTGTGAATTGCTAGATTCTTAAACCTATGGAAGAGATATTGAGAAACCTTTTGGTGATTTTCTTTCTTGAAAATTCGGCTCTTTTTCGGCTGTTTACAGAATCATATTTATACTACTTTAGTATTTAGAGTCTGTGCCCTAATCAAATTAGGAAACAAGTGTAAACCGCCTCTGTGGCTAGTTATGTCGCGTGACAAACGTTGCCATGTGGCTAAGTATGTCGCGTGACAAACGTTGCCATGTGGCTAAGTATGTCGCGTGACAAACGTTTCCATATGCAGGAACTCTCAGTCATTCTTCCTTTAGTTTAACCAATTCATTCTAGTTGTGTGTGGCCCAATAGAATTATATTATGTTGGCAATGAGTTCGATCATATCGACTCTCATAAGACATAAGCGGACTCTAGCAAGCCATTATGTCTACCCAAATAATATAACGTAAGAGTTCACGTTTCCAATGGTACACTTTCATTTCTCCCTTTGTCTCACGATGTTATATTGAACACAAGTCATGGTCTACGTCAACTTGTATTTGTTCAATGCTTTCTCGATCTTGAGTATAATGATATTCCAATCGCATTGGGGTGTGGCCACACACTTTCCATCATTATCACTCATCGAGGGGCCCAAGCAAAACATCTCTCTTTCGAGGGACAAATTCCATCTTGACTTATCATCCTGCCCATCATGAATCCGATCATGCCAAAAATAGCCTTTATAAATATCGTGTTAAGATATCGTTTGACTAAAATCAAACATGACTTTCATCATATGTAAGGTCATGATAATCTCAGGTCTAGGGACTAAATGAAGTGACCATATGAGATTTAATTATGACATTTGACCATGACATAAATCTCATACGGGTCAAGTCCAGTCACTTGTTCTCTAACAAGTACCCATAATTTCAATGTGCATCCCTATGCATATAATCATCATATGATTATCCATTGACAATTATACTAATTATTCTCTTAATAATCGGGGACGGAGATTATTACAACAAATATGCAAACTTTATAATAATCAAATAATAAACATAAACGATAAAGATGATACATAACGGTTTTTCAGTTAAACATAACTAAAGCCTAGGGCATTACACCAACAGCACACACGTAAACTAAGCCGGGGGTGGCTCCGGCAAGACCCCTCCAACGTGAGAGTAAGGTTACTTGGTCACAAAACAGGTAAGCAACAATGGAGTTCTAGAGAGAGAGAGAGCTTGGATAGTAGAGAGAGAACGTGCCTTCAAAATGACACTATTCCTCTTGTTTTATACTCCCAAGCCCCTATGTGTCTTGCACATAGGGGACACTTGTCAAACATCCACCTAGGATCCCCAACCAACTTCAAAGTTAGTGAAATTATACTATTCGCCTTATCACATCACCTCTCAATGACAGTTAGGGTATGACTTGAGGGCGCCAACCTGAATAGCACCCCGAAATCCCCAACACGCAAGTCGCCCAAGCGAAAATCAAGGGTAAGGCAAGTCACCCAAGCGACATCCAGGGTAAGGAGACAATCCTTAGGTCGCCTTCAATCCCAACCTTCTAATAAGCGAGATCCCCACCTTTCTATCCCATTATATGGAGTCATCAACAGAAAAGTTATGCTTTTCACTCAGCCTTATCTCTATTCTCTTACTTAGCCGTACTCTCACACGTTGTCTTGCCTATGTCGCATAATCACACATGTCGCCCCAACTACGCATGTCGCTTCTTCGCTTTGGGCTTGGCAGCAATATATGGACTGGACATATTTAGCCAATTTCTTCATATTGGGCCTAATTTTACTGTTCAGGCCCAAACCTATTTTTCACAAGCACAACAAGTTACCTTTTTAAAAAGTATTGATTTTTTATTACTAAATAACTTAATTTATTATTAGAATGAGATTTGAAAATGCACTTGTTGAAAATTGAAGCTCAGATCTTGTATATAGAAAGAAATATTGATTATCTATTGATATAAAGCTGATCGCGCAGGAATGTGTCTTGGGCTCAGTTATCGTGTCCAGCAGGTGATTGAGCTGACTCGGATCTGCACAACACAAGAAACAACCGCAACCGTGCCTGGGGTCTTCCTAAGAAGCCCTCCGGCGTGAGAATCAGCGTATGGACTGGAAAGCGGTGTAAATATTATAGAGAGTGTGTGAGTACGTGAATATGCCGAAAAGCATTATCTTTGTCCATGTTTTGTTCCCATATTTATAGTGGATGTAATGACATTAGGGTTTTCGCCGAAACCGTTGGATTGGATGGATGTCAACCGTTGGATCAGCTCTGTCTCCTAGGCGTACACGTGTCACGCTGGGGTTGGTCCGCCTAAACAAGGACACATAGTCAGGCTGATATTGATAAAGCCAGCCTTGCCTTACAAGGGAAAGTCAACCTGCACGCCTTTTGGCATTATTGCTGGTTATATGATTGCACGTGTAACAAGGCACTGTGGTAGGTCTAACATTATTCCAAATTAGCTAATTAATTAAGCTTGTTGAGGAAGCTAATGGAAGGGACGACTTGAAGCTGTACGTCCAATTGGGTCGTCTCCTCGAGTGACGACTCGACGAGCGAGCAGCAATGAGAGTTGGTCGTTCAATGACAACGCTTACTCTTGGAAGAGATCAGTTTGGCGCGGCGGGAAAGGCTCGTCGTTATGTGGGCCATAGCTCATTATCGACGACCTCTTCCTGACGTATCGACGGGTTAAGGTCCAAACCTTTGCTCAAGGATGTATTGGCTCGTCGCTTGGATGGGCTTGGTCGCTCAGTAGCGACGATCGCCATCCGTTGTTGGACGGGCCATAACCCAGGTCTTGATCGGATCCTTCGTAGTTGGTCATTTGGTGGGCTTGTTGGGCCCCTAGCTCGTCGCGAAGTATTGGGCTCGGCCCATCACAGAATATTCTGTTCAAAAGCTATTTGACAAATTAACAAAAAGTAATATTCATGAATGAAACATATAAAACAAGGGATAATTGGGTAAGTAGTTGCATAATATAACGGTGAATTTAGAAATTTTGGTGAAGTATGATATATTGAGGGGAGTTTTATTGAAACTTTTCTCAAATAATACCTTTTTACTTTTTTATTTACCAAAATGACTCACTGTTCAAACTATTGCCCAGAATGTCCCATTTTTTGAAAACTCGCTACACCGTGTAGCGAGTTTACAATTTTTCAATTAAAATCGCTACACGGTGTAGCGATTTTAAATTTGCTAAATTTTATTTAATATTTATGCTTTTAAAAAAAAAAAAAAAAAAAAAAAAAAACACTAAATTTGAAATCGCTACAGGGTGTAGCGATTTCAAATTATCCCAAAAAACCAAACAAACAAACAAACAAAGTAAACCAAACAAACACGAACACAACACAGTACTAATTAAGTACTTCCTTCGTCTCGATTAATATTTCTATTTAGTTTTTTTTATTAATATATAAAAATTATATATTAATAAAAAAATTAAATAGAAATATTATTTTTTCCATCTCAAAAAAACATTTTAAAAAATGTACTTTTATAAAAAATATTTTTCATTTCAAAAATAAATATTTCTTTTGACTCAAAATGAATAACAATAAACTAATATATTTTTTGTCCAAATAAATGAGCATTACTTCCTTCGTCTCAATGAATATTTTATAAAATAATACTCTTCATTTGCCTCAAAAATTAATATCATATTTTGAGACGAAGACACTAACATTACAAATATTAATTTTAGAGGCGAATGAAGTAGTATTAATTTTTAAAATATTCATTGAGATGAAGGAAGTAAGGCTCATTTTTTTGGGATAAAAATATAGTATTATTTTTTGGTTATTCATTTTGAGTCGAAAGTAATATTTATTTTTAAAATAAAAAATATTTTTTTATAGAAGTACATTTTTTAAAATATTTATTTGAGATGAAAAAATAATATTTCTATTTAGTTTTTTTATTAATATATAATTTTTATATATTAATAAAGAAAACTAAATAAAAATATTATTCATCGAGACGAGACGAAGGAAGTACTTAATTATTAGTACGTATTGTGTTTGTTTTGTTTACTTCGTTTGTTTGGTTTACTTTTTGGGATAATTTGAAATCGCTACACCCTGTAGCGATTTCAAATTTAGTTTTTTTTTTTTTTTTTTTTTTTTTTTTAAAGCATAAATATTAAATAAAATTTAGCAAATTTAAAATCGCTACACCGTGTAGCGATTTTAATTGAAAAATTGTAAACTCGCTACACGGTGTAGCGAGTTTTCAAAAAATGGGACATTCTGGGCAATAGTTTGAACAGTGAGTCATTTTGGTAAATAAAAAAGTAAAAAGGTATTATTTAAGAAAAGTTTCGAGTTTTATTAGAGAAAAAAAATTCTAATAATTCTTCTTCTTCTTGATATACCGTTTATGTAAACTGCCGTTTATGTAAACTGTAACTGTAACAACAGGCCGGCCGTGTTTATGTTAGAATCATATAAAACAAAGTAGTCAAATTACTTGTCAACCAAGTGTTACAAAATTTTGGTACTTTTCCTATAACTGGCACATGCCAGTGGAACAGTTTGACCCAAGCATTTTAGATCTAATGGCTTAGGATTGAGCTTGACTTGTCAAGCATTACATGAATTTTAATTTATTAATTTATATCTCCTTTATACTCCGTATGTCATTATAAATTTCTAGTATTATTATATATTATCTTGTTTCAAAATAACCTACCTTTTTTTCTTGCTAAAACGACTGACTTTTGTCCTAAAATGTCTCTAAATAATTTGTTACCAAAATAATTTTCATATTTCACATTATATTTGTAATATCAAAATTTTAAAAATATATAGCAATAATATTTATGATTTTTACTATGTTTTTTAACAAACCAACTACTTTAAAACAGTAAATACAAAAATATACACAAGTTATTTACAAGGATTGTGGCGGTCCCCAAAACTGATAGCAACTAGACATGACCATCCGGTTCAAACCGCCGGTTCCGATTTCGAATCGGCGGTTCACGGTTCCGCCACCCTTTGAACCGAAACCGACCCGGTTTATTAACGGTTCCGGTTCCCGATTCGAACCGGCCGTACGGTTCCGGTTCCGGTTTTGAACCGACAATTTCAAAAAAAGAAAGAAAAAAAAAATTGGTTTGAGCCGGTCCGGTTCCGGTTTGAACAGCCGGTTCGACCCGGTTGGGCATCTCTACCGTCGGATCAAGCCAAATCAACGGTTCAGATCAGCCAAATCACGGTTCCGGTTCGTGAACAGCAGTTCCGGTTCAGGTTCACGGTTCCGGTTCCTGAACCGGCGGTTCACCGGGTTTTGAATATACGAACCGTAATCGGACCGAAAAACCGCCGGTTCACCGGTTCAGGCGGTTCCGGTTCGACCGGATCGGTTTCCCGCCGGTTTTTGGGCCAGTCCGGTTTAGGTTGCTACAAATCAAGTTAAAGCATTATTAAATTTTAATTATAATTAATATAATTTTAGAGAAATTATTTATTAAAATTTTACTAAAATAACTTAATGTCCATGATTTTGTAATAAAAATTCAATATTATAAAATCCAAAGTGAATGATTTTATTAGACGGATAAATTATTACTCTTCTAGCATTGGTAGCAACATTTGTTGAATTTTCCTAGGTAGGACGACCTTGGCGTCCAAGAAAGTCAATTATAAATCTGACTTTGGGTTTAGTATACACGAACAGAAAAGTACAGTTAAACTACTAGCAACCAAATACCAAATAAAGAAAATGGCACAAACCAAAAAAATCCATTGCTTGCTGCTACCATTTCCAGCACAAGGTCACATGAACCCAGTAATCCAATTCTCCAAGCTTTTACAACACAAAGGACTCACCCCCACACTAATCACTACCAAATTCATGTTCAAAACCTCAACCTACAAACTCTCTGATTCATTCCTCCTCGACACCATCTCCGATGGCTACGACGAGGGTGGAATCGAGAGCGCCGAAAGCTTCACAGCTTATGATGTCCGTTTCAAACAGGTCGGCTCGAAAACTCTAGCTGACCTGATTGAGAAACGTCGGGGCATAAGTTGCCCTGACATCTGTATTATTTACGACCCACATCTACCGTGGGTGCTTGATGTGGCAAAAGAATATGGGTTGGTTGGAACCGCTTTTTTCACACAGTCTTGTGCTGTGGATAGTTTATATTACCGGGCGTATCATGGGTTGTTGCCGATTCCGACTGGGGAATCGGAGATTATGGTTCCTGGGCTTCCGGTGCTTAAGCCGGTTGATATGCCGTCGTTTCTTTATGCGCCGGAATCTTACCCGGTTTTCTTTGATGCGGTTGTGAATCAGTTTTCGAATCTTGATAAAGCTGATTGGCTCCTTTGCAATACCTTCTACAAGTTGGAGGAAGAGGTGTGTGCCACTCTCTCCCTTAAATTTTCAAATATTTAGCCGAATTCCAATTAATTTGACCATGAAAATCAAAGTGACACAACATAAACATAAATTATTTGAATCATACATCAAAAGTGCAGGTTTTGGATGCATAATTGAAATGATTTCTAATGATAAATTCTTTAAATTGCATCAGTTTTCCTTTTAAGAATCAGGACAAATTCTATAACAAATCTGATCTGCAGGCAATAAAATTGATGGGGAAGCGATTTCCATTCAGAGCGATTGGACCGACGATTCCCTCATTCTACCTCGACGGACGAATCAAAGACGACAAAGATTACGGAATCTCAGTGCACAACCCAAATAGTAGTTATTGCTTAGATTGGTTGAACAAGCAAGAAACTAATTCAGTTGTATATGTCTCATTTGGGAGCTTGGCCGAGCTAGGAATCGCGCAAATGGAAGAACTAGCATCAGGGTTAAAAGCAAGTAATGCAAACTACTTATGGGTAGTTCGAGCATCAGAAGAGTCAAAGATCCCGAAAAACTTTATAAACGAGACGTCAGAAAATGGGCTTATTGTTCCGTGGTGTCCGCAGCTAGAAGTGCTAGCACATAGCGCGATTGGATGTTTTGTTACACATTGTGGGTGGAATTCGACGTTGGAGGCGTTGAGTTTGGGGGTCCCGATGGTGGGAATGCCGCAGTGGACGGATCAGATGACGAATGCTAAGTATGTTGCGGATGTTTGGAGGACGGGGGTTAGGGTGGAGAGGGATGAGACGGGGTTGGTTCGGAGGGGGGAGATTGAGAGGTGTGTTAGGGAAGTGATGGAGGGGGAAAATGGGAGGGAGATCAGGAAGAATGCGAGGAAATGGAAGGGGGTGGCTCGGGAGGCGGCGGGTGAAGGGGGAACTTCGGATGGGAATGTAGATGAGTTTGTGGCTTATTTGGTTGATCAATCTAATAGAGTTGGAGATTAAACATAGCAAAAGTGCTACTGCCCTATCCTCTGTCCTAAAATTTGAAGCGGAAATCACTTGTAACATTTTTATATACTTTGAATCATATTTTGTGTATTATATGTGATTTAACAGTTATTTAATAATAATGATGTCATGATAATATCAATTTTAATAACTAATAGCTGTTGAATTATACTCCCTCCTTTCCTAAATGTTTGTCTCATTTTTCCTTTTCTTTTGTCCCAAAAAGTTAGACTCATTTTCAAAATTAAAGCTTCAAAATCACTAAATTTTCAAAACTTGTATCATTTAGGGACGGATTATTATATTACGGCGGTGTATATTATCAATAATTTTCAAAGCGTTCGTAAAAATAACCAAAATTAAAGTTTCAAAATCACTAAATTAAAATGTTTGAATAGTCAAATGGGACAAACATTTAGGGACGGAAGGAATATGTGATAGACAATATGATACATAAAAATAATACAAATCATCTTTCATCTGGTTCCTAAAATTTATTATCCACCGATCAAAAGCGAATTTTAATCATTTTTGAACTAACATGTTGAATAACTTCAGGCCAAAAAAAAAAACGGATTTTGTATGTAGCGATAATCTATGTTTCCTTCATCCCAAAATGAATAGCTATTTTCAGGAAAAAATTTTTTGCAAAAACTGTCCTAGAAATGATTTTTTATTAAAAAAAATTACTATTCATTATATACTTTCAAAACTAAATTTTTAAAAAGTAAATAACAAAGATTTTAATACATTTTAGAAACTAAAATTTATAAAGAGATGACTTTTGTAAATTTTTTCAAAATGAAAAAATCGATATTCTTTTTGGGAAAGATGGAGAATAATGTTGTACTCCCTCCGTCCCATCCGAAGCGTCCGGAAAGGACAATTGCACGAGAATTAAGGAAAGTGAGGTAAGAAAGAGAAAAGTTTAAATGTTGTGAGTATGAAAAATTAAATAGGAGAGAGAGAATGAGTGGGAAAAATAGTTAGGAGAGAGAATGTTGTGAGTGTAAAAGTAAAGTAGGAGAGAGAATGAGTGGTTGGAATAGTAAAAAATTTTTCCTTTTTTGGTAATGAGACATTTTAAATGAGACGTCCAAAATGAAAAATTGGGACACTTCGAGTGGGACGGAGGGAGTATGTTTTAAGCTAGGGGTTTTCATGGTTCGAATTTGTCTATTTTTTGTAAATTTTAAGAAATCAGGACCGTAACAAACATTTAGTAGTTCTGTATGAATTTAGGACCAGAAGAATCAGAATCACAATACATATTTCAATGGATTAGACCAGTAACATAGAAAAAAAAATAAAAACTTTAAAGGTTTCTAACTTAATCGAGATCAGTGACTTAACCTCTTTTTTTTTTTTAACTAACTACTTAGCGTTAGGACCTTAGAAAATTAGAAATTTTAAAATTATAAATAAATATATTATATAATCCTGTTAAGCACTGTGTATATTTTTTTTTACAATTAGGGTCAAACCAAATAACCGGTTTCATAGAATTTGAAATCAGAACCACCAGTTCAATATTATTGATCCAGTTTTCATTAGCCCGATCCGATTCTATTGGTTCAGAGTCCTATTTAGTGGCGACAGAAACAAACAAGTCTGGCCCGGCCCATTTTATCTCTTGGTATTAACCTAACTAGGCCTGGTGTTTTTTGTCTTTTGAAACAAACTTGGCCTTTTTTACTGATGTTGTTCAGTAAAAGTCTCGTGGAAGTCAATCCCTTCTATTTGTGTGAATCCTTTGGCAACTAGGCGTGCCTTGTAACGCTCAACGTCACCATTAGGCTTGTACTTTATTTTGTACACCCACTTGGAATCAATCGCCCGCTTGCCAGGAGGTAAATGTTCCAAAGTCCATGTCCCATTTGTTTCAAGTGCTTTAATCTCCCTTTGCATGGCCTCACACCATTCTTGTTGCTTCACTGCCTGATGAAAGAATTTTGGCTCATCACGAGAAGTGATGGCCGCTAAGAAACACTTACGCTTATTAGAAAACCGTTTATAAGACACAAAGTGAGATAAAGGATGTACCGTCGAGGATACCGAGTTGGAAGTGGGTAGCGTATGATCAATGGACTGAGGAAGATCAACTTCAAAGTCCTGGAAATGGCTGGGCTTTTGGTGATGTCGTTCACTTCGCGAGGGCCGAGGTTGTATGCCGCTATTTGTCAGGCTTGTTTGGTGTGCCGCTACCGGCCGCACACCCGCTCGCTCATCTCGTTGGCTCAATAGTTTCATTCTCAGGTACCACCGACTGTAATATGCCTGTTGAGTGAATATCTCGATCGCCCATTTATCGACACAACAAGCGTTTTCAAAGTCTTGATCCATTCTTGTGTCCTCTTAGTATGAGCGAGTTACCATTAATTTTGAACGGAAACATGGATTCAAAGAAATGAACATCTCTACTTGTGTAAATCTTCCCACTTGCCAACTCATAGACTCGATAACCTTTTTGTGAAAAAGGATATCCAACAAACACACAACGCCTCCCCCTTTCACTGAATTTATGTCTTCCTTTTCGATTATCCTTTGCATACACAAGGCAACCAAAAACACGCATATGCTCATATGTGGGTGATTTGTGCAATAAAACTTCAAAAGGTGACTTATTTGACAAAAGAGGAGTAGGCAATCTGTTAATGATATATGCTGCAGTTAGGACACATTCACCCCAAAATTGCAAGGGTAATCCCGCCTCAAATCTAAGAGCCCGAGCAATTTCAAGGAGATGTCTATGTTTACGCTCAACAACCCCGTTTTGTTGAGGTGTATCAGTGCAAGATGTATCGAGAACCATACCATTCTTAGCGTAGTAATCCAACATGTAATTAGATTGGAATTCATCACCATTATATGCCCTAATCCGCTTCACTTCTTTCTCAAACTGAGTACGTACCATGTTACAGAACAAAGGCAAATAATATGCAACCTCAGATTTATGTTTCATGAGATAGACCCAAGTAGTCCTACTAAAATCATCAACAATGGACAGGAAGTAGTGTGCACCAGTAAAAGAAGCAGTTTTATATCCTCCCCAAATATCACAATGCAAGAGTTCAAAACAAGAACTAGTTTTAATAAAACTTGAAGGAAAAGGAAGACGAGTTTGTTTCGCCCTTAAACAAGAATCACAAAAATCAAAACTGCTATGAAAGTCTAAACAATGTATATTCCGGAGCTTAAGATCAGAGGCATGCCCTAACCGTTGGTGCCAAATTTGAGATCCCACCTTAACAGATAAAGCCGCGCCTCCCTTCTTTGTTGACTCCAGATGATACAGTCCATTGTGTTGTCTACCCACTCCAATCGGCTTCCTCGAGTGTAAGTCCTGCATCACACAAAAATCCGGAAAAAAAAAATGTAAGTGCGCGAGTTCAACTCCTTTGTCATTCGGCTAATGTAAATAAGATTGCACTTAAAATCTGGTATATTTAGGACACGATCTAGCTCAAGTCCATTCGGCAAGTGGGTACTCCCAACACCTTTGACCGGAATATGATCACCATTCGGTATCTGAACGGGTAAGTTGGTTCCATGATTTTGTTGCCTCGTGAGCAATCCCTCATCACATGTAATGTGTTCCGTTGCACCTGAATCGATTATCCAGGGCTTTTCAGAAAATAGCTTACCAGCCATGTTAACACTTGGTGGATTGGGAACCTCGTTGCTTGTTGTCTTCTCTGCTCCAAAAAACTCCAAAAATTTCGCATACTGCTCATTGTTTAATCCGACAATTGGACTTTTCTCCGCACTTCTTGGTTCATTGGTTCCAATCTCTCGAACTTGAGCCGCCTTTGGTCCTGATGTGCCACGTCTCTCCACATTCACTCGCTGCCCTTTCTTCCAGTCGGTAGTTCCTTTCTTCCAGTCCGTTGGGTATCCTACCAGCTTGTAGCAGTTTTCTTTGGAGTGGCCAATTCGGTCGCAGTGAGTGCACCTCGGACGCTCTCGCTGAAATTCCCTTGAAGAGCCATCCCTTCTCTCATAATTCTCTCTCTAGGCCTAGCTAGAGAGGTCCGTAATCTTCGCTTCAACGGTGGGCTTTCGTCCGACGGTAATTTGCCTTTGTGCTTCATCCTCCGACACCAGGTGATATGCCATCCCAAGACTCATGGTTGGTTTGGTACTGAGAATTTGTGTCTTCACAGTCCCAAACGACTCGTCTAAACCCATCAAAAATTCATACAAGTGCTCTTGATCATTCAACGTCTGCAATTTCTTGGATGTCACATGTGCATTTCTTGCACTCGCACTTCAGCAGTGGCGAAATTGATTGGACCTCGTCCCATATGCCTTTCAACTTCGTGTAATAAGCGGATACAGAAAGGTTCTCTTGCCTTACCAACGTTAATGCCCTTTTGAGTTCGTAGGTTCGTGGCGCACTTTCTTTCCCAAATCGTTCTTCGAGAGTCCGCACTTGAATCTCTTCGGCCAGGTTTGTGCATACTTTCTGGCCCATTCGAATCTCCTTGTCCATGGCGCTTGTTTAGCCATCCTTTGACCATCGCATTGCACCGCTTCCAAGCACACATTCTCACGCATCTCATGCTCGGGCATCGTGATTGAGCCATCAACAAACCCTATTTTGTTTTTGGCAAATAGGGCATTGCTCATTTCATTCACCCAGTCGCCATAATTTCCGTCGCGTAGGACTTCTGTCACGAAAACTTGGCCGGGGTTATCAGACGCATGGATGTAATATGGAGACATTACATCCACGGTAATTGTTTTGCTAGCGGAAGGTGTCGTCGACATTTGTGTTTTGAGAGGTAGTCGGCTGGATCAATAACCAGCTTTGATACCATGTAAAATATGAACGCTTAATCTTTATTCCTCGTATGATACTACTTATATACAAGATACGTCTTGGTGAACAAGAAAAGAGAAAAATATGGAAAAGATATGTGCTATCTCCTAATACTAGTAAAATATATTTATCACCAAATACAACAAGTTTCCTAATCATATTACTCCTCTATGTGCTGTTGACTTGCAAGAAGCTTCCAGAATAATCCCGTTAATTGTGGACGGGATATGCAACATTCAACAGCTCGGACTCAGGCTTATGAGATTCTTAATTTGGTGCTAATGATTTTTGAACAGTATTTTTCTTTTTATTTTTTATTTTCCGCTATTTAAATATGTCAAAATCTTGCAAAAAACTAGTTTTTTCGTAATATAAGAAAAAAACTAGTTTTAAAGCACTAAGTCTAACTAATAAGAGTGATGAACTGTTCTGAAAACTAGTTTTTTATAACATTTAAAAAAAAAAATTAGTTTTTCACAAGAGTTACTCTTTAAATATTAATTTATACTTAAAAGATGAGCAGAAAATTCAATAAGAATTTTCCACCTTATAATGTGGATTAAATAAAAAATTGGATGAGAAAGAAAGAAAAAATCATAAATCAAATCAAAATTGTTTTGCACTTGGTTGACCCATAATTAATTTATTAGCCTGGATTAAGTCAGTTTAGCATATTTAATTATTCCACTTACCACCTTTAATATACATTATTACTCACTCAGTCTCTTTTATATTGAATACGTTTGGGTCCTAGGGGAGTATTTCACGAATTTTAAGAAAATTTAAAAAAATGAATAAAAAATTAAAATTGGGTAGAAGATTAGATGAAAGAGAATGTAAAAGTTAAAAATATTTAATAGAAGAGAGAATGAGTGGGAGAAATAGTAAGTTAATGAATGATTTTTTTTGTATGAGAGAGAATGAGTGGTGGGAGGAATAGTAAGTTAATGATTGATTTTTTTGTAAATATATTAAAATTATAAGGGTATAATGAATGATTTTTTTGTAAATATATACTCCCTCCGTCCCACGTTAGTTGAGACTAACTTTTTGGACACACCAATTAAGGAAAAGTAAGTGAGAGAAAAAGTAAAAGTAAATGTTGTGAGTATGAAGAATTAAATAGGAGAGAGAATGAGTGGGAAGAATAGTTAGGAGAGAGAATGTTGTAAGTGTAAAAGTGAAATAGGAGAGAGAATGAGTGGGGTAAATAGTGAAGATTCCTTTGCCATTTTGGACAGTCTCAACTAACGTGGGACGGTCCAAAAGGGAAAGAAGTCTCAACTAACGTGGGACGGAGGGAGTAAACATTATGAGGATATAAATATTCGAAATATTTTTCACATATTTTTTATTTATGAAATGAGACTCTTAATCTAAAACGAATAAAAAAAAAAAAAAAAAATAGAACTCCGGATTGATCTGATCTTAGACGGAGGGAGTAGTTTATTATTGTTTAATTGAGCAAGTTACCGGAATTGTTCGTTCGGTCAACTTGTTCTTTGGACGCAGTGATCCTTTCCAGTTTTGGATTGTTTTTTAGTAATACTCCGTATTATTTTTCAATATTAGGTCAAATCAATGTACCTTTATTTCAGGTTATAAAAGTCAACAATCACAATATCACGTTGTAGTCCACACAATTATACAATCACGTGATTAGAGAATACTTTCTTCGTACCATTATAAATTATACTTCCTTCGTTCCAAAATGATTATTTTATTTAATTTTTTTGTTGAATTTTGATCACAAATTTATGAGAAATTAATCATATTCATGAAATTCTAAAAGTTGTTGTTGATAATATTATTAATGGTGAATCAATAGAAATTTTTAGAATTTCATGAACATAATTAAATTATCATATATTTGTGGTCAAAGTTCAACAAAAAAGTCAAATAAGACAAATATTTTGGGACGAAGGGAGTACATTTTTTTATTGAATATCTATAGTATAAATCACAACCCTCTTTGCTACAGTACAATGAACAGTTTCAAGTGTCAAATTTCCCATTTTGCCTTCACTAAGTTGTCCCTTTCCTATTTTACCCTTTAAAATAAAAAAAAAACACGTGTCCTTGGACACGGGCTTTTACTAGTCACATTATAAACTAAACACTTTTTAAAATTGAATTTTTTAATTATTTTTATATTAAAAAGATTCACATGTTATATTTATAACATAACAGCAATTCAATTATTATTTTCTACTCATTTTTCATTCCATACCCCACTTTTTATAATTATAACATTAATTCATTACATTTTTTCTTAATTATTTTTTAAACAGTAATTAAAAAGGCTATAGTAGAACGGAGGATATTTTATTTTTCCTTTTAATTAAAATAAGTTTTAGTTTTTTCAAGTTGACTATTTATTGTTGAATAGACATTTGAAATTCCCTCTAAATTCCGAATAGTCAACGATGTTGACTAGTGGAGTTTAAGCAATATGCTATGCGAAGAAAGAAAGGTTTCATTATCAATCAAGTCCACTATATCAATAAGTGCGATTCAGGCCCTTAATTTATCTTGAATAAAATATCAAAAAATATTTAGTGAGTTGACCTTGTAAAACTATTTTTTCTTATGCTTAGACTACGAGTAATGATTTCATTCTATTCCCTCATTTCATCCCACAGGATCAACAGTTTTTACACTTTTTCTCATCCATCTAATATTTCATCTACCTATTCATTTAATCCCCTACAATGACTAAATTAAATTAAATTTCAACTCCCTCCAACTCATCATTCTATACCCACCATTTTTATTTTCTCTTATTTGGCTTAAGATTATATGCATGAATTGAAAATTATTTAAGAAAAAGATAAGTGATTTATTTAATTTAAGAAAAAGATAATTAATCAAATTTGAATTGATCAACAATTATCCTTATAATATTTTCCTTTAAATCCTCAAAAATAAAAAATTATTCATCCAGGGAAAAGTATTTCATTTAAGTAAAATATTCATATAACAATTTTTTTTAATTTAATTGATTCCACATATCTTTTCCTAATAACATCGTTTGACTAATTCTATTCAAATTTGTCAATCTCTCAATGATAAGTACAAGACTTTTATTTATTTGAAAAAAAATAAAAATAATAAACAAGCTTTATCTAATAAACCTATCCCCATTTATATTTTCTTCATAAAACTTCAATTAAACAATTCTATGGTTTATTTACTTCTCTTTTGTTTGTACATCATCATGTAAGTGTTCATATTCTTTCATTGGCCTTGCATCATGCTTTGGAAATTAGTTTGCTGATTATAGTACTTATTCTTTTCGCTCCAAAATAAATGACAAAAACCATTTAAAATTTTCTTTCATCAAAATTAAATTTGAAATTATTTTAATCATACACTTTGGTACATATCTTGATCAAAATTAAATTTGAAATCTTTTTGACGATTCATTTTAGTACATAGGTTCTATTATCTTATTTTTGTTGTAGCATAAAAAATTTAACATTTTGCATTTCGAACCTTGAAATTGATTTGAGGTATACTTAATAAAATATACAGTATGTATGTTTATTGATTGACTCAACTAATTTTTTATTTAGTGAGAATATTTTGATCCAAATTTTAACATATGTAAATGCATTATTAGTATGCCACCTATTTTATAATAAATGTTTTAATGTTTTAATTTTATTTTTTATTTGTCCAAAATAAATGCTGAAAATTTTATTAAAAAAAAATGTTTTTGTGCAGTCTTATCATAGTACATATATTATACAAAGTAGTATCCTTATAAAATTGACAAATGAACTACAAAGTTTTATGTGGATTTATTTTTTTGTAAATCATTTCGTTAAAGATTTTTTAGTGATATAATAATAGAATATTTTTACAATTAGTTTTTAGTCAATAAATTTTCAATTAATTTAGATGCGCTATAGTAGCCATTTTGAAAACATTGTTAGGTCCTTGAATATTATAATATCATTACATTCACTTTATTTATGTATAGAAGTTTTTGAAATTTTTTTTATAAAATCATAAGTCAAATATATATATATATATATATATATATATATATATATATATATATATATATATATATATATATATATATATATATATATATATATATATAGTTATGCTAGACTCTAGAGCTGACTTAAACTGTGTAGAACACGAAATAATACCTTCAAAATATTTTGTTAAAACAAAACAAAGCTTTTCGACAGCCAATTTATCAAAAACTACAAGTAAAATACAAAATATCAGTAGCACACGTATGTAAAAATATCATAAGGATGGACATGAATTACTTCCCTATTTATTCCAGTTTTGTGATATGACTTTATGTTTGTAAATTTTTGAGCTTGAAATTAGGGGAGGTTTCCAATTTGTTAAAAACTGAGTATTTCAAGAAATTTCTTTTGATAATATATTTTGATTATCTTTATCATTATTATTCTCAATTTGTATATTATAATCGTTCATCTATATTATATATTAAAGTAGAAACATATTCTCATTCATCATTGTGCCACGTGGAATAGTGACGTTTAAATCCACGTGTCGTTCTCCTATTGGCTTAAGATTATATGCATGAATTGAAAATTATTTAAGAAAAAGATAAGTGATTTATTTAATTTAAGAAAAATATAATTAATCAAATTTGAATTGATCAACAATTATCCTTATAATATTCTCCTTTAAATCCTCAAAAATAAAAAATTATTCATCCAGGGAAAAGTATTTCATTTAAGTAAAATATTCATATAACAAATTTTCCTAATTTAACTGATTCCACGTATCTTTTCCTAATAAGATCGTTTGACTAATTCTATTCAAATTTGTCAATCTCTCAATGATAAGTACAAGACTTTTATTTATTTGAAAAAAAAAAAGATAATAAACAAGCTTTATCTAATAAACCTATCCCCATTTATATTTTCTTCATAAAACTTCAATTAAACAATTCTATGGCTTATTTACTTCTCTTTTGTTTGTACATCATCATGTAAGTGTTCATATTCTTTCGTTGGCCTTGCATCATGCTTTGGAAATTAGTTTGCTGATTATAGTACTTATTCTTTTCGCCCCAAAATAAATGACAAAAACCATTTAAAATTTTCTTTCATCAAAATTAAATTTGAAATTATTTTAATCATACACTTTGGTACATATCTTGATCAAAATTAAATTTGAAATCTTTTTGACGATTCATTTTGGTACATAGGTTCTATTATCTTAATTTTGTTGTAGCATAAAAAATTTAACATTTTGCATTTCGAACCTTGAAATTGATTTGAGGCATACTTAATAAAATATATGTATGTTTATTGATTGACTCAACTAATTTTTTATTTAGTGAGAATATTTTGATCCAAATTTTAACATATGTAAATGCATTATTAGTATGCCACCTATTTTATAATAAATGTTTTAATGTTTTAATTTTATTTTTTATTTGTCCAAAATAAATACTGAAAATTTTATTAAAAAATGTTTTTGTGCAGTCATATCATAGTACAAATATTATACAAAGTAGTATCCCTATAAAATTGACGAATAAACAACAAAGTTTTATGTGGATTTATTTTTTTGTAACTCATTCAAAATATTATTTTTGGAATGATTCTAAGGTCAAAATAAATATTACAAAATTTTGGGCATAAACTAATGTGACAATTTGTTATTGGATATTTTTTTTATATGTCCCACTACTCAATAATTAAGTATCTAATCAATTGGTCAAAATGATGTGAACTTATTTTTTTTCCCTGACATTGCTCATAGTTTAATGCCAAATTTAATTTAGTTAGATTATGATAGATGTTTTAAAAGTTTAAAACTAGACACCAAGATAAAAGTAGATCAATTTTAATTATATCTCTAAAATTCAAGTCAATTTCTGAATTTACGATAAAGATTAGACTTGTGACTTTATGAATTCTATGTGAAAATCATTTCGTTATTTAGTGATATAATAATAGAATATTTTTTCAATTAGTTTTTAGTCGATAAATTTTCAATTAATTTAGATGCGCTATAGCAGCCATTTTGAAAACATTGTTGGGTCCTTGAAATATTATAATATCATTTCATTCACTTTATTTATGTATAGAAGTTTTTGAATTTTTTTTTATAAGTTCATAAGTCAAATATCTATAGTATAAATGAGGGATGTCATGAACAGTTGAATGAATAGTTTCATTGGTCGAAATTCCCATTTTGCCCTCACTATTTTGTCTCTTTCCCATTTTGCCATAAAAAAAATCCTCGGACACGGGCTAAATAAAAAAAAAATAAAAAATATCGTGTCCTCGGACACGGGCTTATTCTAGTCTATAGTATAAATGAGGGAAGGGGGTGCTACAGTACTATGAATAGTTCTAAGCGGCGAATTTTCTATTTTGCCCTCATACATTTGTCTCTTTCCCATTTTGCCCTTAAAAAATTAATTAAAAAAAAACCGTGTCCTCGGACACGGGCATGTACTAGTATATACTCCCTCCGTTCCACGTAAATGTGGACTAACTTTTTGGGTGTGGAAATTAAGAAAAAGTGATGTAAGAAAGAGAAAAAGTTAAATGTTGTGAGTATGAAAAATTAAATAGGAGAGAGAATGGGTGGGAGGAATAGTGAGGAGAGAGAATGTTGTGAGTGTAAAAGTGAAGTAGGAGAGAGAATGAGTGGGTGGAATAGTGAATATTCTTTGTTATTTTGGGAAATTTGCATTCACGTGGGACGGAACAAAATAGAAATAAGTTTGCATTCACGTGGGACGGAGGGAGTATATCTATAGTATAAATCAAAGGTGTGTTTGCTACAGTTGTATCTACAGTTCCAACAGCGGAATTGACCCTTTTGCCCTCACTATTCACTCCCTTTCCCATTTCGCCCTTAAAAAAAAAATTAATTTAAAAAATAAATAAAAAAAAATAGTGATGCTCATACACACACAGATCTGTACAGGTCGTTGACAAGGGAGAAGAGAGAGTGGGGGCGTCGAAATCCTCAACATAACATATGTTTCAGATCTAAGGAAGGAGATGAATTTCGAATTGAGAGTGGTGGGGCGGACTGGACAGAGGGGGCGACGAGGTTAGCAGAAGAGGGTTTAGGGTGAGGCGGTGAGATGAGATCTATGAGAGAGAGAGACGTTACCGAAAACAGAGGTCGAAATTCGTCGGAACGAGGAGCAGCGATCAACGAAAGGGCATCATCCAAATCCAATTAAGTCATGAATTATGGATAGAAGAAGACAGTGCCAAATTTGCCTGGGAGCTGAAATGATTATTGGAATATGAATTTTGGTTTTATTTTTGTTGGGCTTTAACTGAGATTGGGCTTTAACTGGAATCGTTAAAGTTTTTTTTTTTTTTAATTAAAAAAAATTTAATTAAAAAAAAATTTAAAATAAAATAAAAATACACGGGCTTCTTTCATTTGATTTGGAAAAAAAAATCCTCTTTTTTAAATACTTCCTCCGTCCCATTAAATTAAATTAATTTTTTTTTTACACCAAAATTCATGATTTTTTTTTCTCTTTAAATAGAGACTTCTTTCATTTGATTTGGACAAAGAAAAAAAATCCTCTTTTTTAAATACTTTCTCCGTCCCATTATGTAACGACCCCAATCCTAGGCACTCATTTTAAATATTAAATTATCTGCTTTTAATATTCATGTTATCTTTATGTGTTCAATTATGTCTTTAAATTTCTTAAACTAAGATAAATTGGGTAAGAAGTAAATTTAGAATCTTTTGAGAAATTATTAGACATTAAATAAAAAAACTTGAAGAAATAATAAAATTGGAAATATGATAAATAGTATAGGAAGGTTAAATGAGTAGGATGAATTAATGGGATAAAGATTTATTTTAATTTAATGAGAGTGGAAGCCTTTGTTTTAGATTTTTATGGGGGCAATTATTCTTGCTCTCCCACGAGCTTGACAAGTGTCCTTCCCAAAACCCCTCCTCTTACTCCCCTTAACCGGCCCCCTACCCCTACATCTTCCTCCTCACTCTCCTTCTCCCTCCTTCATTTCATTCTTACTTCCCTAGAGAAATCTAAGAAACCTCCCATGGAAACTCCAAGCACCAAGTGTTGAAGCCAAGCAAATCCTCCATCAAATCCAAGTCTAAGAACATCCTTGAAGTTGGATCACCTAGAGGAAGCCATCAAGTTAGAAAGATCAATCTTTCCTTATAAAATCCAAGTGAGTTGTTATGACCTCCTTTCATCTATGTGCTCATGAACTATCTATTGTTGTTCTTGGTGTTGTAATTGTTGTTATATGTTTTGGGAATCTTCTTGGAGTTAGAAAATGGATTAATGACTTAAAAAGATGAGTGGCTCATGGGGGTTGATTTAGATTTTAAGGAATGGATGGAATTTGAATTTGTTGAAGTTAGGGTTCAATGAAGATGATTTAAAAGGGTTGAAATAGGTAGAAATGGTAGTGATAAATAATCTAGGGTTACTTGGTTTCGGAGTTTACATGTTTGTTTGGGACTTGGAAAAATGAAGGTGTTCTTGAGTGTTCTTGGATAATCAATGGTAGAGGGAAAGAAGAACTAGGGTTAAAATCTGAATTGGGCCGGAGCCGTGAGGCTCGGGCGGTCGCGCGGCGGGGGCCGAGCGGTCGCCCATGATGCTTGAGAGGTTAATTGGCTTGGAAAATCCACTTGGGCGGTCGCCCACGTGGTGAGGGCGGTCCGCCCATGTTGGCGGTGAACATTTAACATCTTTGGAAACCCACTGGGCGGTCGCCTGAAGTGGTATGGCGGCCGCCCATTTACCCGAACCAACCTTTCTTAAATTGAACTAGGATCATTAACAAGTTTGTTTGGCCACTCATAAATGGTGACTCCCACCCAATAACAATTAGTAGAACCTAATCAACCTTGGGATACAAATTGATCCTCTTTAACCTAGGTTAGAGTAGGATACCTTGGCTTGGCCATGACCTTTATTTAGTCAAAGTGGAAGTGTAGGAGTAGCTAAATATTGTTCGGGAAGTGGTCCAAACTTGGGAAGTAGGGTCTTGCACTTTTATTAAGATTATTCAAGGTTGAGTAATGACTTCGTAGGGTTGGTTTATGATACTTGGTGACCTTACTTGCCCATACTCGGTGTAGTTAGCTTGAATCATGTTTAAAACCGTAGGCCACACTATTGTATTTAATGTATATATATCACTGTAGCATTATTATCCCAATTGTGGATTATTTGGTATATGGTTGTGTCGTATTTCCGTTGTGGATTCTCTGGTATGTTGCTAGTATTGTATCCCGGTTGTGGATTACTTGGCATGTTGATTTCATTGTTCCCGGTGTGGATTATGTGGTTATATTGTTACCGTAAGTGAACTCATATTCATTTGATGATATGATGCATATTGTATTACTTAAATGTTGCATTATGATGTTGGTTGAACATGAGTATATTTTACCATGTTGCTATAGTATTTATCCCCTTTGTGGATTACTTGGTATTGTTATATTATTATCCCGTTTGGTGGATTATCTCAAGTATCTATCATGTGCTTGAGCGTGTTTATGTTCGGGTGGGTATGATGGATCTCAATCAATTATTGATTTGTTCAATAAGTGATTGAAGGTTCTGCCATACTACACCCTTCCCCACTCTCGTGGCCACGGAGCTGTGGGCCGCATGCTAACGACCGTATTGACTCCAAAAGCTTTACAGACTGTTGCGATCGTTGTAAGGAGGGACGATATTATTTTTGGATATTCTAAAATAGGTATCCTTTCTTATATGGACGGTGCAGGGTATGAGTCCTATAAAGAGGCGAATGTCTGGAGGCAATTCACCAAAGAGTGGAGTTTTACTCCCACGTTGTACGACTTATTGTTCAGACGGGAAAAGCTAAAATGACGTAACGTAAGGTGTTTATCGCTTTCATAATGTGTTATGTGCTACCATGCTATGTGTTGCACTTTGTTTGGCATCTTCTTTGCATATCATAATAGCTCATTGAGATTTATTCTCACCCCTCTCCCTTTCTTGTTTTAGATCCCGAGGCAGGCGAACCGAACCAAATGGTGAGGCCTGTGGGATATCATTTTGGACTTTTGCTCTTGGGGCTTGACAAGTTAAGTATAGGAGTGGGTTGTTAGGAGTATTGGTTAAGTATTCCTCTTTTATAATTTGTATGGAAAACCCTTTTGTTAAACGAATGTTAATTAAGGTTTCCAATGTAATTGATCAGATTTCGGTTTATTAAAGTTGTAGTTGGATTTCCTTTAAGTAGGGATATTATCAATTGATTTTTATTTGAAAGTTTGAAAAGAGGTATTCCTTTAAAGGCAAATAAACGTTTGGAAAATTTAGATGGATTTTCTTAGTATTGAGCTCCCTTAGCTCGGGACACGTGTTAGGTCCCGGGTTGGGGTGCTCACAGTTGGTATCAGAGCTTAGTTTAGAGGTCAAGGGTAGATGTCTAAACTAAGGGGGAATGTGTGGAAATTGACGCCGAGTGTTTAATGCAGGAGTTCGTTCTAATGGCCGGAAGCAAGGATGATCAGCGGGAGGTTCTAGAAAATGAAGGAGATATGGGTATAGGTGGAATTCAGGATGAAGAGATGATGAAATTATTCAGGATGTTTGTACAGGATATGGAGACTAGAGGATCGGTTCCGAATCAACCTGAGGGATGTCGAAGCGATGGATGGGAAAGGTTTGTGAAGATGAATCCGCCGAGTTTTAATGGATATCCGGGTCCGCTAAAGGCAGAAAAATGGTTAGAAAGAATGAACAAAATCTTTGAGGTTATGGAAAGTCGCAACGAAGAGAAAGTTAGGTACGCCGTGTTCAAACTTGAAGGTTTAGGCGATCGGTGGTGGCAGAATTTGAAGGGAAGTTGGGAGGCGGGATAATACGCCCAGGACTTGGGATAATTTCACTCAACGGTTCGAGGACTACTTCATTTCAATGGTTACAAGTGGATAAGAAGGAGATTGAATTCTTAGGACTAAAACAAGGGAACATGACGGTAGATCGGTATTCGGATCCGGTTTGAGGAATTAGCTAGGTGTTGCCCTCATTTGGTATCGCATGAAGTGAAAAGGGTTCGAGAGAAGTTTGTAACAGATTCTGAGGAGTGAGTATAGGAAGGAATTATGGATTGATGGTTTCGCCGATTATCGAGAAATCATAGATAGAGCATATAAGGTCGAGAAGGACATTGAGGAAAATAGTGGAAGGTCCTGGAAGTGGGATTAGAAACAAGCCAAAGTATTTAGGACAAGGATCCAGTCATTAGAGGACAACCAAGCGCTTTAACTTCGGGAAGTATGAGAGAGGAACTTGTGGTAGCTTCTTCGTCTAGGCCAATACCCAAGCGGTATGGGATGATTTGTACCTTTTGCAAGAGGGTTGGACATACCGAAGATCGGTGTTGGAGTAAGCAAGGCAAGTGTTTAAATTGTGGAGCATCGGGACACTTTAAGAGGAATTGCCCAAGGATGACGAGGACGAGCTTCAAGCGGCGGTCACCAAGGTGGACGACAAAGAGGCAGTACCAAGAGAGAGATAACAAAGGGGAACCGAAAGAGAAGGTCTATGGTCGAGTACATGTTTCGAACCTAGGAGAGATAGTTTCCTCGTAGGTTACTAAAGGTATATTCCACTGTCTCGGAAATTAGGGGTCATATTTTATGGATCATGTTGCATATCATTTATGCTTGGCATCACATTTTGCTTATATGTGACATATATTGTCTTGAGATGTTATTTTATTGTTAGAGGATTACGCTCTTATGAGAGGATACCTCGAACCTCCCTTGATTTACCACAATGGTGATGTGGTTATGGTCGAGCATGTATTGCCGGTTGAATTGGTATAATTATTAATTTATAATTTTGAGATATACTTGACCGGGAGGGTTAAGTAGTTGTTGTATAATGGTAGACTATCATAATAAGTGAGTCTCCTTTTTCCATGCCTAAATTGCTTATGTTGGTATTTGATATAGGTGGACCTAAATGTGAAATTCTTGTCATATATGGGTATTTAAGGTGAAAATTTTGAATTAAGATGTGAAGGGTAATTGGTATATGTTAGACTTGCATAGGAAGTCTTTTCAAAATTTTATGTGCTAGTTGTGAGTAAATGGTAAATGTGCTCCCGTCGGTATATTTCATGTGTTGGTTCTGAGTATGATAAGCAGAATTATAATCCTTATTTTGATGGCTTTAGGGTAATTAGAATTGATGATCTCTTTGTTAATTTAAGTTCCGGGAAGATCGTGGAAAATCATTTGAGAGTTGGGTTAATGATTTCCTTGTGAGGAGTCCCTTTGTACGCAAAGTTCGGCTAGTATGAGTTGGCTCGAGAGGATTTCAAATCTTGGGTTCTATAGTCTTAAACTCGGATGTTACCATGGATCTTGTGAGAGTTGAGTCCGTGATCTTTGAGTTGGCAAATGCTATCGAAGAGATTTAAGGAATTCTTAAGAAATGAAAGATCGTTGCTTTAATTAAATTTAAAGGATGTATAAATGGTGTAGGATGTAATAAGTATGAATTATATTGACAGAGATGGAAAATAGATTGGCTATAGATTCGATCCTTACCTTACTTAACGTATGTGAGGACTTTGTGAAATTTTAAGGTGCATTAAAGGAAGATTTGATTATGATATGATACGGAATGGGAAATTGATAACGTGGGCTTTGAGGAGTTTGACTTAGATAAGTGAGATTTTCTTATCTTCTACTTGGGAGTAGCTACACTTGTGTTGCGTATTTAGGCAAGTACCTTATCTTTTTGAAGCTTCCTTTGAGAGTTGTTACCGATCCTAGAGTTGAAGAATTAAGTTAGTCGAAAGGAAGAAATTAGAAGACTATCCAAATTCTGGAAGAATAGGGTGTGTTGTGTGACGGATTTTCCTTTCAACTTGAGAAGTTTAAGTAACCTTAGCGAGTTTACATTCTAGCATTGAGATGGAACCGTATGGAGCTTAGTTCGGGAAGATATTATCGATCTCCAATTTATTGGGATGAAATTAGTAAAGTTAGGCCTAAGGTAATTTAGCGCCAAAGTTTGTTAATCCATTTGAAGTTCTAGAAAAGATTTATGATTTGACTTATAGATCGACTTGGATCAACTTATAGAATATTTGAAGTTTTAAAATATAATATCTTGATATATTTGGTGACTTAAGTTGCAATACTTTTATTTAATTATACTTTCTTGAGGTCGTGGAAATTCGGGTAGTAATAATTGTATGGTATTCTTGGGGTGTTGCGTCATAAAATCGCGTTATTGATGAAATTAGAAATCTTGGGAAGAATCATAGAAGTGAAGAGACTAATTGGGAAGTGAAGTTCTAGAGTACTCGGGTTGTGAGAATGTATAGTAGAATCTTGCCTTGAAGAGTCTAATCGAAAATATTAAGTTAGAATGTGTGAAAGGTAACCTTGGCTATTGAACCTTAGGGTAAGTGACAATCAAATTCGGGACGAATTTTCTTTAAGGAGGAGTGAGTGTAACGACCCCAATCCTAGGCACTCATTTTAAATATTAAATTATCTGCTTTTAATATTCATGTTATCTTTATGTGTTCAATTATGTCTTTAAATTTCTTAAACTAAGATAAATTGGGTAAGAAGTAAATTTAGAATCTTTTGAGAAATTATTAGACATTAAATAAAGAAACTTGAAGAAATAATAAAATTGGAAATATGATAAATAGTATAGGAAGGTTAAATGAGTAGGATGAATTAATGGGATAAAGATTTATTTTAATTTAATGAGAGTGGAAGCCTTTGTTTTAGATTTTTATGGGGGGGGGGGGCAATTATTCTTGCTCTCCCATGAGCTTGACAAGTGTCCTTCCCAAAACCCCTCCTCTTACTCCCCTTAACCGGCCCCCTCCCCCTACATCTTCCTCCTCACTCTCCTTCTCCCTCCTTCATTTCATTCTTACTTCCCTAGAGAAATCTAAGAAACCTCCCATGGAAACTCCAAGCACCAAGTGTTGAAGCCAAGCAAATCCTCCATCAAATCCAAGTCTAAGAACATCCTTGAAGTTGGATCACCTAGAGGAAGCCATCAAGTTAGAAAGATCAATCTTTCCTTATAAAATCCAAGTGAGTTGTTATGACCTCCTTTCATCTATGTGCTCATGAACTATCTATTGTTGTTCTTGGTGTTGTAATTGTTGTTATATGTTTCTTTGGGGAATCTTCTTGGAGTTAGAAAATGGATTAATGACTTAAAAAGATGAGTGGCTCATGGGGGTTGATTTAGATTTTAAGGAATGGATGGAATTTGAATTTGTTGAAGTTAGGGTTCAATGAAGATGATTTAAAAGGGTTGAAATAGGTAGAAATGGTAGTGATAAATAATCTAGGGTTACTTGGTTTCGGAGTTTACATGTTTGTTTGGGACTTGGAAAAATGAAGGTGTTCTTGAGTGTTCTTGGATAATCAATGGTAGAGGGAAAGAAGAACTAGGGTTAAAATCTGAATTGGGCTGGCTGGAGGCTTGGGCGGTCGCGCCAAGGGGGGCTGAGCGGCCGCCCATGATGGCAGTAGGTTAATTGGCTTGGAAAATCCACTTGGGCGGTCGCCCATGTTGGCAGGAACATTTAACATCTTTGGAAACCCACTTGGGCGGTCGCCCAAGTGGTATGGGCGGTCGCCCATGACCCTGAACCAACCTTTCTTAAATTGAACTAGGATCATTAACAAGTTTGTTTGGCCACTCATAAATGGTGACTCCCACCCAATAACAATTAGTAGAACCTAATCAACCCGGATACAAATTGATCCTCTTTAACCTAGGTTAGAGTAGGATACCTTGGCTTGGCCATGACCTTTATTTAGTCAAAGTGGAAGTGTAGGAGTAGCTAAATATTGTTCGGGAAGTGGTCCAAACTTGGGAAGTAGGTCTTGCACTTTTATTAAGATTATTCAAGGTTGAGTAATGACTTCGTAGGGTTGGTTTATGATACTTGGTGACCTTACTTGCCCATACTCAGGTGTAGTTAGCTTGAATCATGTTTAAAACCGTAGCCACACTATTGTATTTAATGTATATATATCACTTTGTAGCATGATTATCCCAATTGTGGATTATTTGGTATATGGTTGTGTCGTATTTCCGTTGTGGATTCTCCGGTATGTTGCTAGTATTGTATTGGGTTGTGGATTACTTGGCATGTTGATTTCATTGTTCCGGTGTGGATTATGTGGTTATATTGTTACCTTAAGTGAACTCATATTCATTTGGTGATATGATGCATAGTGTATTACTTAAATGTTGCATTATGATGTTGGTTGAACATGAGTATATTTTACCATGTTGCTATAGTATTTATCCCCTTTGTGGATTACTTGGTATTGTTATATTATTATCCCGTTTGGTGGATTATCTCAAGTATCTATCATGTGCTTGAGCGTGTTTATGTTCGGGTGGGTATGATGGATCTCAATCAATTATTGATTTGTTCAATAAGTGATTGAAGGTTCGTCATCATCGCCATTGACCCCTTCCCCACTCGCGTCAGTTTGTGGGCCGCGCTAACGATCGTATTGACCCAAAAAAGCTTTACGTGACTGTTGCGATCGTTGTAAGGAGGACGATATTATTTTTGGATATTCTAAAATAGGTATCCTTTCTTATATGGATGGTGCAGGGTATGAGTCCTATAAGAGGTGAATGTCTTGGAGGCAATTCACCAAAGAGTGGAGTTTTACTCCCACGTTGTACGACTTATTGTTCAGACGGGAAAAGGTAAAATGAGGTAACGTAAGGTGTTTATCGCTTTCATAATGTGTTATGTGCTACCATGCTATGTGTTGCACTTTGTTTGGCATCTTGCTGCATATCATAATAGCTCATTGAGATTTATTCTCACCCCTCTCCCTTTACTGTTTTAGATCCCGAGACGGGTGAACCGAACCAGTGAGGCCGGGGATATCATTTTGGACTTTTGCTCTTGGGGCTTGACAAGTTAAGTATAGGAGTGGGTTGTTAGGAGTATTGGTTAAGTATTCCTCTTTTATAATTTGTATGGAAAACCCTTTTGTTAAACGAATGTTAATTAAGGTTTCCAATGTAATTGATCAGATTTCGGTTTATTAAAGTTGTAGTTGGATTTCCTTTAAGTAGGGATATTATCAATTGATTTTTATTTGAAAGTTTGAAAAGTGGTATTCCTTTAAAGGCAAATAAACGTTTGGAAAATTTAGATGGATTTTCTTAGTATTGAGCTCCCTTAGCTCGGGACACGTGTTAGGTCCCGGGTTGGGGTGCTCACAGTTGGTATCAGAGCTTAGTTTAGAGGTCAAGGGTAGATGTCTAAACTAAGGGGGAATGTGTGGAAATTGACGCTCGAGTGTTTAATGCAGGAGTTCGTTCTAATGGCCGGAAGCAAGGATGATCAGCGGGAGGTTCTAGAAAATGAAGGAGATATGGGTATAGGTGGAATTCAGGATGAAGAGATGATGAAATTATTCAGGATGTTTGTACAGGATATGGAGACTAGAGGATCGGTTCCGAATCAACCTGAGGGATGTCGAAGCGATGGATGGGAAAGGTTTGTGAAGATGAATCCGCCGAGTTTTAATGGATATCCTGTCCGCTAAAGGCGAGAAAATGGTTAGAAAGAATGAACAAAATCTTTGAGGTTATGGAAAGTCGCAACGAAGAGAAAGTTAGGTATGCCGTGTTCAAACTTGAAGGTTTAGCCGATCGGTGGTGGCGAGAATTTGAAGGGAAGTTGGGAGCGGGATAATACGCCCTGGACTTGGGATAATTTCACTCAACGATTCGAGGACTACTTCATTTCAATGGTTACAAGGGATAAGAAGGAGATTGAATTCTTAGGACTAAAACAAGTGGAACATGACGGTAGAGATCGGTATTCATCCGGTTTGAGGAATTAGCTAGGTGTTGCCCTCATTTGGTATCGCATGAAGTGAAAAGGGTTCGAAGTTTGTAACGATTTGAGGAGTGAGTATAGGAAGGAATTATGGATTGATGGTTTCGCCGATTATCGACAGTCATAGATAGAGCATATAAGGTCGAGAAGGACATTGAGGAAAATAGTGGAAGGTCCTGGAAGTGGGATTAGAAACAAGCCAAAGTATTTAGGACAAGGATCCAGAGTCATTAGAGGAACTGACCAAGTGCTTTAACTTCGGGAAGTATGAGAGAGGAACTTGTGGTAGCTTCTTCGTCTAGGCCAATACCCAAGCAAAGTATGGGATGATTTGTACCTTTTGCAAGAGGTTGGACATACCGAAGATCGGTGTTGGAGTAAGCAAGGCAAGTGTTTAAATTGTGGAGCATCGGGACACTTTAAGAGGAATTGCCCAAGAGATGACGAGAGGGGACGAGCTTCAAGCGGCGGTCACCGGGTGGGACGACAAAGAGGCGGTATCAAGAGAGATAACAAAGGGGAACCGAAAGAGAAGGTCTATGGTCGAGTACATGTTTCGAACCTAGGAGAGATAGTTTCCTCAGAGGTTACTAAAGGTATATTCCCTGTCTCAGAATTAGGGGTCATATTTTATGGATCATGTTGCATATCATTTATGCTTGGCATCACATTTTGCTTATATGTGACATATATTGTTTGAGATGTTATTTTATTGTTAGAGGATTCTGCTCTTATGAGAGGATACCTCGAACCTCCCTTGATTTACCACAATGGTGATGTGGTTATGGCTGAGCATGTATTGCCAGTTGAATTGGTATAATTATTAATTTATAATTTTGAGATATACTTGACCGGGAGGGTTAAGTAGTTGTTGTATAATGGTAGACTATCATAATAAGTGAGTCTCCTTTTTCCATGCCTAAATTGCTTATGTTGGTATTTGATATAGGTGGACCTAAATGTGAAATTCTTGTCATATATGGGTATTTAAGGTGAAAATTTTGAATTAAGATGTGAAGGGTAATTGGTATATGTTAGACTTGCATAGGAAGTCTTTTCAAAATTTTATGTGCTAGTTGTGAGTAAATGGTAAATGTGCTCCCGTCGGTATATTTCATGTGTTGGTTCTGAGTATGATAAGCAGAATTATAATCCTTATTTTGATGGCTTTAGGGTAATTAGAATTGATGATCTCTTTGTTAATTTAAGTTCCGGGAAGATCGTGAAAATCATTTGAGAGTTGGGTTAATGATTTCCTTGTGAGGAGTCCCTGTATGCAAAGTTCGGCTAGTATGAGTTGGCTCGAGAGGATTTCAAATCTTGGGTTCTATAGTCTTAAACTCGGATGTTACCATGGATCTTGTGAGAGTTGAGTCCGTGATCTTTGAGTTGGCAAATGCTATCGAAGAGATTTAAGGAATTCTTAAGAAATGAAAGATCGTTGCTTTAATTAAATTTAAAGGATGTATAAATGGTGTAGGATGTAATAAGTATGAATTATATTGACAGAGATGGAAAATAGATTGGCTATAGATTCGATCCTTACCTTACTTAACGTATGTGAGGACTTTGTGAAATTTTAAGGTGCATTAAAGGAAGATTTGATTATGATATGATACGGAATGGGAAATTGATAACGTGGGCTTTGAGGAGTTTGACTTAGATAAGTGAGATTTTCTTATCTTCTACTTGGGAGTAGCTACACTTGTGTTGCGTATTTAGGCAAGTACCTTATCTTTTTGAAGCTTCCTTTGAGAGTTGTTACCGATCCTAGAGTTGAAGAATTAAGTTAGTCGAAAGGAAGAAATTAGAAGACTATCCAAATTCTGGAAGAATAGGGTGTGTTGTGTGACGGATTTTCCTTTCAACTTGAGAAGTTTAAGTAACCTTAGCGAGTTTACATTCTAGCATTGAGATGGAACCGTATGGAGCTTAGTTCAGGAAGATATTATCGATCTCCAATTTATTGGGATGAAATTAGTAAAGTTAGGCCTAAGGTAATTTAGCGCCAAAGTTTGTTAATCCATTTGAAGTTCTAGAAAAGATTTATGATTTGACTTATAGACTGACTTGGATCAACTTATAGAATATTTGAAGTTTTAAAATATAATATCTTGATATATTTGGTGACTTAAGTTGCAATACTTTTATTTAATTATACTTTCTTGAGGTCGTGGAAATTCGGGTAGTAATAATTGTATGGTATTCTTGGGGTGTTGCGTCATAAAATCGCGTTATTGATGAAATTAGAAATCTTGGGAAGAATCATAGAAGTGAAGAGACTAATTGGGAAGTGAAGTTCTAGAGTACTCGGGTTGTGAGAATGTATAGTAGAATCTTGCCTTGAAGAGTCTAATCGAAAATATTAAGTTAGAATGTGTGAAAGGTAACCTTGGCTATTGAACCTTAGGGTAAGTGACAATCAAATTCGGGACGAATTTTCTTTAAGGAGGAGTGAGTGTAACGACCCCAATCCTAGGCACTCATTTTAAATATTAAATTATCTGCTTTTAATATTCATGTTATCTTTATGTGTTCAATTATGTCTTTAAATTTCTTAAACTAAGATAAATTGGGTAAGAAGTAAATTTAGAATCTTTTGAGAAATTATTAGACATTAAATAAAGAAACTTGAAGAAATAATAAAATTGGAAATATGATAAATAGTATAGGAAGGTTAAATGAGTAGGATGAATTAATGGGATAAAGATTTATTTTAATTTAATGAGAGTGGAAGCCTTTGTTTTAGATTTTTATGGGGGGGGGGGGCAATTATTCTTGCTCTCCCATGAGCTTGACAAGTGTCCTTCCCAAAACCCCTCCTCTTACTCCCCTTAACCGGCCCCCTCCCCTACATCTTCCTCCTCACTCTCCTTCTCCCTCCTTCATTTCATTCTTACTTCCCTAGAGAAATCTAAGAAACCTCCCATGGAAACTCCAAGCACCAAGTGTTGAAGCCAAGCAAATCCTCCATCAAATCCAAGTCTAAGAACATCCTTGAAGTTGGATCACCTAGAGGAAGCCATCAAGTTAGAAAGATCAATCTTTCCTTATAAAATCCAAGTGAGTTGTTATGACCTCCTTTCATCTATGTGCTCATGAACTATCTATTGTTGTTCTTGGTGTTGTAATTGTTGTTATATGTTTTGGGAATCTTCTTGGAGTTAGAAAATGGATTAATGACTTAAAAAGATGAGTGGCTCATGGGGGTTGATTTAGATTTTAAGGAATGGATGGAATTTGAATTTGTTGAAGTTAGGGTTCAATGAAGATGATTTAAAAGGGTTGAAATAGGTAGAAATGGTAGTGATAAATAATCTAGGGTTACTTGGTTTCGGAGTTTACATGTTTGTTTGGGACTTGGAAAAATGAAGGTGTTCTTGAGTGTTCTTGGATAATCAATGGTAGAGGGAAAGAAGAACTAGGGTTAAAATCTGAATTGGGCTGGCTGGAGGCTTGGGCGGTCGCGCCAAGGGGGGCTGAGCGGCCGCCCATGATGGCAGTAGGTTAATTGGCTTGGAAAATCCACTTGGGCGGTCGCCCATGTGGTGAGGGCGGTCGCCCATGTTGGCAGGAACATTTAACATCTTTGGAAACCCACTTGGGCGGTCGCCCAAGTGGTATGGGCGGTCGCCCATGACCCTGAACCAACCTTTCTTAAATTGAACTAGGATCATTAACAAGTTTGTTTGGCCACTCATAAATGGTGACTCCCACCCAATAACAATTAGTAGAACCTAATCAACCCGGATACAAATTGATCCTCTTTAACCTAGGTTAGAGTAGGATACCTTGGCTTGGCCATGACCTTTATTTAGTCAAAGTGGAAGTGTAGGAGTAGCTAAATATTGTTCGGGAAGTGGTCCAAACTTGGGAAGTAGGTCTTGCACTTTTATTAAGATTATTCAAGGTTGAGTAATGACTTCGTAGGGTTGGTTTATGATACTTGGTGACCTTACTTGCCCATACTCGGTGTAGTTAGCTTGAATCATGTTTAAAACCGTAGGCCACACTATTGTATTTAATGTATATATATCACTGTAGCATGATTATCCCAATTGTGGATTATTTGGTATATGGTTGTGTCGTATTTCCGTTGTGGATTCTCTGGTATGTTGCTAGTATTGTATTCCGGTTGTGGATTACTTGGCATGTTGATTTCATTGTTCCCGGTGTGGATTATGTGGTTATATTGTTACCTTAAGTGAACTCATATTCATTTGGTGATATGATGCATAGTGTATTACTTAAATGTTGCATTATGATGTTGGTTGAACATGAGTATATTTTACCATGTTGCTATAGTATTTATCCCCTTTGTGGATTACTTGGTATTGTTATATTATTATCCCGTTTGGTGGATTATCTCAAGTATCTATCATGTGTTTCGAAATGTGTTTATGTTCGGGTGGGTATGATGGATCTCAATCAATTATTGATTTGTTCAATAAGTGATTGAAGGTTCGTCATACCGGTGACCCTTCCCCACTCTGTGGCCACGGAGTGGGGGCTGTGCTAACGACTGTATTGACCCAAAAAGCTTTACAGACCTGTTGCGATCGTTGTAAGGAGGGACGATATTATTTTTGGATATTCTAAAATAGGTATCCTTTCTTATATGGATGGTCTGGGGTATGAGTCCTATAAGAGGTGAATGTGCTGGAGGCAATTCACCAAAGAGTGGAGTTTTACTCCCACGTTGTACGACTTATTGTTCAGACGGGAAAAGGTAAAATGAGGTAACGTAAGGTGTTTATCGCTTTCATAATGTGTTATGTGCTACCATGCTATGTGTTGCACTTTGTTTGGCATCTTGCTGCATATCATAATAGCTCATTGAGATTTATTCTCACCCCTCTCCCTTTACTGTTTTAGATCCCGAGACGGGTGAACCGAACCAGTGAGGCCGGGGATATCATTTTGGACTTTTGCTCTTGGGGCTTGACAAGTTAAGTATAGGAGTGGGTTGTTAGGAGTATTGGTTAAGTATTCCTCTTTTATAATTTGTATGGAAAACCCTTTTGTTAAACGAATGTTAATTAAGGTTTCCAATGTAATTGATCAGATTTCGGTTTATTAAAGTTGTAGTTGGATTTCCTTTAAGTAGGGATATTATCAATTGATTTTTATTTGAAAGTTTGAAAAGTGGTATTCCTTTAAAGGCAAATAAACGTTTGGAAAATTTAGATGGATTTTCTTAGTATTGAGCTCCCTTAGCTCGGGACACGTGTTAGGTCCCGGGTTGGGGTGTTCACACATTAATAACTTCACTTTTTGCCAAAACGGGTGTCCCGTTTAAAGCTTCACATTTTCTAAAAAAAAAAAATTTAGACTAAATTAAAAAAAAAATTAAAAAAAAAAAACATAAAACGTAGCCTTGAACACGGGCTTATAATGTTTATGTTAATTAAAAAAAAAAAGACCCGTGTCCTCGGACACGGGCATATGTACTAGTATATATATATATTTCTTTCCTAATGGATGCACGACTTACCCTCTATCCGCGTGACTTAGACCTAGGTGACACACTGACTCGGGGCAAATAAGTAAATTGAATTATCTAGACAACCATTAATAGATGAAAACGGAAATTCTTCACAAGCACAATTAATAAATTTAATATTCAATATTACAACCCATTTCATAGGAGACATAGATTTATATACAGAAAGAAATTTCGATATATTACAAAATTTAAAATGCAGGAAATTAGAACAGTTTAAATGGTATAAAGAAAATTTCTTAAAAATAGTTTTTAATCTAGCAGATCCAAACAATTACCATTGGAAAGAAAAATTTATTACTGATTTATCAGGATTATTCTAAAAAAATGTAAAAGATACAATAGAACAAATGTACATATATATATATACATATATATATATATATATATACATATATATATATATATATACATATATATATATATACATATATATACATATATATATACATATATATATATATATATATATATACATATATATATACATATATATACATATATATATATATATATACATATATATATATATATATATACATATATATATATATATATACATATATATATACATATATACATATACATATGTATATATACATATATATATACATATATATACATATATATATATATATATATATATATATATAATGGAATGTGAAACATATTTGGTACACAACATTTAGAGATAAAGTTTGTTAAAAGAAAATACACCTATATGGGGTTTTTTTTTTTTTTGCGACGAACAAAGTATAAAATAAATATTCTTTTTATGCAAAGCAGATGATTTTGAGTTGGTCATATAATAAAATTTGAGGGTCCGGCAAGTATAACTTTTCAAAAAAAAAAAAACGAAAGAAAGAAAGGAAGTAAGTAAAGTAAGAAACGATACAAAAAATCAAGGGGTTAAGACCCTTCTCACCATTGAATGCTAGAATGCCTAGAAAATAGAAATGACTCATGAAGCCAACATCAAGTGGTTAGCATATTTTGTTCGCTTAATTACTATAAGGTACAAATGAGAAATGCAATAATTTGTTAAAAGATTTGACTTTTTAATGAATTTTCTTTTTCTTCATGGATGGATTATTAATTTATATATGCATAACCATATTTTAAAATTTAAAATAAAATTTTGCATGGGCAGTGGGTAAATAAATATTTTGGTATCTAACCTAAAATAAATAGTTTTCATGTCCATGAAAGAGAGACGATCGATCACTATCAAAATCCACCAAGTAACAAAAGTAAATTGCTAAAAGTTTGATCGATGCGGATAATAGTACATTTAATTGGCATCCGTTTGAGTGACTTATGTCTATTTTATTTAATTATGTAGCACATTGTTTAACATGATAATAATAATAATAATAATAATAATAGTTCTTACTTTGTCCTATCCTACACTAGCCTATATTAAGTATCACATTTTTTTGTCTACCAAAATAAGTGTTGTAGTTTTAAATAAAAAAAGTCTTATTAAAAGAGGGAATAGATATTAAGTCTAACTATAATATCATAGGGATTTACATTAGATAATAGAATACACAAATTTAATAAATATTTATGGAATATGTTTCAAGATGTATTATGCAAGTATATCTATATTCTATGGAGGATGTAATAATATATAAAATTAGAAACATATTATGCTTTACATTGCGCTATGTAAAATTTTACATGAAATTATATTTGTAATTCATTCAAAATATTATTTATTGAATAATAATAAAGTCACGAAAAACTTACAAAATATTGGGCAAATATTACATCATTTGGCAATGTTTCATTATTTTTTTAGATCTCACTATTCATTAATCAAGTATCCAATCAATCAATCAATCAATGGCCAAAATTCCGTGAAATTATTTTTTGTTTCTAGCATTGTTCCTATTTTAATGTCAAAATTTTGGTGAGATTATGATAGAAAAGTTTAAGAAAAAAATTAAATTATTCCATGATAAAATCAGATTATACCATGAATTTTAATAAACCTAATTTGAATCATATAATGTCTCCGAAATTTTTGCTAATCCCTAAAGTTACAAATTTTTTTATTATTAACAAATTTCGAAATTAAAACTCATATCATTAAATTTATTGAACTAAATTAAATGTGACCAAAAATATTATAAGAGTTTAATAATTTTAATAAATTGTAAAAATTGTTATTTATGCATCATTAATAATACCATGAATAAGAATGTTTAGAATCTCATTATAACTATTAAATTCTTATATTTTATTTAACCAAATTAAACGTTGACCAAAAATATTATAAGAGTTTAATGATTTTAGTAAATTTTAAAATTTGTTATTTATGCATCATTAATAATACAATGAATAAGTATGATTAGAATCTCATTATATTTATTAAATCTTTATATTTTTGGTCCAAGTTTCATTAAGTTAATTACCAAAAATTAGAATTTAATTATGTTAACCAATATCTATGTTTGCATCAAAATGATACTTCATCTGTCAAATATCACATGCTCCCTCTGCCTCTTCTGCCTCTCCCTCTCCAAATTCAAATATATATATATATATATATATATATATATATATATATATATAGTATAAAATACAACTGTTCGTGAACAGTTGTGTGAACAATTCCAAATGCTAAATTTCCCATTTTGCCCTCACTAAATTGTCCCTTTCTCATTTTGCCCTTTAAAAAAAATTAATTAAAAAAAAAAAAAACACGTGTCCTCGAACACGGGCTTTTACTAGTATATATATATATATATTTCCAAAATGAATGCCTTTTTGTAAAAATCTTTGTCACTAAATATTTTTTTCGCTATTCATTTTATTATCATAAAACTAAATATTTAGAAAGTGAATAACAAGAATATTATGAATCTTAGATATTAAAATATATAAAAAACACACATTTTCATAGTAACCATTAAAATGAAATTCAGACATTTATACATGGACGGAGGGAGTATTAATTTCAATAAATTTAATAAATATGATTAAAAATATTTTTTATTCTCATAAAATTTTAGAATATTTATTTATAGTATTTTAAATGGTGCATTAGTTAAAACTTGAATAATTGTATGCATATGAATAAAATTTAATGTATATTAAACAAAATTCACATGTACGATTAATAAAATGATTTTTTTGGTAAAATTGTAGTCAGAGTAGAATAAATAATTAAAAAAGTACTTTCTTGGGACATTGGTCTATACCTTTGGTATGAGCAAATTAAAAATATTTTAGTCATTTTAATAAACATGTTTTTCAAAAAACTATTTACTTTCATGAGATTAATTATTTTTTAATGATATAATTTTCAATGGAACATTTTAACTTATATAGAGGATATATATATCCATCCAGAAAAATATTATTTCAATTATTCGAAAATTAGTTCGAGAGTCAGAAATTGAATGACGTGAATAAATTAATACTTATTAATAAGATATATTTCATAGTAGTTTAATTATAAAACAGTTAAACATAATTAAAATGTATTACTTCCTTCGATATTTGAAATTACCCGGATTCGGCTGCGCGAACCGGTCATCTCGCGCTGGTTCGCTCATTTGCTGCGTTTTTCGTTTGTAGAGTCGCCACGCCGTTTTGATATAACCCAAAGCATTGAGAAAATACTTTGTTTAGAAAAGTTGTTGTGTGATGAGATTTTGAGTTCGGAGGTCAGGTTACGCCTCGGGAAGAGAATAATAGAGCTCACCCGAGTCACCTCGTATACACGAGTCTTTCGATACCCCTCTTTCTTTAAAAGTTTTGTGTGTGTGTATGTGCTTTTTAAAAATGCATGCCGAATATAATGTCTACATAGTATGCTATGTATTTAAATATTGAAATTAATTGAAATAGTGTGGGAAGGAGGCCTTACCAATGTTGGTTCGGGTATATCTTCCGCTGGAGAGGTGTTGGTTGAATGTGAATAGTGTTCCGGGAAGGACCGGGATTGCTTCGGGATGTACTGGCGTCTGCGGGCAGAGCTTTGGCGTGCCTCGAGATTGTTGTGTGTATTCAGGCAGAGGTTCGGTGCGCCTCGGGGTTGTTGCTTAGATTCGGGCAGAGATTCGGCGTGCCTCAGGATTGCTGTGTAGATTCGGGCAGAGGTTCGGCGTGCCTCGGGATTGCTGCTTAGATTCGGGCAGAGGTTCGGCGTGCCTCAGGATTGCTCGGGATGTGCCGGCAGGACTTCGGGATGCTTCGAAATGGCTCGGGATGGCTCGAGATGGATCGGCAGGGCTTCAGGATGCTTCGGGAGCGCCTAGAAATGGCTCGGGAGCACCTCGGGAGCGCCTCGGGGCGGCTCGGCAGGGCTTCGGGAGGGCTTCAGAGCGTCTCGGGTAGGCTCGGGAAGGCCGAAAGGGGCTCGGAATGCCTTAGAGTTGTCCCATCTTGCTGGGGGGAGGGAGGAGAGAAGGGAGGTGTGTAGAAAATGAAAGGGAGAATCCTCTATTTATAGGGGGAGAAAAACTGCAAAAGTGTCAGCGCGAACACTTATGCAATCCCAATTTTTTGGTTTTCCCGAATTTAAGGGAATATTGTGGACTTTAAGAAGATTTTGTAATTATGATGTTTACCCTGCAAAAGTGTCCGCGCGGACATGTCTGCAGGCTGAATATTTTTCGTAATCCCCAAAAAGTCCTTTTATCCCGTTTTATTCCGAAAAGGTCCTACCTTAGTTTGGTTGGTGGTTTTGGACTTTTTGGAGGTTATGGGTCTTCGGGATCACGTTTGTGTGAGTCCGCGGTGTTTCTAGTGCGTTGGATGGGGAGCAATCCGGATTGGGGTAATAACAGAAGCCCCTCGGCGACGTCAATTATGAAAGAAGTGGGGTCGCCGATAAGATAAGGGTCCTGATCTGGATCGCTTGTCGGGAGAGAGGAGGCGAACATGTTGGTCAGATGTGAGGACGTGGTGGTGTCCTAAGGTGATGCGGACGTTTCGGTGTCCTGATGTGGAATTGTGTGTGTGGACGTGTCGGTGTTCGAAGGTGAGGTGGACGTGTCGGTGTCATGATGTGAGGTGGACGTGTCGGTGTCCTGAGGGTGACCGTTTAGGTCGGTTGGCTGGACCCTTTGACAGGATTCCTATGTATCCCGAATGGGAATCAAACCTGATCGTAGTTCATGTGTGGGCCTTACGAGAAAATTTGATAATCTTACGAAAAGATGTGTAATCATTCAAAAAGATAGGAAATCTTACTAAAAGATGCCTAATCTTATTAAAAGATGGCTAATCTTACTAAAAGATGGGTAATCTTACGAAAACATGTGTTTGTCGTGTATGAGGACGTGGTGGTGTCCTGAGGTGTAATGGTGAGGACGTGGTGGTGTCCTAGGATGAAGTTGTGAGGACGTGGTGGTGTCCTAATGTGAAGTTGTGAGGACGTGGTGGTGTCTTGAGATGAAGTTATGAGGACGTGGTGGTGTCCTGAGGTGACCTGCTAAGGTCGATTGTTTGTTTGTCGTGTATGAGGATGTGGTGGTGTCCTCTGACTGAGATATTGTGAGGACGTGGTGGTGTCCTGGGGTGACCTGCTAAGGTCGGTTGTGAGTTTGTCGTGTATGAGGACGTGGTGGTATCCTCTAACTGAGATATTGTGAGGACGTGGTAGTGTCCTAAGCTGGGGATGAAAGTGTTTGTGCCTTTGTGTTTGATTCTTGGGAGGCGTGCTTACCTTGTGTTTTGATTTTTGGGGAGGCGTGCTTGCCTTGTGTGAATTTGTGGGAGGCATGCTTGCCTTTGTGTTTTGTGTTTTGGGAGGCGTGCTTGCCTTGTGTTTTGTCCGCTGGGGAAAGGTTCGGGCGTACGATGGTTGCCGGGAAAATGACTTGTTTGTTTCGAGGGCGTTTATCTAGGAAATTTTCCAAAATTTGTAATATTAATTCATTAAAATTAGCGTCAATTTATGAAAAAGTATATCTTAAATTTATCAAGGTTCTAAAAATCGCTAGGCAGCTCCTAGGCGGCGAGGCCGGGCCTAGCGCCTAGGCGGGGCCTAGGCGGGGCCGCGAATTTACACACATTTTTATATATATATTTCATAGTTTCTGTCCATACATAATACATAGTGACAAATTCAAATATATATTCCATGGGCGGGGCCGAGAATTTTGACACAAGGTTATAGAGCATATGAAAATTATAAATGTATTCCATCATCACAACATAAACTAAGGTTAGGTCAAATTCAATCATGTGTTATTTGTTTTCATTTTCAATCCTTATAAAACGACGTCATTTAAGGGTAAAAAAAAAATTAAAAAAAAAAAATTAAAAAAAATTAAAAAAAAATTAAAAAAATAAAAAAAATTAAAAAAATATTAAATAAATAAAATAAAATATTACTTAGACCGCCTAGGCCCGCCTAAATCCGCCTAGGCCCGCCTAAATTCGCCCAGACCGCCTGGTCCGCCTAGAACGCCTAGAACGCCTAGGACCGCCTAGGACCGCCTAACGCCTAATTGACCGCCTAGAGAAAAGTCGCGGCGCCTGGGCTCCGCCTAGCGCCTAGGCTCCGCCTAGGCGGCCGCCTAGCCCGATTTTTAGAACACTGAAATTTATTATTTTTATCTTCATCTATAATTTTTACATAGATAGTTGCTTAAAATCTTAATTTTCTTTTAAATAGTTTTTAGTCTGTATGTTTAACACACAGGTGTAACGTTAGTTACAAATAAGGGTACAAAGTACGGGGGTGTTTGCCCCGCATGATCCAATGCAATGCATGAACAAATGTAAATCCGTCATACCCAGATCTTGTTTTAAAGTTCTAGAAAAATCAAAATCGAAAATCAAAGTCATAGCAAATCTGAGTTTTAATTTTAGAAAATTCAAATTTGGGTTTCCAAATCATGAACAAGTCGAAATTCTTCATACCCAGATATGGGTTCTCATACTCTAAGTGAATTCAAAATCGAAAATCAATGTTCAACCTGAATCTGGGTTTCAATAGTAGGAGATTTAAACTCAGATCTGTGATTTCAAAGCATGAACAAATTGAAATTCTTCATACCCAAAACTGGGTTTTCATAGCCTAATTAAATCATATAATCGAAAATCATAGTTCGACCCAAATCGGATTGCAAAGCTAGAGAAGCATGGGTATGTTATGAACTTACTTATTGGAATCATAATTTAGCAATTTGGATATCAATTTGCAGAGCCAAACACCTAAAATCAGAATTATAAATTGAAAGAGAGAAAAGAAGAGTTTAGATTGGGGTAAGAGAGAGAATGGAAGAGAGAGAAAATAGATTGATGAGAGAGAAATTAGGTAGAAGAGAGAGGAGAGAAATGGGGAAGAAAGCATAAATCTCATTAAGCATCCCTCACCTTTACAACCCTCTCCCTATTTGTAAACAACCCAATACACGACAAAAACAAATAACAGAAAGCGAAACGACATTGTGGCCCTTTCTAAGCAAACGACGCCACTTTGTTTATTTGAAATACTACCACTAACGGCCTAACCCAACGGTCATCCCCAAATTAACCAGAACCCTAAATCATAACATTCCCCACTTCTTCATAAAATCCTTGTCCTCTAGGATTTAACCAATCCCTTTAGCAACTTTGTGTTTCACTGTGTCTAATAGTTGAAGTCCAAGCCACATTACCAACATGCAAGCAAACGATGAGGAGGGCAAGAGAGACATCCTCACGTAGATTAATTTCGAGTGATTTCACTTGTTTGAACCACCAAAATGCTTGTTCAATAACTAAGTTGTCTAAGTTCTGAATAAAGTCTCGCAGTATAAGAATATAACCACTCTGATCATTCTTGATACATTGCTTCTTCTCATTAGCTCCCTTTCCTGATTTGTTCTTCCGCTCCGCATAAATCTTAAGTGAAGGAACTACATCGTCCGCCATGCTCATGTTCACCACTAAACCAAGTGTAGAAATATGAAACATCAGAAACCCCTGAACTTCACTATCGTCATGGATGAGTCTTGCTATTTCATGAATAAGGATTCCATCTAAGAGCCATATCATCTTAATAGAAACCCATGCTCCCAGTCTTTTGACCTTACAAAACCCATACGATTGACATGGACTAGCTTCCCATTCTGATGCCCATATAAACAGAGAATTTGCAGAAACTCCAAAATATGATAATAAATGAGCACCATTAGTCAATATTGCGAGACATTTGGCCTTAACCCAACCAGTCACTTCTTTGCCAATAAAAATCAAACAGAGAACAGCTGCAAACAAAAAATCTCCTCGCTTTAGAATGCTCGTTTGCATCCATAGAACTAATTTTATCATTACTAAGAGAACCTTCACGAATTTTACTTCCCAAAATATTATCAGATTTTGATCTAAACTGGAACCTGAATACATGCTTCAACTAATGGGCATGAGCTTGCTGTTTGAGCTTCAAATTTGCTATATCAGCAAAAACGTGGAGAAGATTCCCACACTTATAGTTTGTTGGCCAAACAAATTCTTTCTTGAAGTAGAAAAAAAGTTTCAGTTCCACTTCATTCTCATCATTTAGTATGTTCTCCCTCCAAGTTGCATCAATCTTACCTGCCCAACCTGATATATCTTTAAAGCAGGCATAGTGCTTTGGTTTCTTCTTAATTTGTTCAAGAACCGCATCTACTGCAGAAGGAACCCCTACAGATGATTTACCCTTTTCTGACACTTCTTTTGAATTGGCATCAACAAATTTCTTTTCCTCAACTTCTTCACCAGCGAAATCTTTAACCTCAGTGATCTCAACTTTCCCCCCTTGCAGCGATAGCAGCTAGCTAACGTAGCAGTATCCTTGACAGCTGAAAGGGCAGCAGCAACTAGCCTCATTGCATCTTCATTGCTGCCATTCTGTGAACCATAAGGCTGCTTCTCTGGAATGCTTTGCTTAATGGGGGAAGATCTTTTTGGACCCAGCCCAAGAACTGTCATCCAGCTAGAAGAAGTCTTGGGTAGAGTTGTTTTATTCACAGATGTACTACTAGGATTCTTTATGATAGAGTTAAGCTTCTCCTTTGAAACTCCTTTATTCATTTGCTGTCACACATCATTCACTCGAGTATTCCTTTTAGTTTCATCAGGATGTGTCTGTGATCTTGAAGTGTTAGTAGCTTCTTTAACAGGCTCAATTGCATTATAACCTTCCTTAATATTTTCCCCTTCATAAACATGGATCAACACCCCTATTTGGTTATTGGAGTATGTTGATAGCACATGCTCTTTATCACTGGAAATTGTATTGTCCATTGGAATTAAAATAGTCGTTAGACCTCCTGCAGTCTCAAGTCCAAAAACATCCAAAAACAGCATATCTTGCACAGGGTAGTAAACATTCCTAGTGTAGTACTCAGTTTCAAACCCAATGATGAGACCAGTCCACAAACCCAAGCAAACACGTGAAAATAATTAGTTACAAAATGCAATAAAACCATCTCCGTTACCACCCAAATTGCCACATAAAACTGTGATAGAATTAGCATTAATATGCAATCTATAATGGAAAAGCAACTCACTATCCTTCCAATAACCTCCTGGATCCCAATTACATTTGACATCTCTAGCAAAGACACTTTTCAGTTGTTTAAGGTTTGAGTGGTCATTACCTGAATCGAGTAATCCCTTTATTGTTTCTTCTGGGCATTTTATCAAACAGTTGGTGTGACTTTTGGTTGTTTTGTCTCTCTTTGTACATTGCTCAATTTCTGCATCCTCTGAGCTTGTTGCAAGAGATTCAACGCCACTCTCAATACCTATCTCGATTTCTCACAAGTAAGATCAGCTACCCTGTAAGGTCCAACTCCAAAAATGGAACGAGCACCATTTTCATCTGGTTTTAGGTCAATCAGCTTCAGATCATACACGAAGGTGTCAAAATAGCGATTATCATCACCAAATCCTTCGTAGTAGCTAAGTAACAACCCAAAATATGTTAACCCTTCATTACCATCAATGATTTCTCCATATAAAAATAAGGTATCATCGACATACACATTGGTTTCTTCATTACTGAGTGTAACCACAGGGTTTACAGAAATAACATATGCAGCCAGTTCCTCTCGACTAAGAATCCCATCCCGATTGAAATCGAATAACTGGAAAATTCTCAGCACTTTGCTTTCATAGCAAATCCCCATTTCACAGTAGATCGAGAAGGCTCTGATACCACTTGTTATGAAATTACTAATTTGAATCGTAATTCAGCAATTTGGATATCAATTTGCAGAGCCAAACACCTAGAATCAGAATTATAAATTGAAAGAGAGAAAAGAAGAGTTTAGATTGAGGTAAGAGAGAGAATAGAAGAGAGAGAAAATAGATTGATGAGAGAGAAAGTAGGTAGAAGAGAGAGGAGAGAAATGGGGAAGAAAGCATAAATCTCATTAAGCATCCCTCACCTTTATAACCCTCTCCCTATTTGTAAACAACCCAATACACGCCAAAAACAAATAATAGAAAGAAAAACGACATCGTGGCCCTTTCTAAGCAAACGACGACATAACCCTTTAAACTAAAACGACACCACTTTGTTTATTTGAAATACTACAACTAACGGCCTAACCCAACGGTCATCCCCAAATTAACCAGAACCCTAAATCATAACATAGTATTGATTTCAGATTGCAATCGAATTTGATTGTTGACGATAATGAAGAATAGGAGAGGCAGGTGGGAGGTGGGGATATGAAAGGAGATATGTAAAATAAAATTTTAAATTATAGTCCCTTACAATTTTTTAAAATGTCATTATATCCTTTATATTATTATATACTAATGTTTATTTCCAAAATGTCCTTCATTAAGTGTAACATGGACGATACGTGATAATTTAACGAAAAAATCTAATGTTTTCGTCAAAAAGCAATTAACTACCAATTTTTCATTACTTTGGACCCTTAATAGCAAAAATAAAATAAAATACATTGAACCCTGCAAACACCCCTATACTTTAGACCCTTATTATTTGTAATTTGTCATTTATATTATTTTGTTTCATTTGTCTTCCCCAACCAAAAAAATCTATACGTGTGGTTCATAGATTGGGTTTTTAGTTTAAGTTTTATGGTTTAATGTTTAAAATTTAGTACTCCCTCCGTCCCAATGTTTGTTCCATTTGACTTTTTTGTTAAACTTTGACCACAAATATATGACAATTTAATTATGTTCATGAAATTTTAAAAATTTCTATTGATTCATCATTAATAATATTATCAACAACAACTTTTAGAATTTCATGAACATGATTAATCTCTCATAAATTTGTGGTCAAAGTTCAACAAAAAAGTCAAATGGGAGAAACATTTTGGGACGGAGGGAATATGATTTAGGATTTATAATTTAAAGTTTAGGTTTAGGGTTTATGAATTAAATTTCAGGATTTTTGGTTTATAGTTTAGGATTTAGAAAACAAAAATGTATCTTCTTTGTAAAGATGAGTGAAGAAAAAAATAGTTAAAAGTATACACTTTATAGTTTAACAACAGTTAGTAAAGTTATTATCTCTGTAAATAGATATTTTTTATTGTGCTTTTTATTTTATTAACAAAGTTGTTTAATCTAATATAAGAGTGATACTTAAAAATGCTAAAACTTGTATTTGACATATTTTTCGTTTTTAAATAAATATTGATCTTTTTTTAAAAAGAAAAAGAAAATTTAAAAACTTTTAATTTCATTTAGGAAGAATGAGGATATGGCGATTCAAGATTTGCCTCTATCTATTTATCCTTTCTTTCCGCACTTCAAGAATCAGCTAACTTCACAATTACCCATTTCAACATCAATCCCCACAACCGCTACTCTTCTCTACCTTAGATTTCATAGCTCTCAATTTCATCCGAATGTGTAAGATTTTTTTTGTAATAATTATTTTGTCGGTCCCGAAATAAATATCGTATGTTTAATTTTTTTGTTAGCTAGGTTAAAATTGGCCAAATTTTAGCAACAATTTACATATCGACATGAAATTCTAAAAATATTCTCTATAAAAATTACTATCAATAGCAATTTTCATAATTTCATGAACATAATAATATTTGAGTAATTTTGTGGTTAAAATAAAATTAAGTTAACTGAAAAATCAAATATGCAATATTTGGCAACTAATTGAAGTACTTAGAAAAGAGATTTGATGATAGATATATGAAAAAGAATAAATTGCATCAATGGGATACTTTTGATGAGTGGGGGATACCGAACTGGCGAACTCGATACTTAAAGTAACGTTCAAATTTTAGTTTTTTTTTATCATAAATATAAAAATAAAATGGAGCAAAATTAAACTTGTTATACCGTGTATCGAGTTTCATAAAAATGATCATTATGGACAATAGTTTGGAAGGTTTGTCATTTGGTATTTATTAATTTTAAAAGAAATTATTTGAGAAAAAATCATTTCAAAGTGACTAGTGACTTTTTTTTTGGTAATTTAACAAATAGGAACAATGTTATTTTCAAAAATTGACATTCATTTTGAATCCAAAAAAATTGTTGAAAGTTGGCATTCATTTAAAAGAGAGAGAGAGAGAGAGAGAGAGAGTATGGAGTATGTCTCAATCTTTACATCAGCCGTAAAACACATTTATATACAAATCATATAACTTTTAATTCTATTAAGATTCTAAAAAAAATTATTCTAATAACAAGTTTTCTTATCCTAATATAAATTTAATTCTAGTTAAGATGTCTCAATCTTTACATCAGCCGTAAAACACATATTTATATACAAATCGTATAAGTTCTGATTCTATTAAGATTCTAAAAAAAAAAAAAAATTCTAATAACAAGTTTTCTTATCCTAATATAAATTTAATTCTAGTTAAGAATACTATTAAATTAGATAATTCTCTTAACTTGGCTCCATAACAAACAAAAAGACCAATTAATATAATTAAATATTTAAAATATCCCTTAGTATCCTAATATAAAATAATAAAAAACATTGTAAATAATGTCTATTAACAAGGTCCAATTTAACACACATGTGAAAGGGACCCAATGCAATGGTAAACTGTACCTTTAACTCTTTTTGAGTTAAAGTGGGTAGAGAAAATGGATATCCTAGTAAGTAAAGGGTCCATATGTTTCTAGTATGCCCTAAATCTGTCAGACTTTTTAAGGGCAAGTCAACATAAAGTTTAAACAATTTTTTTTTTTTTTTTTAAGGGAACCTTGTATCTACTCTTTATTTACTCCCTTCATCCCGTGTTTTTATAGACTTTTGATCATTGCATGAGAATTAAGAAGGAACTATTATATTGAAAATGTTGTGAGTGTGAAAATAAAATAGGAGAGAGAATGAGTGGAGTGAATAGTAAATTATAATGGTGATGTGAGTATTAAAATAATGTAGGAGAGAGAATGAGTGGAGGGAATAGTAAAGATTCCTTTTCATTTTAGGAAAGTATATATTATTGTGGAACGCCCAAAAAGGAAAGTTTATATATTATCATGGGACGGAGGGAGTATATCTTTTAAATCCGAAGTTCAAATACTATATTAATCAGTTTAAGCCAAAAACTTATAAAAAACGCGTTTTTTGTTAACTTAACAAAAAACGTGTTTTCCCTTCGACGGACTCAACGGACGGAGGCTCTCACACACAGGCACTCATTCTCAACCTTCATCAACTGCGGCCTCCTTCACCAACATCAATCCTCCCTTCTCCGGCCAAACCTTCACCCAATTCCATCCCAATTGATTGAAATTGATTGAAATTGATTACAATCAATTTCATTTGCAAGGGAGCTCTCACAATTCACACACACAACACACAGTAACATCAGATCTCACCTCTCTCTCTCTCCTCTCTCTCTCAGACGCGGGGAGTAAATCCTCCATTCTTGGCTCCCCTCAATCATCCCCTTCACCTCAACTTAACCTAGCTCTCCTCACCTGGCGACCTCGCCCAAACCAATTCCTCCTCCTCAATCGTCTTATTCACTTCAATCCCACCTCTCCTACTCCGCCAAACACAAACACCAATCCCCCATTACAATCGCCTCTAAATCGCTTCAACACCGTCGTAGCCTAGCGTCTTCCCTCAAAAATCCACTCACCGGAAACCAACGCTCCATCCACGCCTCGCGTCCCCTCGTTTCTCAATCCCAACGACGCCAATCAAGCCGATAACTACAACCACCGTGTTTTGTGGGTACAATCTTTGTTTATAACGATTAATCAAGTGCCGGTTGGTGATTAATCAAGTGCCGATTAGTGTATAATAGAGTGCCGGTTAGTGTATAATCAAGTGTCCGTTGGTGTATAATTGAGTGCCGTTAGTGTATAATCGAAGTGCCGTTAGTGTATAATCGAAGTGCCGTTGGTGTATAATTGAGTGCCATGGTTAGTGTATAATAGAGTGCCGGTAAGTGTGTGGCGAGTGTCAATGTATTTTTGAATGTCGATTCTTGTAATTTTGAATGCCGAGTCCATATTTTTTTGAATGCCGGTTCATGTTTTTTTGAATATCGGCAAAAATAATTATCGGTGTTTTTGAATGCCGGTATATGCATTTTTGAGTGCCGGTAAATGTGTTTTCAAATGCCGGTCTATGTATTTTTGAATGCCGGTGCTTGTATTTTTGAGAGCCGGCAAAAATATTAGTGTAACAAAATGCCGGTGTTAGTGTAACGAGAGTGCCGGTGTGAATAGTGTCGGTTAAATGTATTTAAAAGTGTCAGTGTAAAAAGTGTCGGTTTCGGTTTAACAAAGTGCCGGTACCGGTTTACAGCGGCACTTTGTTAAACCTTGATCACTTTTTTGGCCCGGCATTTTGTTACGTATCTTATTTGATGCACACTGGCAGGTTTGTTAAACGGCAAGACTGCGGCGTAAACGAGGAACCATTAATTACGAAAATGCCACCGTTTATTTTGAACATGGTTGCCAGTAATTACAAAATTGCCACAGTTTATTTTGAAAACACGTTTTTCCTTATCTTAAGAAAAAACTAGTTTTTTATAAAACCAACTCTCAGTTTAAATATTTAAGAGTAAAATAATTATTTTATTTACATAAAAATAATACTTACTAACATGCTCCAAATTAAAAAGAAAAATATAAAAATAAGACAAATAAAAACAAACATTAAAGGGTTGCGTGCCTCCTTGAATGATCAACAAATTAGAGCCCACGAATGAGATATGTTAGGTAACATCATCTTGCAAGTATGAATACTCCCCCCAAAACAAATTATCTTTTTATCTTTTTTGTCGTTAACATAAATGTATTTTAAATACTTATTTTAGGTTTATTTAATTATTTTAATAAGAATTTAAAATTTATTATCGATACTCTATTATAAATAATATCACTAATAATTTTTAGATTTTATCCAAATAATTAAATCAATATAAAATTATTGTTCAAAATATCTTCTCACAATAAAAAAAATAGAAAAAATATTTTGGGATAGAGAAAATATTAATGAAATGTCTCTTTTAGCCCACAGTTTGGGGCCCTTTTTTTTTGTTTAGAAGCGCATTATTATGTTCTTTAAATTCCACAAATAGATAGTTCAGATCGTGGCATGTTTGTGGTACCATAAAGAGAGATATTTTATTGTTTTTTAGCATTCATCTGAGAAAGAGAAATGAAGCGACTAAATATTTCTTCAAACTTATTTTTAGGGAAGAATGTTCAATAAATTTTAAAAGTATCATAAAGTTAGATAAGTTTCTTTTTATATTAGTATTCATGTTGTATTATTTTGTAATCTACTATATCACATAAGAATGTATAATACTGCATGGATGGCGGCGACCGAAATCCTGCGAACGATAATCGACAGTTGCGATCGGCGACAGTATTAAAGATGTTATATTATACGTAAGTATTAATTATTGCAAGTTGCATGCAGTATAATATATTACTGCATAAGAACTTATCAGACATTTCAATTTATGAGTAATTTGAGGAAAAATGATTTATTACAAAAGGAAATTATGGTAAAATTTCTTATTTTTAGTATCAATATTGACCTTACAAAAGAGAAAAAACGATGATAAGGCAATTTTAAGCCTTCATATTTGGATTATAAAACTGAAATTACAAAAAGTAAAGAAAAGCCATACAAAGAACAAAAAGATAGAATCCAAATAAAACCTCAGGTTACCATTCACGAGAGTAGGTCCGGTGATGCAGTAGAAATAAATAAAGTATTTCGATTATTCGTGATCGATCAAGGACACTTTCAACGACTAATTTCGTAAAACAGATAAGAGAGTCCTACAAACTAGCGTTTTCACATCAATCTAGGTGAAGAAGAAAATAAAGAATTTGACTAAAAATATGACATTATTGATTTAATTCATAATTAACATAAAATCATACTAGGTGAAGAAGAAAATAAAGAATTTGACTAAAAATATGACATTATTGATTTAATTCATAATTAACATAAAATCATACTACGTCAAAACCTTCTAAAATTAAACCTAACAAATATAGTAACTTAATAGGATTTTAAAATTTAAAAATATACTACTCCGTCCCAATAAGAGCTGCCCATTTTTTGGGCAGCACGCAAATTAAGGAATTTGGGGGAAGTAAAAATGATGTGAGTGTAATTTGAAAATAAGAGAGAGAATGAGTGGAGAGAATAGTAAATTATAATGGTGTTGTGAGTATTAAAATAATGGAGGAGAGAGAATGAGTGGAGGAAATAGTGAAGATTCCTTTGTCAAAAAAGGAAAGTGAAAGCTATTAACGGGACACCCAAAATGACAAAATAGGAAGCTACTATTGGGACGGAGGGAGTATTCTAAATCCATTCTAAAACATAAAAATACAACCTCTCAATTATTAAATTCGAAAATTACAATTAAATCAAAATTAAATCTGAATATATCCCAAATCTATTGTATATCAGTCACCCTTAAATGAAAAAAATACTCGTCCTCAAGTTCGTGCTTGAAATTTGAAGTCGACCATGACACTTGAAAAGATATTTTGAATACATGGAACTCTTCAACACTAACACTATCGGAGGGATATAGTTAAATACAGAAAATCAAAATTACAGGAAACCAACAAAATTACCAAAATATCCATATATATATATATATATTATTTCTGTCTTTCCAATTCTCACTCCCCTCTCCAAACGCCGGCAGAACCTCGCCTTCCCTCATTTTTCACGGTCAGCAGTCGTCCGTATCCACCAGTAGCAATTGAATTTTCCGGTGGCGGGTTTACCGATCGACTGCTCAAATCATATACACTGCTCGGATACAATCCTATTGTTGAAACCGTCATGATTAACAAATTGAGATCTGAAACCCTAGGTCACAATTTATATATACAAAATAAAATTGGATCAACCAAACACACAATTCGAAAATAAACAATTATGAGTGGGATTTTCAAAATAATTTCACTATATACAGAGGAATTTATAGAGATTTTTACGAAAAATCGACGAAATTGAATTGGAGAACACTATTTCGTGTAAGTATACACGAGATATCATCTACCACCTCGTGTATATATACACGAGATGATAGATTACATCTCGTGTAAACTTACACGAGACGTGCAAGGCAGCGTTCTTTCCATCTCTCATGTAAATATACACGAGACATACAAGGGCAGCGTTCTTTCCATCTCGTGTAAATATACACGAGATGATATATTACATCTCGTGTAAACTTACACGAGACGTGCAAGGGCAGCGTTCTTTCCATCTTGTGTAATTATACACGAGATGATAGATGACATCTCGTGTATACTTACACGAGACGGGCAAGGGCAGCATTGTTATTTTTCGTTGCCTGTATTTTTCGTTCCCTGTATTTAGTATTTACCCTATTGGATTCATAACTTCTTCAACATACATAATATTCTACCTTGATCAGTTAAACGGATCTTTGGGATGTCACGTTCCATGATCGTGAAAAACTGAGGGAACTGATCGTTGAATTTCATTTGTGTGCACCTTCATCAAATCGACCACGATCGTGGTATTCACCTGATCATAGGTCGTGTTTTCCTCTGATTTTATCTCAACAAATCCTCCACATTCTTGGTCTAACCCATTTAATTTATTCTCATATACCCCAATCTTATATCTTCTTCAAAACGACTCGCCTACGAGTCCTATAGAAATAAAATGACTCCTTATTTGAATCACCAATGATTTTTTGATTTTTTCAATATACTCTTCAAAATAATTGATGATGCCAAAATCGTCAAAACAGCCCAAATCCAAGCGTTGAATGCTCCGGCAATTGCAAGGCCTGAAAATAAGAGAAAACACGTAAACTAAGCCGGGGCGGATCCGGCTAAAGGCCCTCCGGCGTGAGAGTAAGTTCACGGTTGATATTAGAGAAATCAAATTGACAGAGTTTCTCCAATGTAAAAAGTAACGTACCGAATAATGAGCCATGGGGCTTGTATTTATAGGAATGGATAGATAGAATCCATGTTGGAATGAACTTGTAAATAGATAAGATATAATCTTAAGAGAATTATATCCGTTAAGGAGTCATTGTTTGACTTGAATTGATATTGGTAATTGTAATCCTGATTGGGTTACAACTGTGTAATCCTTGTTGAATAAGGATTGTAGCGCTAGGAGCAGTAGGAAGGCAAATGATTTTCCTCGGCCTTTGGCAAATAAGCCGAGGAAAATGATTTTGCTTCCTCGTCATTTGGTAAATGGCCGACACGGAGATATCTTAGGGGAGAATGATTTTCTTTCCTCGTCACTGGGATATATGCGAGCAAATAACTTCTCTTTCCTCGGTAATTCCGATATGGCGGCCCAAAAATGATGATAGAAAGCCGAGATAAATGTTCCTCGGCATACGAGGAAGATCTTACTCGGCCTAATACTTCATAATTAGACAATATCCACGCCCAATATAGTTGGGCCCAAGTTGAGCAAGCCCATGTTCGTTGCTCGGTTTATACCGTTCGGTGGCCCCAACTTTCTAGCTTGGCTTGGGACGAGTAGAAAGTTAGCTCGGCATCGGCACATGGAATACGAAACGAGGTTTGACGCGTGTCCTTGGTTGGTAGCGACGGTTGCTATTCGATGATGACACAGGGCCCGCGGTCTTGTCACGCCTTGATAAGCGTGTTTAGCATTTAATTCTTGGGGCGCCTCACCGAATTTATGCTTTACCCGTGGGTCGACCCGATTTGGGGAGATATAAAAGCTAAAACCCCTTTCATTTTACTCTTTACAAACCCCAAGCAATTGAGAGCATTTGGCAAGAACTCACGGCGAAACGGCGATCTTGAACCCGGTTTTCGGCGAGCTCTATTTTTCGGCGAAGTTGCATTACGGTGATTCCAATCGTTCTTGTAAACTCGGGTATGATTTTCTTCCCTTCTCACGAACTCCTTTCCTTCTTTAGCGTCTTCTAGGGTTGTTAGGAGAAATCATATGTGAATCAAGAACATGAACCGCCATTATTGAAGATTCAATCTTTTCTTCAAGAATTTTTGTTTCAACTCTCAAAATTTCAAATTTTTGATTTTCTTTGTATCTTGTTAAACTTCTTTGAATATTGAATGAACTTCCCCTTTTTAATCTTTGATTCCCCTTAGAAATGGCTCGTTCTTGGGACCATTCCCCCCGATTCCGTTATGGATATCATACGGGCAATCTGAGGGTTTATCGACGAGAAAGGGGTCCATGGTTGATCTTGAACTTGGATGATATAAGCAAGCAGTTGAGGGGTTATGGCCGATCCCGTTTATTCATTCAATACCCAGACTCCACAAGAATAGATAGGATTGAGTCTGGTTCTCCCAACATCATAGTTTTTGAGGATAGGGCTGAGATGGTGGAGCACATCGAACTGTTCTACCCGGCCTCCCATCGCGAAATGCGTGAGCGTCTGAGAGGTACGGCCCCCTCCTCGGCCTTATGAAATGACGAGGAAGGAAATCTTCCTTCCTCGGCCTTATGGAATGACGAGGAGGGGAATCTTCCTTCCCGTCATTTAATCGGCCATTGTGAGGTAAATAATTTGGTCTCCTCGTCTTTATGCGAGATATGACGGGAAGAGAAGGAGAGCCCTCCTCGTCTACTCAAATAGTTAACGCCTTCGTTGAAGGTGCGCAAGCCGATGCCCGCCTTGTCAGAAGAAGAGGAGGCCGAGGAGCGGAGTAGAGGAAAGCAAGTCGAGAAGGCACCAAAGCACAGGGATCCCATGATTGAGAGGCCGTACACCAAGTACAAAGTGGACCGTCTTGAGTATAAATTAACTTATATGGGCAAGATCGAGCCGAAGACGGAAAAAGAAGAGACGGCCTTCTACTATAACCAAGATTTCGTTCATTTTTATTTCAAACGGTTTCAACGGGGTCTCCGTCTTCCCTAGACCCCTTCATTTGTGAGTTTTGGATGATGTAAAGGCGGTCTTGGCCATGCTAGGAGCCGATGGTACTAGGGTTACGGTTAGCTTCATCATCCTCTGTAGTAGTTTAGGCTATGAGCCGACCATGGGAGCCTTAGTCACTTCTACATTGTCCAAGTCATCAAGGAACAATGGCTTATAGTTATTAGGAGTGCGATAGGAAACCTAAGTTGCTTCTTCCTATGTCCGGTAAAGTTCAGTGGGATAACCACGTTATCCGCGTCGAGAGCCGCGAAGGTGGGAGTTCCGATCTCCTTGTGATGATCCAACATCTTCCTTTGCCGTCCAACAATACGGGTGGACCAAGGATTTGATCAGCGTGCGGAAGAGTTTGCCGGGGTAGGGGTCTGGATTGGAAGCAAGTTGAATCCTCGGATCATTTCTATATCCGGGCGGGATTGATGCGGGAACGAGGACGGGGTAGCTCCCCTCGTCAATGTTAAAAGAGGACGTCGCTTCAATGATTGGACGGTACATTCGGCTTCGTATTCCACGAGGATTGTATTAGGTGCCATGATGAGCGTCCCGTGATCAATGTATTGGAGCACCTAACATTGTTGGACGTAAACTTTTATCTTGGACCACTTGTAATTTTTGCGTCATATTATTTTGCTCGTACTTGACCTTGAATTTCCTTGCTCGTACTTGACCATTTCTTCCTTGTCTTTACAGATTTGACCACCGAGGAAGAAGCCGCCCTTGCAATGGAGAGACTAAGTCCCCAGGAGCTGATCAGGCGAAAGAAAGGCGAGCAAGAAGTGCGCTACGATGGAAAGAAAGGATGAGGCCAGTGCTCGTAATTTGGTCTTGGGCGTGCAGGGTGATAAACCCCTTCCCCTCAAACTTCACCAGGAGGTAAATTCTGAGGACGCCGCATCCGAAGAATGAGCTGAACCCATGGTCGGTGATATGACTAACCCTCCTACTAAGGCCGAGGAAGCGGCCCAGGAAGCGGCCTTGTTCAAAGGAGATCCGGCTCAAAAGGCCTCAAAGTTCCAATCGAGGAGCCGGTGGCTAAGCGGGCAAGTATTGGTGGGGCCCCCAATCCTTCACCTCCTCCAACCTTGGCTATCAAGGACATCCAAACGGTTGAGCAGGCCGATGAGCTAGCAAAGAGCATGGCCCTCGACATTCCTCGTCTCAGGGGTCTTCCTTTGCAAGTTAGGGAGGGACCTTTGGTAAGATTAGGCCGAGCTCCAATTCAGAGAGCAATGGATGAGGACGCCTATGATGACCTTGTTAGAGAGGCTCCCAGCGACGATACCTTGCTCTGCCGCAAGGGGCTCTTACTTGCCGAGGTAACAGTTCTTTCATTTGATCATTGATTGCGAGATTTGTTTTGCACTTGTTTGCACTTCTAATATTAATTCTTCTTTCAGTTGGCTTCTGTCACGGCATATGAGAACGTGCTAGCCAAAAAGAAGGCCGGGCGCTGAGTGAGGTCAAGGCGCCCAAGCAAAGAGTGATGCTTGACAAGACCTCCTTGGTCAAACTTACGAAGGCCAAGGATGCCGAGCTTGAGGCATCGAGGCCAAAGTGGAGGCCGAGGTCAAAAGAGCCGAGGAAGTGAAGGCCAAAGCCGAGGAAGATCTCAGGCTAAAAGGGGAGGAGGCGCGAGGCATTAACGAGATAAAGCCGAGCTTCGGGCAAAGGCCGAGGAAGGCTGAGGCCAAATACCGAGGATTGGAGGCCTCCGCTTCCCGCCAAGGAGAACGAGGGCGTGGTGCGCTTCAAGGAGAGCCGGCGTTGAAGGATGCGCGTGATATCTAGCTCGGCCTTCCGGGACGCGTGGACGAGCAAGCGGCCACCATGTTCGAAGATGGATACCTTCGTCTTGCCGGGAGTATTTTGGTGATCCCTCCGCGGCCTAGACATCAATAAGATAGCCGTGCGATATGCGGGACCAATACGGTGAGGAAGTTAGGGCTCTCCATCACTTAGTCCCCTTCTCTGCAAGCAACTTGGAATTGATAGCGGCGAGGATGCTCGAAGCATGCGAGGGAAGTGTGGAGGCCGGCCCTGTTGTCCCAGGCAACATCAAAGACTTGGTGGAGGCCATCCGGGACGAGGAAGAGCACGAGACCGGGGAAGCGAGGTAAGGGGAATTGCCGAGGAAGGCGATACCCGAAGCCCGTCAAACGACCCTTCCTCCTCCTGGCTCCATTAATACCCGGTGGCTAGAAGAGCCTTTTGAGGATGCTCGGCTGATCTTAGGATAGTTTTTCCTTTTTGCTTTTTGTAATAGACGGTAGGATCGTAATTTCCATTTGAATATCAATGAAAAATCCTTTGTCATTATTCTTTGTCATTTCTTGACTTGGTTATATTTTGGTATGTTATGCATTAGCCTTAGGAAGGTGGGATCCGAGGAAGGTCCCTTTCCTTGTGGAGCGAAGTGGTTAGGCCGAGGAAAGATTCCTCGGCTTTAACTATACTCGTACTTCATTTGGGCTGAGGAAGTTTTCCTCGGCTTTGAATGTTGTAATCTGAATCGAGTAGATTCATGGTAGGAGGTTCATCGAAGCCATTAGGCGAGGAAAGTCCTCGGTCTTGGGCATTAGTCTCCTAAGTCAAGGTGGACCCTTGGTGGAAGGGTTGTAAGCCGTCGGGCGAGGAGGTTCCTTGGTCTTGGCTGCTTGGTATCCTGAGTTAAGGTGGACCCTTGACAGGATGTGTTGTAAGCCATCAGGCCAAGGTGGTCCCTTGGTCTTGGCAGTGTTAAGCCATCAGGCCAAGGAAAATCCTTGGTCTTGGCAGTTGAGTATGCCATCAGGCCAAGGTGGTCCCTTGGTCTTGGCAGTGTTAAGCCATCAGGCCAAGGAAAATCCTTGGTCTTGGCAGTTGAGTATGCCATCAGGCCAAGGAGGATCCTTGGTCTTGGCAGTTGGTGAGCCATCAGGCCAAGGAAGATCCTTGGTCTTGGCTATTGTGTATCGGAGAGTCGGGAGTAATGTCCTCATCTTCCGGTGCTGGGGTGACGAGCTGATAGTTGCTTTGCATGTTGGAAGAAACTGCTTTCGTAGAACTGAAATGCGATTACATAGAACTGCAATCCTATCAACTAAACAGACAAAAAGAAAACAAAAGACCGAAAATAAAAGACCGAAAATAAAGAGCTAATCTATTGCAAAATAAACTAGACTAGTGATAATATTTTCTAAGGTTGTCGGAATGCCATGGATGCTTGAGATCCTTCCCCTCCTTGGTCCTCAATCTGTAGGTCCCTTCTCGGATGACTTGAGTGATGATATAGGGACCTTCCCAATTTGGGGAGAGCTTGTTACGTTACGCCTTCCGACCAGTGGCTTCGATCTTTCTAAGTACCCAATCGCCAACTTGGAATACTCTTTTGATGACCCTCTTGTCGTGATATGCCTTGGTCCTTTGCTTGTAATTCACCATCCTCATCTGCGCAGCTAGTCGTTTTTCATCTATCAGGTCCAGGTCTAGGAGCCTATTGACCTTGTTGACTTGCTCATCATAATGGGAGTTCCTTCTTGTAGGGATGGCCATCTCTGCTGGTGCCGTAGCCTCGAGAACCGAAGGTTAGTGCGAATGGGGTTTCCCAGGTTGGCCCCGGGTGGTTGTGCGAAACGACCCATAAAGCTAGGGAAGTTCGTCCAACCATCTACCCTCGCGACCTTCAAGATTCTTGGTGAGGGCGGTTAGGACCGGTTTGTTGGCGGCTTACGCTTGGCCAGTTGCCTTGGGGTACGCTGGCGAAGATTTTGCATGGCGTACTTTGACTCTTCCCAATTCGGTTGTAAATGCCGTGGAAAATTGGAGGCCATGGTCGAAACAATTGTATGCGGAAGGCGAATCTGCACCGAGATGTTGTCATGAACAAAGTTGATCGCGTTCTCTTCCGTTATCTTGGCCAATGCCTTGGCTTCTATCCACTTGGAGAAGTAATCAACGGCTACTATCACGTACTTGCAATTACCACGGGCGGGTGGGAAGGGTCCAATGAGGTCGATCCCCACATATCAAATGGCCACGTAGGTATTACAAGTGTTTGCTCGGCTACGGGTAGTCTTGGAATGTCGAGAGAACCTTTGGCATTTGTCACATTTTCGAACATAGGCGTGCGCGTCTTCCCTTAGGTTTGGCCGGTAGTAACCTAGCGATATGATTTTGTCGGCTAAGGTTACGGCCCCCGGGTGTCCGCCGCAAACACCTTCGTAGCCACTTACTGCCGGGAGGTTCTCGGTTTCCTTGGGATAGACACACCTTAGCGGGGGCTTCGTGAAAGATCTTCGGTAGAGGACTCCGTTCATCACCACGAATCTTGGAGACCTCTTCTTGATAAGCTTGGCTCGAGCATCATCTTGGGAGTTTCTCCTTCTCAATGTATTCGATGTAGTCATCGATCCGGCATCTCTCTTCCTCGTCCGAAGCATGACTTGTAATCTTTCATACGCGAGGTTCCTCGGCATAAACTACATATGGGTTGGTCTCAGAAGGCTGCGTCCATGGTGGCTAGTTTGGAGAGAACGTCTGCGACTTGGTTGTCTTCCCTTCCTATACGCTTGAGCTCGAAAAATTCCATTTTCTTCGTCATATCTAGGACCAGGTCTCTATACTTGGCAAGGGTGACATCTTGAGTGTTATATTCTCCCTTCACTTGTTTGACAACAAGTGGGAGTCACGAGAAAGCAGCCACCTTAGTTGCTCCATAGAAGGAGGCCAACTCGATACCAAATATGAGAGCCTCGTATTCGGCTTGGTTGTTAGAGGCGGGAAACTGAAGCGGATGGCATCTTGTATAGTATATTCTCCTTACGGGCTTGCTAGTACTACTCGGCTCCGCTTCTTTCCTTGGTAGGCGATCCGTCCGTATACGGGATCCAGCGGTTGGATGGGAGTTCAATGGGAGAGTCTTTTTCCTTCGGCGCGTTTTGCTTTCGGGAGGTGGGGAGATGCTCGCCCATAAAGGCGGTCTCGACCATGAAGTCAACCAAAGGCTGTGCTAAGAGGGTCTTCCTTGGTTGGTAAGTGATATCAAACTCCGTTAGAGCGATTGACCAATTAAGGAGACGTCCCGAGCCGTCCAACTTGTGAAGGATTTTCTTGAATGGTTCGTTGGTGTAGACGGTGATAGGGTGTGCGAGAAAAATATGCACGCGGCTTCCTTGAAGCAATGACTAGTGCGTATGCTATCTTCTCCACATTAAAATATCTGCTTTCTACATCGGACGGGGCCTTTGAGACATAGTAGACGGGCTTCGAATTCCTTCATCCTTTCGAACTAAGGCAGTGCTGACGGCGTGATCGGTGGCGGCTAGGAAGACGTATAGCATCTCACGGTAGTCGGACGCTAAGCAAGGGAGGGAACCTAAGTACTCCTTCAACCGGAGGAACGCTTCCGAGCATTCGGGAGTCCAGGAGAAGCTCTTGGTACCCTTGATACCTTGAAGAAAGGCGGTGACTTTTCGGCGGACTTGGCGATGAATCTTCGAGGCTGCAATTCTTCCATTAAGTCTTTGGACCTCCTTGATGGTGGTAGGTTCCTTCATGTCGATGAGCGCCTTGATCTTTTACGGGTTTGCTTCAATCCCCCTTTGGGAAACCATGAAGCCCGAAATTTCCTGCGGTAACTCCGAACACGCATTTGCTTGGATTCGGCTTCATGTTGTTTGCTCGGAGGTTGTGAATGGTCTCTTCTAGGTCGGGAACGTGGCTGCCTTCCTTGGTCTTTATGACCATGTCATCAATATAAGCCTCCATGTTTCTACCTATCGACTTGCAAAAACTTGATTTACCATCCGTTGGTAAGTGGCACCGGCATTCTTGAGCCCAAAAGGCATCATGATGTAGCGAAATTCCCAGCGGGTGTTTGAAAGGCGGTCTTCTCGATGTCTTCTTTCGCCATTTTTATCGATGATAGCACGAGTAGGCATCTAAGAAGGCGAGAGTTTGGTGTCCGAAATGGAGTCCACCAACTTGTCGATTCTAGGGAGAGGATAAGCGTCCTTGGGGCGAGGCTTTGTTTAGATCGGTAAAGTCTATGCACATACGCCATTTCCCATTTTGCTTCTTCACCATAACGACATTAGCCAACCAAACGGGGTATTTGACTTCGCGAATTATTCCGGCGAGTAATTTACGCACCTCTTCTTTTATAGCTTCCTCCTTGTCCCTTGCAAAATTTCTCCTCGTGCGGGAGATGGTCTTCGCTAAAGGATCAACTTCTAAGCGGTGGAGGGCTACTTCTTCATTGATCCCCTCATGTCTTCGACTCTCCAAGCAAAGACGTCGAGGCTGTTTTCAAGAGGGATATGATTCTTTCTTTCTCTTCTGTGATAGCTGGCCTCCTAGCTTGATTTTTGTTCGGGATAGTCGGGATTAATGACTACCTCTTCTAGCTCATCTACGAGGCTTCATTTCTGATCCGTCTCGAAATTCCGGGGATTCGATGATGATCTCTACGATTCTCCTCCCTTCATTGTCGTTTACATTGAGGCCTTCTTCCTCCATAAGTTTATCGATGTACGGAAGATCGTTCTTCCCCGAGTCATGGTTGGCCCCGAGTTACGGTCATTGACGAGAATGGGGTCTTCCTCGGAGATGGGTAGAACTATGCCTTGGTCATCCGCGGTTTCTAGGACCATAGGCTCTTCTTCCGGTGTGGGTAGAGTTACGCCTTGGTCATCCACAATTTCTAGGACCATAGGTTCCTCTTCCTCACTTTCCCATACTTCACGGATATAGTTCATTCTAGAGCTAGTTTCCGTGGTCTTCTGTGATTTGGTGATCTTGATGTTCTCCTCGGGCGTATCTATCTCCACGCTTTTTGACTTTTTCCGGCTCTTGACAACATGTTCGAAGAAATCTTTGGGGGTTGCCCTCACGCATCCAATGCCAGCACGGGTGGGGAATTTAACTCGTTGGTGAGGAAGGGAGGCTACCATCCCAAGTTTGGCTTGACTTGGAATGCCGATAATCGCATGATAGTCACTAGTCAAATCCATGACTATGAAAGTGACGGTAGCTTTGGCTCGGAAGGGATGATCGCCGACTTCGAGTTCTAGTTCTACGGTCCCCTTTGCTCCAACCTTATGGTTGGTGAATCCTTCAAGCCTTCCATGATATGGCTCTAGCGCGGTGTCCTTCAACCCCATTTGTTGGAAGGTGAATAGTACAAGATGTCGCGGGAGGCCCCGTGTCAACAAGAAGTCTTTCGGATTCAACATTGTCAATTCGACCCTTGATGACCAATAGGCTGCTCACGAGCTGCTCGACTTCTGCCCGGTTCATTCGGAGAAAAACTAATGATTTCTTACGCTTTATGGATCAGCGGGGACATGGTATACTTTGCTTAGCTCGTGGATCTGGTCCCTTAGCTTTCGGTGGAGGTCACCTCTTCACGGATCACATGTAGTTTAGCCCTAGGAGGCCTTCGATCTTCATCCTCACTCTTGGAGTCATCTTCACTCTCCTCTTGCTTCCGCTTTCGCTTGCCATCTTTCTTCATGACATAACGGTCTAACTTTCCCTCGTCAACCCATTGTTGGATTATCTTCTTAAGGGCCCGGCAACCATCGGTGGTGTGCCGTTGTCCTTGTGAAAATCACGGTATTTGTTCTTGTTGCGGGGATATTTTGGGTTATCGGTCGGCGGACGAGGTGGAGGAAGGTTCACTAGCTGCATGATTTCGGAGATGGGCTTTGTAAGAGGGTGAACTCCGGCTTCTCGGTGCTTACGGTTCTATTCTTTCCTTTGGAACCCTTGCCGTTCCCGTTGTCATTACGTCGGGTGTTAGTTGCTTCGGGTTCCGTCTTGTCGGCTCCCCTTTTCTTTGTCTTGTCTTCGGCCATGGAAATGGCATAAGTCACTTTGTACAATTCGGCCTTGGAGGCTGGGTTCCTGGTGAGAGTTCATAAATGAGGGCCAGATTTTAACCCAGAGTTGAAGCAAACTATGACCTCCCTATCGGTGAGGCTTTCTTCGACTTGATGCGCCATTTTCGGAACCTATTGTAGTAGGCGAGGGTGGTCTCTCCCTTCCCTTGCTCAATGTTGGCCAAGTCGGTTAATCTCATCTTCCTCTTCCCAGTTTGTGGCAAAATGATCTAGGAACATTCTCCTCATGCCCCTCCGTAATCGATGCAACCTTTCTTGAGCTCACGGAACCGGAGTCGAAAGCATTCGGAAAAGGTGCTCGCGAAAGCTTTGCGAGCAAGTCGTCGGCAGTGGTGAGGAGATTCATGGTTTGTTCAAAACTTTGCACATGGTCCTTGGCGTCGGTGGTTCCGTTATATTTCTCGAAATTTGGGAGCTTGAGGTTAGGATGGGGAGGTGCAGGAGTTATCCTCAAGGAAAACGGACGGGTGGCCCAATCATAATCGTCATCATTATATTTCTTTCCCCTCTCCATATCATCCAGCCTTTGTTTCAACCGCTCCCATTGCTTTGTTTCTATTTCCTTCTCACTTTGCTTGAGCGAGTGCTTCGTTGGGAGCTTCGGCGACTTGTCTTTAGGGCGATCATTCACCCTACTATGCTCCGCTTCATGTCGGTGGCCATCACGTGCGGAGGGGGCCTTATCACGTCTTGGTTCCGGGTCTTGTGCGCCAAGTATCATCTGTAGGGCTCTCGGGGTCCTTGGCCTAGCGAATTCTCGATGCCGAGGACGAGGAGAGTCCGATCGACGAGGACGATGAGAATGCGAGCAGCGAGGACGAGGAGAATCGGCCGACGAGCTCGAGGAGACGCGGGGCGCCTAGGTGTCATGATGAGGCGAGCGGGGATAGGCGCCTATTCAAGGCGAGTCTTGTCCTTAGGTCCTTGGAGTTCACTTCCTCTTCCCTAGGAGTTATTTGGCTTCTCGGGTCGACCACGGGATCATTCGCTTCTTGTTATGCCGAGGACGAGGAGAATCCACAGGAGCGGCATTGGTAGTTCAGCGGTCTTCGGGGGAGGAGCTGATGCTCTCCTGTTCCTTTCTCAAGGTGGGCCCATTGATGGTACAATGAAGAGAGCCATGGAATGATGCGGGTCCATTTGCAACGGAGCAACTTGTGTTTCATACATCCTTTGCAAAGTCTCCATTTGTTTGTGTAACAAAGAGCGTCGGTCAACGGGTTGAGATCCTCTGCTTGGCCGGCGTCGGCATTCTTTGTTTTCTTCCTTCTGCTTGCTTCCCACGAGCACGAGTAGGACGAGGAAGGTCATTGCCCTCTCCTCGGCATTTGCGACCCGTGGAACGAAGAGTCATGGCAAGGGGAGGAATGGCATCGGCTTGAGGTAGAGGAGGAGGAGGAGCGGTGGCTCCTCGGCTCCGGTGTTTCCCCATTCACTTGGGTGGGATCCTCAATTTGTAACACTTGTGAATTGTCCGTCCATTATGATTCACAAAGATTATTAAATGCGAAATTTTCCAAAAATCACAATTTCACGAACCGAATTTATGGCTAAATTTAGGGTAAATTTTAACCAAAAACAAACGACCAATTGTGATTTTTCCAACACAAAATTTCAAGCCACAAATTTTGCTTGAGACGTGAACTAGCGGTTTCCGGCCGAATTAATGCGGTTTAGGTGGAAGTTTACAAATTCCGACCGAATCAAGAAACAGAGCCTGTCGGAGCAAAAATTTCCGATTTCAATCAAGAACAAATCCAATGGAAAATAGCTTCTCGGGCGAGATTTTCCAGGCCAAACAAAGGGTGTTTGAATCGATTTCCGGCAATGGAACCAATTGATGATGCCAAAATCGTCAAAACGGCCCAAATCAAGCGTTGAATGCTCCGGCGATTGCAAGGCCTGAAAATAAGAGAAAACACGTAAACTAAGCCGGGGCGGATCCGGCTAAAGGCCCTCCGGCGTGAGAGTAAGTTCACGGTTGATATTAGAGAAATCAAATTGACAGAGTTTCTCCAATGTAAAAAGTAACGTACCGAATAATGAGCCATGGGGCTTGTATTTATAGGAATGGATAGATAGAATCCATGTTGGAATGAACTTGTAAATAGATAAGATATAATCTTAAGAGAATTATATCCGTTAAGGAGTCATTGTTTGACTTGAATTGATATTGGTAATTGTAATCCTGATTGGGTTACAACTGTGTAATCCTTGTTGAATAAGGATTGTAACTGCTAGCCGGAACGCCGAGGAAGGCAAATGATTTTCCTCGGCCTTTGGCAAATAAGCCGAGGAAAATGATTTTGCTTCCTCGTCATTTGGTAAATGGCCGACACGGAGATATGCCGGGGAGAATGATTTTCTTTCCTCGTCACTGGGATATATGCCGAGCAAATAACTTCTCTTTCCTCGGTAATTCCGATATGGCGGCCCAAAAATGATGATAGAAAGCCGAGATAAATGTTCCTCGGCATACGAGGAAGATCTTACTCGGCCCTAATACTTCATAATTAGACAATATCCACTGCCCAATATAGTTGGGCCCAAGTTCGGGCAAGCCCATGTTCGTTGCTCGGTTTATACCGTTCAATAATCATTTGATTATTCTTCTATAGATTTATCTCTACCCACTAACGAAATATTTTTAGCATACTCCTCTTCTTTAACATCCAAATCTTCTAATCTTTCCACCGGCGGATCACGAGGATGATTAGCCACTCCTATATGTTCTCTATGCGATTCGTTATCCGTTATCTAGAGTTGATACACATCCTAAGATTCCGCAATGATTCCTCGAGCCAAGCATGTTGGTAATTTTGCAGATTTAACGCTTCCAAATTTCGAACCTTCTTAACCTAATAATCTGTTTGGTCAGCCCAAAATAAAGTTTATGTAACATGTCGTTGTTTAGATGAGCGTTTTACACTGACTTGATACATATTTCTCATTAATTGATATTTTTACTTGCGTTCAACATGATAGTCTGATTCAACTCGTTCCGTGCGCTTTCTGTCTTTGACATAATTTTCCATGGGTCGAGCATGATACAAACTTTTATTGATTGCATGAATAATAAGAGGTAATTCCTTTCCATTGTTTCCGGTCACATCGTTCTCCCAGGATTTTACCCGCTCTAATACCACCTAAAGTAATGAAAATAAAGTTCAATCAACATGGACACTTTCAACGAGTAATTCCCTAAAAACAAATAAATCAACCTTATGAGATACAGTTTTCACACCATTCTAGATGAAAGAAGAAAATAAACGTAAATTTTGATTAAAAATAATATTATTAATTTAATTCAAAATTAACATAAGACTCTATTACATACGGATATGGTTAAATACAGGGAACCAAAAATACAGGGAACCAAAAAATTATCAAAATATCCATTTATATAACTTTTTTTTCCCATCACTTTCTCTCTCGCTCTCTCTCTCTCTCTCCTGGGGAACGGAACTTTCTCTCTCTACCAAAATCTTCACTCGCAGGTGAGCTCTCTTTCATTACCCAATTGGTTTTCCGACCTGTGTCGGAGCCGGACACCCTCGCCACCAGAATCTGAGCTACTACCACCGTCGGAATCATATTTTCTGGCCATATTGAAATCGATAACTAAATAAAAACCCTAAATTAAGGAAAACCAATTGGGTAATCGAATTGATTTTTGTTATACGTGCCCTAAATCACAAATTTTAGAAGAACGAGGCCGAATTGGATTTAGGGTTAGGGTTTTGCCCAAGATTTAGGACCGGATATTTTCTCCTCGACATTGAACGGAAATCTGATTGGGTGGGACATCTCGTATGGATCTACACGAGATGTGTCTCGTATGGATCCACACGAGATGTGTCTCGTATGGATCCACACGAGACATCTCGTGTAGATTCACACGGGATGATTGAGTACATCTCATGTAAATATACACGAGACGGGCAAGGACAGAATTGGAATTTTTCGTTTCCTGTATATTTCGTTCCCTGTATTTAGTATTTACCATTACATAGTGATCCTATTACTTGCAAAAAAAAAAAGTCAAAACCTTCTAAAACTAAGCCTAACCTATCTAGTAATATAATAGGACTCTAAAACTAAAAAATATAGTATATTGAATCTATTTTATTACATAAAAATCCTACCAAACCATTATCAAATCAGAAAATTACAATTAAAACTAGCCAAAATCTTGTGAAAAACTAGTTTTTTTCATAACATAAGAAAAAATTAGTTTTTAAACACTAAGCCTAACTAATAAGATAGATGTACAATGCTAAAAACTAGTTTTTTCATAACATTTTGAGAAAATTAATTTTTCACAAGACCTACTCTTAAAAATAAAATAATAAAAATTAAACCTGAATATCTTATATATGTTCTATATCATATGGGAAAAACGCCTTCTTTTATCACTTAAGAAAACAATTTTTTCAAAATAAATTTAAATATATCTCATATATGTCATATAAATATTTAAACCGACACTTAATAAACATTTAAATGACACTTTCAACACTTATTATTTTTAATAAGTGCCATATGGTGTATTAAAGAGTGTTAGCTTGTGCGAAAAAAGTGTTAGGAATAGTGTTAAAGATTGTCATTCTTTTAGTGTCAAAGGTGTTAGTGTTGGTGTTAAAAAATGTCAGTGCATTTTTTAAAACGTGTCTATGTTATGTAAAACAGTGGTAGTGATAATAGTAGTGGTAGTGTTAATGAATATCAGTTTGCTATAATAAGGTTTTGTTGTTTAAAAAAATGCCAAAATAAGTTTACCCCCTAAAGTATACACGCAATCTCACTTTGCCCCTTGATGTCGATTTTGTCCCAAAATGACCTATTAATCTCATAATCCCACTTTGCACCCTATCACCTAACGAAGTTAAAAATTTAACGAAAATCGGTCATGTAAGGAATATTTTGGTCATTTTTTTTTTAAAAAAAGAGAAGGGCTTTGATGTCAATTTATTGTTGGTCATTATTCACACATCGCCATCGGTCAACAACCACCATCACTACCGGTCAACCACCGTTACCACCCCTAATTCTCCGTCAACCACCACCACCAATTTTCCCAAAATACAACCCCCACCCTCTAAATTCGACCACCATTAACAACATTAAAGGTCAAAAAAAAAAAAAAAAAAAACCAGAAGATCTGAAGATTAGGATTCCAATATTGAGAAAATTATGTATAAGATTCCATCAATTGAAGATATTAAATAGTGAATGTTGGTTGGGGAGGGTCAGATTGAAGAGGGGAGAAAATGGGTGAACTGGGAGGGAAGGAGAAAGGAATAAGGGGCGAATAGAGGATCTGAGAAAGGCCATCCACAGGGTAGGGGAAGTAGGGTTTGAGAGAGGGCGGGGAAGGGGAGGAAAGGAGGCGTGGTATGGTTTGGGAGAAGAGTGAGGGGTGGTGTAACAAATAATCAAATCTACAGAAATAGAGACTTAGAAGGAAATGTAGACAAGTATTTTTTGGGGCAATTTTCTGAATATTTCTGAAACATAGAAAGAACACTACCAAGACAATACAAGAACAAGCAAAAACTGTAAAGATGGAAAATAAAACTGAAATCCACACCCTCCCCTGATTTCCCTCTCTCCCTGTTGTTATAGCAACCTCCCCATTATTTTCTCCTGTTGTAACTTGTAACCACCAACTACATCCACAAATAGTTCAACTCTTTTTATCTCCTCAAAACGACAACGTTCCACTAAACTTTACGACACCGGTTTCCCGTCTTTTTTTTTAACCCAAAATTCAGTTCATAACAATGGCTCCCCCATAACCAAATCCTTGTCCTCAAGGATTGAAAGAAGGAAAATTCTTAAGGATGAAAGAAGCATCTTCCCATGTAGCCTCTTGAGGAGTCGTGTTGGCCCATTGAATAGTCATTTGTGCAACAACAACATTCTTTCGCTTCACAATTCGACGATCAAGGAGTGCCACTAGATATATTAAGAACTGACCTTCAGCACCTACAGGTGGTAGATGTGGTGCAAGAATAGCTCGCGACCCAATCTTCTTTTTGAGAAGAGACACAAGGAAAACAGGGTGAATTCGATAACCATCTGGCAGCTCCAACTTGTATGCCACCATTCCAATTCGTGCAGTAATCTGGAAGGGTCCGTAATAACGAGACGATAGCTTGAAATCCCGTCTAAGTGAAAGAGATGACTGTCGGTATGGCTGAAGATGTAGGTATATCCCCTATCTCGAACTCCCTCTCCGTACGATTTTTATCAGCATAAAACTTCATGCGGCTTTGAGCATTTGTCAACTGCTCCTTTAACAATTCTATCATAGCAGCCCTGCTCCTAACGAATTGATCCACATCACTATTACCCGTGGCATTCAATTGATGGAGAGATAACTGAGGTGGAGCATATCCAAACATTGCATGGAAAGGGGTCATCCCGATACTTGAATGGTGGTTGGTATTGTACCACCACTGTGCTAGAGAAAGCCATGATGCCCACTGCCTTGGACGGTGACCAGTCATGCAACGTAGGTACGTCTCCAAACGACGATTTACCAGCTTGGTCTGACCATCGGTTTGAGGATGGTATGTTGTACTATGCACCAATTTAGTGCCTACCAAAGTAAATAGTTCACTCCAAAATTGACTAAGGAAGAGGGGTTCCCGATCACTTACAATGGACTTAGGAAGGCCATGAATCTTGAACACCGTATCAAAGAATTGTTGTGCTAAGGATTTAGCTGTAAAAGGATGGGAAAGACCAATAAAGTGAGCAAACTTTGAGAAGCGATCTACGACCACCCAAATGCAATTCATTCCCGTCGATGATGGAAGTCCCTCAATAAAATCCATAGTTATGTCTTGCCATGGACCAAGGGGCACTGGTAGCGACTGAAGTAATCCCGGAGGATGGATATTTTCATTTTTGTTTCTTTGGCAATCATCCCACTCTCTCACCCATTTCTTAACTTCTCTTCGTAATGATGGCCAAAAGAAGAAAGCTGCAACTCTTTTGTAAGTTCCCAATTCTCCGGAATGACCTCTAATACCTGATGAATGAAGCTTCTGAATTACTTTGTTTCGTAGTTCACCTTTATCTCCCACATATAACCTTCCTTTATAGCGCAATAAGTATCCTGTTAAGTGTTGGGTTTTATGGGTCCATGCGCAGCGGAATTAAGCATCAAATTAACACAAAACCCAAAGCCCTAAGATCCGTTCTATACGATTAAATTGAATTCCTATGAGATAGAATTTACCAACCTTAATTGCTTTCCGGTCTTGAGCTATCGAAAAATGTATTGGTGTGATTTTGAATCACAATCTTCAATCTTCAAGAACCTTTCAATCTTCAGATTGGAACTCTAGGCCTTGATCGTCAAACGAGCGAAGACCCTCTATTGTTGTATCCACAAGTAAGAATGAACCAAGAACGGTTCTTGAGGATTGCTAGATCCTTAAACCCTTGGAAGAATATTGAAAGAATTTTGTTATGATTTTCTTGAGAAAACTCGGCTAGACCATTAGGGTTAACAGACCTCTCATATTTATACTACTTTAGTATGAATATGTTTCCTAATCGAATTAGGAGACCAGGCTGTCAACCACGTCTGGTGGCCAGTTATGTCGCGCGGTATAGTCTGCCTAATGGCAAGATATGTCGCGCGGTATACACTGCCACATACAGAAACTCTCAATCATTCTTCCTTTGGTTTAACCAATTCATTCCAGTTGTGTGTGATCCAATAGGATTATATTATGTTGGCAATGAGTTCGATCATATCGACTCTCATAAGACATAAGCGGACTCTAGCAAGCCATTATGTCTACCCAAATAATATAACGTAAGAGTTCACGTTTCCAATGGTACACTTCCATTTCTCCCTTTGTCTCACGATGTTATATTGAACACAAGTCATGGTCCACGTCAACTTGTATTTGTTCAATGCTTTCTCGATTTTGAGTATAATGATATTCCAATCGCATTGGGGTGTGGCCACACACTTTCCATCATTATCACTCATCGAGGGGCCCAAGCAAAACATCTCTCTTTCGAGGAACAAATTCCATCTTGACTTATCATCCTTCCCATCATGAATCCGATCATGCCAAAGATAGCCTTTATAAATATCGTGTTAAGATATTGTTTGACTAAAATCAAACATGACTTTCATCATATGTAAGGTCATGATAATCTCAGGTCTAGGGACTAAATGAAGTGACCATATGAGATTTAATTATGACATTTGACCATGACATAAATCTCATACGGGTCAAGTCCAGTCACTTGTTTTCTAACAAGTACCCATAATTTCAATGTGCATCCCTATGCATATAATCATCATATGATTATCCATTGACAATTATACTAATTATTCTCTTAATAATTAGGGACGGAGATTATTACAATAAATATGCAAACTATATAATAATCAAATAACAAACTTAAACGATAAAGATGATACATAACGGTTCTCAGTTAAACATAACTAAAGCCTAGGGCATTACACCAACATTAAGAAGTAATCTACTACTGCCCTTGGGTCGATTGCCAACTGAGCTATGGTGGTAGCTGCAAATTGATCCCCTTCCATACTCTGCCTTATATCATTGATCCATTTTGGTTCCACTTGTGTAATTACAAAACACCCACTCGTCTCCATAGTTTGAGACCCATTTTGCCGTGAAAGAGCGTCAGCGACCCTATTTTCAACCCCTCTTTTATATGAGATAGTGTAATCCAGCCCGAGCATTTTTGTTAGCCACTTCTGCTGAATGACGGTAGTTACTCTCTACTCTAATAAGTACCTCATGCTTTGATGATCGGTACGAATCTCGAAGCGATGCCCGATCAAGTAATGTGTCCATCTCTTCACTGCATAAATTATGGCTAACATCTCCTTCTCATATGTCGACAACCCCAAGTGTCATGGTGCTAATGCCTTACTGAGAAAAGCAATAGGGCGCCCACCTTGCATCAACACCGCTCTAATCCCCTCATAACACACATCAGTCTCAAGGATGAAAGGTTGAGTAAAATTGGGCATAACTAGTACGGGTGTTGTTGTCATAGCCTGCTTGAGCTGATTAAATGACTCTTCAGCTTTGTCATTCCAATTATAAGCTCCCTTTCTTAATAGATCAGTCAACGGTCTGCTCATTAACCCATAATTCCTCACAAACCGTCTATAATAGCCTGCAATCCCAAGAAAACCTCGCAATTCTTTCACATTTGTTGGGTGAGGCCAATTTTGCATGGCTCTAACTTTCGTCTCTCCAGCTGCCACTTCGTCACTGGTAATTACATGCCCTAAGTACTCCAATGAAGTTTGTCCGAACTCACATTTAGACAACTTAGCATACAACTGATGGTCTTGGAGAGTTTGCAATACTATGGCTAAGTGATCAACGTGAGCTTCTTTGTTACAACTGTAGACTAGTATGTCATCAAAGAATACCAAGACAAATCTCCGCAAAAAAGGCTTAAAAATGTCATTCATCAGCGCCTGAAATTTTGCGGGTGCATTCGTTAATCCGAAAGGCATTACCATAAACTCGTACAAACCTTGATGTGTGCGAAATGCTGTTTTGTAAATGTCCCCCGGTTCCACTCTGATTTGATGGTACCCTGCTCGCAGATCAATCTTTGAAAAGACTTTGGCTCCATATAACTCATCAAGTAGCTCTTCAATGATAGGCATAGGGAACTTATCTTTCACTGTTATATCGTTCAACCGTCGATAGTCCACGCAAAATCGCCATGTACTATCTTTCTTTTTGACAAGAATCGCAGGTGATGCATATGGACTAGTACTTGGTCTGATTACTTGAGATTTCAGCATTTCTTCGACTAACCTCTCAATTTCCTCTTTTTGCACATGTGGATATCTGTAAATACGCAAATTAATTGGACCACTTCTCGGCAATAGAGGAATTTTATGGTCATAAGCTCGAACCGGTGGCAGGCCAGTAGGCTCTTCAAATACTTGATAATATTGTTCCAAAACTAGAGTGAGCCAAGAAGGAGTCGCTGCAAATTTATCCTCTGTAATTGCATATACAATTCCTGCAATGGTATGTGGCTCATTTCGCATGTGTTTTCGAAGGCTACGCCCTGTCATTATCTTCAGTGTGGGCTGCGTTTGTGTTGCGACCCCTTGTAATTTAATCTCCTCTTTCCCCCTCTTAAATTGAATGCCCAAATTCTGGAAGTCAAATGACATGGGACTGAACTCCTTCATCCACTGCACCCCTAAAACTGCATCGCATCCACCTAGATCCAAGACTCTCATTTCAGTATGGAACTTATGCCCCTGAATTTCCCACTCAAATTTGGGACAACGAACCCCGCTGCTCATCTTTGACCCATCCGCCACGGTGACCACAAACGGTGCAGTAGGCTCTATGTGGCACCCACTTTTCTCATCCAATTTTAAATCCACAAAAATATGCCTACTTCATGTATCAATTAAAATTGACATGTGCTGCCCTTTTGTCCGCCCCTGCAATCGAATTGTACTGTTCGAAACATTACCCGACAACGCATTCAACGAGATTTGGACCTCAGGTTGTCCATTTGCAACAACGACTATTTTTTCCTCCATTATGACTTCCGTGGGTGCTCCTGTTTCGTCCCCATCTTCCTCCTCCACAATCATAAATAATTTTTTGTTAGTGCACTTATGACCAGGATTATACTTCTCATCGCAGTGATAACACAATCCATTTTCTCTCGTGCTTGCCACTGTGTAGGTGTTAATTTGCGAAAAGATGCATAGTTTGATGTTGGTGGTTTGTTGAGATTGGTGGTTGAACCCATAGATGATCCCATCGAGGAACTTGGAACACTTGGGTTGGAAGAACCAGCTTGCGGTTTTAAGTAAATAGGACTTGGGCCAGGAGAGTATGCGCTTCTAGGTTGAAAAGAAAGAGAAGCAGTAGAGGGTTTGCTTTTCTTTCCCCAAAATTCCACAGTAGCCTCATAAAGTCTTGCTAACCCATATGCCTGGTGAAGTGTTATAGGAGATGTTGTCTGTACCAAATTCCATAAATCTTCCTTCACCCCCATATAATAATCCAGGTAATCAGTATCAGACCGTGCGTGGTTTTCGAGCACATTCTTCCTTTAAAATCCTTTTATTTGTCCTGATACTCCTACACAGTGCCGGTCTATTGCATTAATCTGAGCTCCCACATAACATTCTCATGAGGCAGTGCACTAAACCTCATACAAATCTCCCTCGACATTTCTTCCCACCCAATAGGAGGCTTTCCCTATTGATGATTTCTCCACCATTTGCTAGCAATCCCATCTAAATGGATGGAAGCTATAGTAGCCTTCTGTATGTCATCTGTGGGATGAACCGTGAAATACGACCAGCATTTTCCTATCCACTCTTGAGGATCACACCCACTGAATCGCGGGAAATCAATTTTTGGTTTGTGTTAAGATTGTGTATGTGGGTAAGGCATGTATCCGTAAGGATTAAAACCATGGGTTGCAAAGGGTACAGTGGTAGGATTTGTGTAGGATATGAACTGGTATTTAGGTCTGTGAAATGGCATGGCATGTGGATTGAAGGGAGCTGTAGTAATAGGGCTGTAAACAGAGGACATCACCTGTGTATTTGGTGGCCGCAGAGTAGGTCCTATAGAAATAGCTGAGACCGGTGTTCCAATTGGGGTAGTGTATGCTGGTATTCGATTCCCTTGATGACAACTATTTTCTCCTTCCTCGGTTGCTTTCTCCCTTCTTCGTTCCTCCCCTTTCACTAACGTCTCCAGCGTCACCCTTATGCCCTCCAACGTCCCCTTGATTTTTCCCAATTCCCCTTCAAATCGCCCTTTTAGGGCTTCATGTTTCTCCTCAACAAATGATTTAAGATCCACGATTTTAGCTTCATTAGCCTTAATCGCATCATCCATCACCCTCAAACGAGTTCCATCAACCATATTTACTGCGGTCGCTGAATCAAAGGCTCTGATACCACTATAACAAATAACCAAATTTGCAGAAATAGAGACTTAGAAGGAAATGTAGACAAGTATTTTTTGGGGCAATTTTCTGAATATTTCTGAAACATAAAAAGAATACTACCAAGACAATACAAGAACAAGCAAAAACTGTAAAGATGGAAAATAAATCTGAAATTCACACCCTCCCCTGATTTCCCTCTCTCCCTGTTGTTATAGCAACCTCCGCATTATTTTCTCCTGTTATAACTTGTAACCACCAACTACATCCACAAATAGTTCAACTCTTTTTATCTCCTCAAAATGACAACGTTCCACTAAACTTTACGATACCGTTTTCCCGTCTTTTTTTTTTAACCCAAAATTCAGTTCATAACAGGTGGTGACTGAAAGTGAAACCAAATTTGGGGTGGTGAAGTGTAGGGTGGGTTGGGCTGGATCACTGGTCGGATGAGGGTGAGGGGAGGGAGTGGATTGGTTGGGAAAGATGAAAATGATGATGAAGATAGGGGGATGAATCTGAACATGTATGAGTTTTTTTTTTTAATTGTTTTTTTTTTGTTAAGTTAGGATATTTTATTTTAGTTTACTTATTCCTTCTTATTTTTAATTTCATTTTTAATTTTATATAATTCCTCCGTCTCACTTCAAGAGTCTTACTTTTTCTTTTTATTCGTCCCAGACTAAGACTAAGTGTCCTATTCCATAAACAAATTTTGAACAGTGCTTCAGACATTTATATCCTTATAATATAAATATATTTAAAAAAACCCATTTGAACATACCAAAAGTGCCGAGTTGGGCCAAGCAAGTAAAGCCCAATTACATCCAGCTTTGATTATCACATTCTCAATAGGGCTGGCCCAGTCAGAGAATGGCCCAAAGCCCATCTCAAGCGTCAGTCGACTAAGCCCATGGTCCGACCTACAGGTCCCGACCTAACTTAGTCCGACCTCATGATCCATGCTACAATTCGGGTACGAACCATGCTCTACCCGACAGTCAGGTCGACCATTCCACGAGTGGCGACCTCGACCTGAATTAACAAGTGACGACTTGATACTTGCAGGCGTATTTGGTTGAACTATTCTCATAACCACATCCCTACAAATCAGGGGACCGTTATAGACACGTTCCCATTACCAATAACCGCCGCTACAATCACGGAGCACATGTCGCCTCCCCAAAAATACATTACTCTTGTCTATAAATACTTCATCACTACCAAACGGTGAAAGGTAACTGCCATTTTGTTATCAGAATTCATTATTCCATACATTTTGAGCTATAAACAACGGTAATCTTACTCTCACGCCCGAGCGTCTTCGCCGGAGACACATCCGGCTAGTCGTGGGTTCTGTTTCGGTCAAGGAGCCAGGTGATCAGTCTGCCACGTGGAGGAAGATTGATAAGCACATTTCCTGCGGCATCGATTTGGTTCCATCAGGAAAGTGCTTTAGACTTGACTTCGAAAACTCCATCAAACCTGCAACAATGGTGACTTCAGAAGGTCACGTATCCGAGGCTTCACTTGGGCACGATGAAGTGAACAACAACAACAATGCAAACGTTGGAAATGCAGATTTGCCTCCTCCTCCCCTCCTCAACGACATCATGCTAGGGCGACACGCTCTAACGCCGGCGTGGCCGATGGCGGGGATTGCTGCATGCAAGGAGAGAAAAGCGTCCTATGGAAGGACAAGGAGCTCCACCTCACCCAAAACCGTACAAGCTGGGGCGAGGCTAATGTGGGAAGCGGGCGGAGTCCCTCCACTAATCCCATGAGCAAGAAAGAAATGATGCTGGAGCGAGCCGAGCATTCTGGCTAACTTAATAGCCATGGAGGAGCGGAAGCGAGCCGACATACGCTACGAGAGAGTGGCACCCGCTCGGGTTTCTAATGGGCAACAAAGCCGGGGAGTGCTAGGCCAAATGAAGGTGTGGGACAGAACGGCGAGGACGTAATGGTACGTCGAGCTCCCACTATAGTTCATGTGCCGAGTAATGATTTAAGAGCTAGCCTCAATGTAAAAGCAGAGCGGAGGCTCAATCTGATTTGAGGACTCGGTTAACGGCCAATAGAAACAGACATGTTTCCCTGTAACAGAGATCGGGGTCTCAAAGAGACAGAAATGGGCATGTGTCGCCCGTAAGAGGGGAAAGGCGCAGTCGCCACATGGAGATCACAGGCGCAGTCGCCGTCTGGCTGCCGAGAGGCGCAGTCGCCTCAAAGAAGTAACAGACATAGATCTCCAATAAGATCAGAAAGGACCAATTCTCACAGGGACAGAAGGAGTAGGCAGGTGACTCCCCCCAGAAGTGAGGGCCAGAGGTCCAATGCTGCTCCCCCTCCAGGAGATGAAAGACCCGACGCTAGAGAGTGGCTATTGATGAAGAAGAAATTCGAACAATGGGAAGAGGAGAAGAAAAAAGAGACGGGAAAGGTTGAACGAATTGACTTTGCTCTTCGACCTTTTCCAAAGAAATCGAGATAGTCGACCTCCTCCTACTTTCGTGTTGCCTCTTACGGAGAAGTACTGGGTCGACAAATGCCAGGAGCCACATATCCCATCCGGAAGCCACTATGTGTTTTGTCGCCAATGAGGATGACAACATGTGCAAAGCTCTCCTAAGCACACTTCTTGGGGCGGCCTTAACTTGGTTCAATGGTTTGGGCTGCTGGTAGTATCACCACTTGGGCATGCTTGTAACAAAATTCTTAGACCGCTTCTCATTGCAGAGCTCGGAAGATAACCGTCACCGATCCGAATAACTTGGTGCGGGGGTAAGAATGAAAGCTCGATGAGCTATTTCACCAAGTTCAAAGAAATGGTTGATAAGATAGAGGAAGACCTCACGAGACGGGGAGGTAATCAATTGCTTCCGAAGTGGTATTTCCTCAGAAGACATGGACTACGAGCTCACAGTCCGAACGGTCACAACTCGACAGGAGTTGTTTGAAAAGGTGTATAATGTCGCTCCGGCCGAGGAAAGGAAAGAAAAGAAGAATGGTAAAGAGCCCCAAGGTTGAAGTCGCTGACGATAAAAAAGACTCCAACAAGAATGGGGGGAACAATAAAAATGGAAAGAACAGAACTAGGGCGACAGAGAAGGTGCCCGAAGCTTTCACTCCCCTCACGGTGAGTCGAACGGAGATTTTGAACGCTGTCGGCTGGCTCCTCCAGTCCCAATGAATCCAGCAACAAGTTTAGGCGGGACAACAGCAAATCGCGACTACCACAAAGACACCGGTCATCTCACAGAGAGGATTGCTTGGGATTAAAGCGTATCATCCGAGAGAATGGTCGACCAGGGAGACTAGAAGCTTATGTGAAGAGACCTCAAGCTGGGGAGGTGAGCGGCCGGCGGGTGGGCAACAAGGACCTAGGCGGCCTAGGGCGAACTCCGGGGGTCATCACTCGAACAAGCAAGCAACACGGCCATCAAGCACAAGATATTCCGGCTTAATAAGGCCCCACATGTGCCTCCAAGGAGAGAAATAAGAGATGAGGCGATCGCCTTCTACCCCCACGAATTGGCAACAAATATGGCGGCTAGGGAGCAAGTTCTCGTCATCCTGTGTCTCATTGATGGATGTACGACGAGCGTAGACTCTTAGTCGACACGGGGGCTGCAAGGATATTTTGTTTTACAAAACTTTCAAGGAAATGGGTCTTAATGATGAACAGCTGGAGAGATATGATGGCAGTTGGAGGGCTTCACCAACCACCGAGTTGATGCTAAAGGGCCAGATAGTGCTCGACGTCGACCTAGGCCAGCACCCCCTCAGGATTGTCTCGAAGGTACAATCTATCGTAATTGATGTAAATAGTGACTATGCCGCCATACTTGGAATTCCCGGACGGAGTCGCTCTTGGAATGGTAGCATCAATTCCTCACCGAGTAAGGTTCCCCACACACTCGCTGGAGTGGGTTGCGTACAAGGCACGGCTCGTGCTTATCCGGGATCATGTTCGAGAGAAAGAAAGAAAAGGGAGCCGGAGATTGAGACCGCCGATGGTTACTTGAAGCCGTCTCGATCGCCACCAAAACTACCCGACTGTCAACAATCACCGACGTGGTAGAGTCGACCTATCGCTCAAATGACGAGGTCATGCTTGAGTCGACACGTCACTCTAACACCACTGAGGTCGATTCAGATGCAGTTATGGTCGATCAAGTCGTCATAGGTGACCTATGCCTCCAGATAGACAATAACTCGGGGGCCCCTACCAACAAGGTGGCAGACAAGCTTGATGATATGATAGCTGAGGAGGCTCCACACTTAGGAGCTGAGGAAAGACAAAAGGTCAGGGAGATCATAGTGGAGACTCTACAATTCAGAGATGGACCAGAGCTAGAAGCTGTCGATGAGCTGGAGTCAGTCATTACCAACTCTTCCTACCCCGACCAAAAAATTCAAATTGGAAAGCAGTTATCAGTTGAGGAGCGAGCAGAAATTATCAAGCTACTCAAAGAAAGCAGTGATGTCTTCGCATGGAGAGTAGAGGACATGAGGGGAATCAAGGGGGAGGTCGCTGTTCATCGGCTCGAAGTCAACCCGACCATTAAGCCTAGACCCCAGAAATTGAGAAGCTTTGCTCGCGACAAGGAGGAAGCTATAAAAACTGAGGTACAAAAACTTTTGAGTGCAGGGATAATCAAAGAGGCCACTCATACAACGTGGTTGGCCAACGTGGTCATGGTGAAGAAATCAAATGGCAAATGGCGGATGTGTGTCGACTTCACTACTCTTAATCTAGCTTGCCCAAAGGACAGTTATCCCCTTCCAAGGATCGACAAGCTAGTTGATTCTATTGCGGTCACTCCACCTCGCTTCTCGACGCTTACTCGTGCTACCACCAGATTAAGATGCACGAGGATGATATAGTCAAAACAAGATTTCAAGCTGGGGGCATCTACTGCTACAATATGATGCCATTTGGTTTGAAGAATGCGGGTGCAACTTATCAGAGAATGGTGAATAAAGTCTTTGCCTCACAAATTGGTCGAAATATGGAGGCTTACGTTGACGACATGGTCATTAAAACCAAGGCCGGGAGTCACGTAGTCGACCTAAAGGAGACATTCGCCAATTTACGAGCAAACGATATGAAGCTCAATCCCAAAGAAATGTGTGTTTGGAGCGGCACGGCAAGTTCTTGGGATTCATGGTATCTCAAAGAGGCATAGAAGCTAATCCAGAGAAGATAAAGGCTTTAGTCGACATGAAGGCTCCTACCGGTGTCAAAGAGATGCGGCGACTTAACGGAAGGGTAGCGGCTCTTGGTCGCTTCATATCTAAATCGCCAGAGAGATCTCTCCCTTCTTCAAAGCGTTGAGGGGGACGAAAAGCTTTGAATGGACGACCGAATGTCATTCGTCGTTCCAACAATTGAAGGATTCTCCTGCTACTCCACCTCTCGCTCGCAGTAGCCCGATGACCGGTGAGACTTTATTTGTGTATCTATACGTAGGAGACAAGTCGATTCTTTGCGGTATTGATTAGAGAGGATGAAGGGCTTCGTAAGCACATGTGTACTATATCAAGAAAGCTTTATCGGATGTGGAAAGCAGGTATTACAACGCCGAGAAAGTCGCTTATGCTCTAGTCGTAGCTTCAAGAAAGTTACGAGCTTATTTTCCGGCTCATCCAATCGTGGTTCTTACCAATGCTCCTTTAAGAAAAATATTGCACAAGCCGGAGAGTTCAGGTCGACTACTCAATTGGTCAATTGCCCTCACTGAATTTGACATTGAGTATCGACCTCGAAAGGCGTTGAAGGCTCAAGCTCGGGCGACTGCTTGGTCGAGCTTACGTTCACCAAGGAAGATGACGAGCAGCGAGCTCCAAAAGAAAAGGGCAAAGGGAAAGAGCCAGAGTCACAAGTCGCCATCACTCTACCCGTCGATTGTTGGAAGGTCTATTCAGACGGGTCAGCAACCAAAAATGTCAGTGGAGCTGGAATTGTCTTGGTCGAGCGTAGTCCGGGACTTGTTTACGAGGAATCGCTAAGGTTCAAATTTGACGCTTCCAACAACCAAGCCGAATATGAAGCCTTGATTGCGGCTATCGAGTATGCCAAGTGCTTGAGCAACTAAGATCATGGCCTAATGTGACTCACAATTGATAGTCAACCAGGTCGAGGCGAGTACGAAGTGCTCGCTCTACTCTCATCAAATACTGCGACCTGGTGAAGGAACTAATAAAGGACTTAGAATTTGGGAGATTCAAAGGATTGGAAGAGAAGATAACGAGCCGGGCCGATCTCCTTTCGAAACTTGCTACTTCGGATGAGCCACATGACGAGCCCATCTCCTTCCTCGAAAATCCGGCTTATGAGAGGGTAAAAATTCAGTGCATAGATGATCCCTCAAGAAATTGGACTCAGGAGAGGTGTTGGATCGAGGAAATGAAAGCATATTTAGAGAATGAAGAGCTGCCGGATGACGAAAGAAGGCTCGAGCTATCAAAAAGAAAGCTCGAGGTATGTGATTCGGGGAGGCGAGCTATTCGAAGATCCTACACTCGACCATTGCTAAAGTGTGTCCATCCTCAAGAGGTCGCCCTACTAATACACGAAGTGCATAGTGGAATTTGTGGTGGACACCGGGGGCCGTGGACTCTAGCCGACAAATTAATCACTTTGGGATACTATCGGCCGCACATGAGAGCCGATACTCATAATTTTGTTCAACAAGGCGATCAATGCCAAAGGTTTGCCAACTTACCTCATATGCCTACAACCGAGCGAGACTCCGGTAATTGCGGCTGGCCATTCGACATGTGGGGTGTCGACTTGATTGGACCCTTCCCTCCCGCCCGAGGAAATTGCAAATATGTGATCGTTGCTATAGATTACTTCACTAAATGGGCCGAGGCTAAACCATTAGCTCGTATCACGGAGGAAAATGCTATCAATTTCATTCATGATTTCATTTGGTGTCGATTTGGTTTTCCTCGAGCCATAGTATCGTACAATCTGACTGCAATTCTCCGTAGCTTTCAAGCGAGAGATGAACAGTGGGAATCAAGCATTGGCAATCTTACGTCGCGTACCCTCAAGGAAATGGGCAAGTCAAGCGGCGAATAAACTTGTCCTATCAGCACTCAAGACAGGACTCGTAGGTCGACGCAACAACTGGTTGGACGAACTCCCACTTGCTCTTTGGGCAATTCGCACAACCACTCGGGGGCCTACGGGGGAAACCCCTTTCGCTCTCACATATGGATCGAGGCTACGGCACCCGCCGAGCTCAGATTCCCCACTGCTAGAGTGACTTTCTTCAATCAGGAGCAAAATGATAACAACAGATTGATCGACCTGGATTTAATCGACGAGAAGCGAGAAACAGCCTACCTCCGAATGGTCAACTACAAGCAGCGAACTAAAAGTTACCACGACAAGAAGGTCAGGGCAAGGTCGTTCCAAGTTGGAGATTATGTGTTGAGAAAGATTGAAGCAACGGGTAGAAGGACCCCAGAACAAGCTATCTCCTAACCGGGAAGGTCCCTATATAGTCACTCGAGTCGTCAAAGAAGGAACCTACATGATAGCTCATCCCGAGGTGACGAGTTGAAACATCCTTGGCATGCTACTCACCTCATCAAATACTACTTCTAGTTTTCGGTTTCAAAGTTCAAACTTGTGTTAGCTCTTGTTTCAAGTTGATGTAAACATGTTTCCTACTTCAATAAAAAGCGCAGCTTTATTCGATCAAACATAGTGTTTCTCCAATCCCAATAAGCTCGACTCTTAGTCGCTTGTCATAATAAGCTCGATTCTTAATCGCCTTAGTTAATTTAACAAGTCCGACTCTTAGTCGACTTCGTTCCAACAAACTCGACTCTTAGTCGGTTTGTCATAATAAGCTCGATTCTTAATCGCCTTAGTTAATTTAACAAGTCCGACTCTTAGTCGACTTTGTTCCAACAAACTCGACTCTTAGTCGCTTTGTCATAATAAGCTCGATTCTTAATCGCCTTAGTTAATTTAACAAGTCCGACTCTTAGTCGACTTCGTTCTAACAAACTCGAATCCTAGTCAGTTTGTTCTAGTTAGCTCGATTCTTAATCAGCTTAGTTAATTTAACAAATCCGACTCTTAGTCGACTTCGTTCTAACAAACTCGAATCCTAGTCAGTTTGTTCTAATTAGCTCGATTCTTAATCAGCTTTATCCATTTAACAGTCCGACTCTTAGTCGACTCCATTTTAACTAACTCGATTCTTAATCGCTTGTTCTAATTAGCTAGACCCTAGGTCGCCTTCAAGTGTGAGCAGTGTGTTCGACTCACGGTCAACCTCATTCACAAAAAGTTAAGCAAGTCTCGAGGTCGACTAAGTAAATAAAGATCAAGTCACCTTTTAAGCTCAAGTTGACTCATTTACTCCTATCTATATCTAGCTCGACACTTACTTCAACAAGCATACAACATGCAATCAAGAAAGGTTGGCTACGATTAAATATGAACAAGTCTCCCAAAAGTGGGCTAAGACTTAAAACATGATAACTTGTTTCTATGCCTCCCAAAAACTGGGCCAAGGCATTCAGATAATGTTAGATCAAAAAAGCAAAAATTGTTTGGAACTTGTTTATTACAATGTTGCTTGAAATAATTTAAGAGGCCAGGTCGACATTTGTCCGATCGTCGTGTAACTTGATCTTCACTCATCGGATCTTGTTGCCGAGGGCTCAAGCGGTTTACCCGACTCAAGATAGACCCGCCGATCGACATCCTCTTCCATAGTGGCAAACAGCTCTTCCATCTCTTGTAAGATTACATCGAAGTTTCTATCAAGTACAGTGGGGAGCTTCCCACTTCTCACAAAGGTCCTCTTCATCTTCGAGCAATGAAGGCGCGATCATTCTCGAGGTAGGGAACGAGCGAGTGGCCACCTCTAGCCGTCATATCATACCGGGATTCGTAAAACCAACGAGCTAATCGCTCGATGGTAACCGTCGCCGCTGGATCCACCAATGCTCGACGAGCCATATGCCTCTTCCCAACCTCGAGAAAGTCCCGGGCCTTAGACACGATGGCATTATAATACTCGTCCCCCTCTTTAAACTTTTCAACCGCAACTTCGTGGCGTTCTTAGCAAGAATGTCGCCAGCAGCCTTTCTCACAGCCTCGAGGTCTTCTTGCCATTTCCCTCGTTCAAGCCGACGATCTTCTTGCGCTTGACCATGAGATCGTCCTTGTCCTTCAAAAGTTGGGAAACCGTCGCGGCTCCGTTCGGGTCTTCACTGCCTCCTTCCTCTCGGCACCCTCTTTCTCCGCTTTAACCTCTTTAAGTTTGGACTCAGATGCTTCAAGGTCGGCTAGAGCTTTGGTCTTCACCGCCTCATTGGCTTCATAAGAGTTGTCCAAATCATCAGACAGCCTCCTTCGCATCCGCAAGCTCTTTAGCCTTTTTGGAATAGTCCCGAAGCGGCTTGTCTCTCCCTTTCAATTGAGGCCCTCCAAGAGCTTTTGGCCTCGCTTCGATCATGGTCGATTCTCGCATTCCAAAGAGAACAAAGAAGTGTTAGCTCGAGACTTCGCTTGGTCGAGTAAAAGAATAAACGACTAAAATGAAAATGAAAGTAAAGAGTTACCTCGCAATGAGCAAGTCCAGATCGAGCCGAGAACTCCTCAGCGTCATACCCTTGTCGAAAATTGAGCTAGCAGGCTCACATCCAACGATCTCCTCACAATGACTTGACCCAAGTTCATAGTTGGATAAGAGCGGCTCATGCAGTTAACTCCCTCGAGAGAAGGGACGTCACTCAACCTCTGCATCATCTCTACAACAGCATTCTTGATCAAGATGAGAGGAAGGGGGAGGAGGTGGAGGTGTTTGATTAGAAGAAACGGCCTTGCCCTTTCCGCACTTCACCCTTTTCCTAGTATTCGAGCTTGATCATCGACCTCCTCAAGAAGATCATCATCATCAATCTCTACCACCTTCATAGGGCTAGGATCCTCGCTACCTCGGCTCCAGAGGTCTCCATGTTAACATCTTGAATTGGGTCGGAGCTCGGACTTACTCTAGTCGACTTGGAAGATGCTTCACCTCCATCAGTAGCACCCACAGACTGGGTACCACTTTGCAAAGCGGTCTTCCTCTTCTACCCCTTCCATTGGCACCATCCCGATGTTCTCCTTCGACAAAGAAGCCGGTCCTCAAAGCGGCCTCTCTTTGCCTATCGCCTCGAGCATTGGCTTTCCCATGGTCTTTCCTCGCTTTCTTCTTATCGAAACCCCAATGATGCGAACCATGTTAGCTTCTTGCTCAGGAGTCAGAACTGCAACAAAATTAAAGTGAACAAGTGTTAAATCGACATACGAGCAAAAGTTCTATATACGAGCAAATGTTCTATATATGAGCAAAAGTTCTATGTACAAACACGACATGAGCGACTTAGTCATACTATGAGCAAGTTAGCAAGTTGCGAGTTAATTATTCTACGCGCGTAAACTATGTACGAGCTACGCTCCAACCATGACTTACTCACCCTAGGCGAGTTGATCATTCATGCCGCAATTCAATGAAAGGCACATAAAAGAAAACCGAGCAAAGAGATCTTACCACCAAAGATGCTCCCCGTTGGTTTTGGCAAGAATTCTTGTCCTTCTTACAAAACCGGCACTCATCCCCAAATTTTCCTAGGTGATGAGTTATCCAGGCCTGGGTATATCAAGCCCCGGACACAGGATAAGGGGCTCCACCACTCCATCCCCGGCATCATTCCGGCTTGAATAAAATTGTACTTGGTGGTAAGCAAACTCTCCCAACTGATGGGCCTTCTCGACACTAACCGGCATAAAGCCCTGTACAAACTAAGATACCAAGACGGCTCCCAAAAGTCCCTCTCATCTATGGCTTCAGTCTCATCATTGGGCAAATGGAAATTCCCATCCTAATCTACTCTCTACCACCACAACGTGCGAATTCCACCACCGTGTTTACCGGGGAGATTGGGTGAAAAGTTTGGGAGATTTAGGCTTAGAGGGAGTATCGATGCTCGTATCCCGCCCACTATATTTGATGGTAAAAATTCTTTAAATACCCTCATACAGGCTCGTATCCTAAAAATCTACACACCATGGCAAAGCACACGAGGACCCTACAAGTATTAGCTCCAAGTCAAGGGGAAGGGCATTTGCACATTCTAGAAATTCATTGATAAAAGGGTCAAGAGGGCAACCCGAGGCCAAAGAACAAACCGACCGTAAAAGAAAGCAACCTTGGTAGCATCCTTAGTGAAGGTCGACCTATACTTTTTCATGAACTCCTTCTGGGTATATATGGTTACTTGGTAATCCAACGGGTCGACTTCGCAGAAATCCTTGATCATACTGTACCTAGAGGGCAAATTCGATTGCCACGCGATGGCCCTTGGGGAACATAGCCCCTCTCATTCTTGCCTGGCACCACATTGGGCCCAAATGCGTTGACAATTCGAGGACCAGAAGACGTTGAGGCAGCGTTCCCTTCTTGAGTCGTCATATCTGTACAAGCAAAAGAGGAAGCAGGGGAGTCAGTCCTATGATCATGTTCAGCCGACCTACCTAAGGACGACCTAGACTCCCCTGGGAAACCTATCCTATTTCTAAGGAAGGAGGGCTTATGGACGTCCCTAACATAAAACAGGGTGATATGGTCAAGCAATTCATGGAACAGATGAAAAGTGACAACATTTGAGTCGTCAATCACCACATTTTCAATTTCTCCTACAATGGGCAGCCCTATCTCAGTGTAATTCAATCCCCAACTAGTCAAAATGGAAGCACACTCATCCAGGGACATCACTCTCCACTCACCGTTCACATTCTTGCATGCCCTACGGTTAAGCAAGACAAGAACCATACCACGCTCCCGGTTCGCAACTAAAGGTCCTAGCCATGGCGGAAAAGGAGAACAAAGGCATAAATTAAAACCCTAAAGCAAAGGTATGAAAGAAATACCTTAATTAATTGCGAAGGTGGTTTCGTTCTGGAGCAGTAAAGCCGAATTTAAATCTTGCCGAGATCCCTTGATTATCGCCAGGAGAAGAAGAAGTTCTAGAGCAAGAAAAGTTCTAAACAAAGAGGGATTTCTCTATTTATATTTTCCTAAATTTGGAAGGGGAAAAGAAAATCAAAATTAATTTTCCAAAATTAAAGATTGAGGCGGTTTTCGAGAAGGAGTTCCAAACGTCGTGGCCGTAATCATTACAAAAATCGGCGCTCCTTCATCTCCCACCGTTCATAGCCAACGATCAGGATGTTGCCACGTCATCATGGTCGACCTACTTCAAAGACTAGCATCGACCTTCGAGTGAAGCAATTTTCAACAAAGAAATCTTCTTAACTTCCAAGTCGACGAAGTCAACTCGAAAGTTGGGGGCCACTGAACATACCAAAAGTGCCGAGTTGGGCCAAGCAAGTAAAGCCCAATTACATCCAACTTTGATTATCACATTCTCAATAGGGTGGCCTGGCCGAGAATGGCCCAAAGCCCATCTCAAGCGTCGCCGACTAAGCCCACGGTCCGACCTACATGTGTCCCGACCTAACTTAGTCCGACCTCATGATCCATGCTACAATTCGGGTACGAACCATGCTCTACTCCGACGGTGTCGACCATTCCACGAGTGGCGACCTCGACCCGAATTAACAAGTGACGACTTGATACTTGCAGCGTATTTGGTTGAACTATTCTCATAACCACATCCCTACAAATCGTGGACCGTTATAGACATCGTTCCCATTACCAATAACCGCCGCTACAATCACTGAAAGCACATGTCGCCTCCCCAAAAATACATTACTCTTGTCTATAAATACTTCATCACTACCAAACGGTGAAAGGTAATCGCCATTTTGTTATCAGAATTCATTATTCCATACATTTTGAGCTATAAACAACGGTAATCTTACTCTCACGCCCGAGCGTCTTCGCCGGAGACACATCCGGCTAGTCGTGGGTTCTGTTTTCAGGTCAAGGAGCCAGGTGATCAGTCCTGCCACGTGGAGGAAGATTGATAAGCACATTTCCTGCAGCATCACCATTAATTATGCATTTATAATGTTAACATATTTACAAAAAAATCCAATCAAAAAGATGTTTTATCATAAATGTTTTAATTTTTACATTTTCTCTCCTCTAATCTTCTACTCACTTGCAATTCTTTATTCATTTTTTTAAAAAAATCTTAAGAAGCCTGAATACTACCCTAGGACTCTTGAAGTGGGACGGAGGGAGTATTTATTTTTATTTATTATGTTATCAGTAAATTTTATTTAAATTATTAAAAATTAAAGGGTCAAATAGGAAGATAATAGTAATGTACAGTATTACTTTAGATAAAGAGATAAAAGCTTAATATAAATAAATGATTTTAATAAGTGAAATTTTTATTTTTAAATTATTTATTATTAAATAAGTTTATTGTTTTAGATAATAAGTACTATTTGTTTTGATAATAATACTACTTATATATTTATGTAAATAAGAAAGATTAATTTGAAAGAGAATGATAAATTAATGAATAATTAAAAGTTAATTTGAGAATGTCTAAAATATCCCTTGACTTGCAAATAACCAATTTTTGTTAAATTTCTATAACTTTGTTAGGTGATATTTGTTAGGTGATAGGGCGGAAAGTGGGATTACTTTTCGGTAAGTCAAAATCTTGTAAAAAACTAGTTTTTTTGTAACATAAGAAAAAAATTAGTTTTAAAGTATCAAGTCTAACTAATAAGAATGATGAACGATTCTGAAAATTAGTTTTTTTATAACATTTTAAAAAAAACTAGTTTTTCACAAGAGATACTCATCACCACCGCACATTTTGAAAATATTTTTTCCCTAATATTTTAATAAAAACACATTTTCTCCTAGATTTTCAGACCATCCCAAATAAAAATAAAAAATGCTTGCCATAGTTGTAGGAAATCGTAGATTCATACCTAACTATTTTTTCGAGGATTCAAAGCCCGATCTTCTCACCTAATAAACCATTTTGAAGACTCCAACTCCAACATCTATCTATGACTTATAGTTGGGATACATTTTGGACTTTTTTTTTATAGATATTATCCTCATCATTTGAAAAAAAAATATTTTTTAAAAAGTCAATGTGTATTTTTTTCTTAAATTTACATTTATTAGAAATAAATTTATAAATGATTTTTATATTTATTTTGAAATACATAGAAAATATAATTAAAAAAAAGGGATATATGAGGCAAAATGTATGAAGCTCGCCAAAAACCAAATAAATACTCTCTCCTTTCGTTTCAGACCAATAATTCTATTTTTTATATGTTACTTCGCTTTATTCTCAAAATGACAAATAATAAATAGTGTTTCAGAAATTTATATTATATTATTGCTGTAAAATTACAAAAAAATTACTTGCAATTTTTTTTTTTATCAATTTTTTAATATTTATTTCATAATAATAAAAATCCATTTTCTATCCAACTCCTAAGAAACTTGGTGGCGTTTACCCTAAAACCTGCTAAAATACACTGGTAACGTACGCTACGAAAGGTCAAAGCCGCATTAGAATAGCACAACTCCCAGCCGCAAAAGCTAACAAAACCACCAGCTCTTTACACTTTGATGCTTTAAGTTTTCTTTTAGTTATGTTTAGGTCCTAATTCTTTTTAGTGTTTGAATTATACCCAAAATATGCAGTTTTGTTTCCATTTGACCACTCTACTACTAATACTGAAGAAAATTATATACATATACATTACTTTAAATTATCTTAGATTTTGATCATTATCATCATGTTATAATATTTTTTATTCGAGGGGTACAACGCACATTTTGAACCTTGTACCTTTACTCCAACTTTTTTTTTTAAACCATCAACATATTTCTTAACAGTTTTAACCATTGTAATTGAAATAGTCATTCGCTATCACAAAAATAGATATATTTACTATATATTTATAACAATTCTAACAATCCTACTTTCATTTGTTTAGATAATAAATGCGTATCTAAAATATAGTAGTTAAATTCATGCAAAGAAATAATAATATATAAATAATTAAAATCGGAGATCGTACAAAGTAAGGTGACTCAAAATGTCGATATGTACATTGTCCAAGGTAGTAAGTGACATTACTTTAAAGGAGTTATTGTATTGATGAGATCTCCTAAACTTGTACTCTCTCCTTTCGGAATATTAGTATCTCTTTTATTGTTAATTTTTATTGTTAAGTTCATTCAATTTTGAGCAATAATTTAGATTATTTCAATTATGTTAATAAGAATCTAGAACTTTTTATTGATATATTGACAATAATTTTTCAATAACAAGTTTAGATTTTCATGAATATAGTTAAAACTAACTTAAATTATTATTTAAAATTTACTCAAGTTAAAAAAAAAGTGAAACTATTTTTTGGAACGGAAGGAGTATGCCAAAATCGCGTTGACACAACGAAATGCAATTTTTTAATAAAATTGATTTATGTTTTGCATCATGTTGATTGTTGACCAATTCTTTTGATAAGTGATTTAATTGCTTCTCTATCTCAAAATTAATGTACAAATTTACTCTTTAATTTATGTTAATTGGATCATAATACACAATTCTATTGGACGTGTTATGTTAATTGGCCATCTTGCAAATGATTAACATATCTTATCACTTGACTTGTTAATACTACAAACATTAGGTCCAAATGGAACAAAACTTCAATTCTAGAGGGGGGCAAAGTGAAACATAACCCTAACAAATCCGCTCCATCTTCTCCCCGGACATATCTCTCCCTTGACCCTTCCCACTTTCACTCCTTCCCAAATTCTCTCTCTCTCTTCTCTCTCTCTATACGTACATGTTTGCGTGTATCTATATATCTTTTCATGCCAAACGCCATTGATTTCCGTGTTCAAATCCTTACCTTACCCCAAATCAAAGAGCTCGATTACAAAGAGCGAGAGAAAGAAAAAGGGTGTAGAAAACCCAGTTCTAAGAACTAGTAATATAGTACTAGTAGCTTTTCAGAGATCTGTTCTTGATCAATATTGATGTTCTCCCCCAAATCCCAAATCAGTGATTGAATATCTCATCAAACGGTTCAAACCCCTACATTTAATATGCAAATTCATTTGTTAATGTGGGGCTTCTATCTCTAGAACAGATTTGTTCCTCATTAAGACCAAACCCTAAAAATGAGTGGAGGAGGAAGCAAACGGAGGAAAGTGAAACTGACTCTGGGTTTGAATACGTGTTTCTATGTACCCAGAACTGATGAGGACTCTTCGCCGTCCTCCGACGTTTTGTTACCTCCCTCTCGGTCTCCAGCACCGGCGAGGAACTCTGACTATCGTCCCCTTACGCAGAAGACGCCCACCCCTTCGTCTTCCGGCCTTCTGTTGCCCAAGAGCGTTGTGAATTCGTCCAAGGTTCGGTTTGTGTTTTATTTGATTTTGTGTTATTTATTGCAATTTTGACCATCTATTGTTTTATAAATTGATTGATTTTTTGTCAGTTGGTGTTTGAGTTGGTTTAATCTGTGATTTGATCTTGAATTTGGGATTTGTTTGGTTTATCTGTGTTTTTTTTTTTTTTTGTGTATGTTCATAAAATTGCTCTACACATCTTTGATTTATTTTAAGCACACACTGAGATGAAAAGTGGTTTTCTTTTTACTGGAGTGAGTAAATTAAAAAGAATTGACCATAAAATTCCATTTGCTAGATGTAATTATAGGCAATGCTTATGGTTATTCTTTATTTGTATGGGGTTGAGTTAATGACTATTTGCAACTTGATTAAACTTCTGCCTGAAGATTTATTGAAATTACTTCTTGTGACAAAGTTGCAGTGACCTTTCAAGGGGTACAATTTTGATTTTTATGGTTATCTTAGACTAGTTGCGATGTTTCTTTCAAGATTTGACGTGAAGTGTAGGGCCTTGGTTATAGATATATACATACTCCCTCCGTCCCACAATAATCCGTAAAAAATCCCTTTTGGACGTCCCACAATAATCCCACAATAATCTGCACTTTCCCAAAATGGAAATGGGACCCACTTCTCTCTACTCACAACACTTTTCAAATGTACTATTCTCTCCACTTATTCTCTCTCCTATTTTACTTTTACACTCACAACACATTACCTTTATCACCTTTTACCTTAATTCCCGCGCCGACACAAAAAGTGCGTAGAATCGTGGGACGGAGGGAGTATGCATCTGAATTGGACCTGTGGGAAAATTGTTGTCAAGTAGTTTTCTTTGTGGTTTGTGAGGATAAAGTGTTTTGTAGTTCTTTAAGGACCATGGACCTAATGGGGTTATTATAAAAAGGAAAACTGAGTTTTTATCCTTTCATTTTCCCTTCCCTACTTGCAAAGAAAATGCTTTGTCTGGTCAGCATTTACACTGTTGCCCACATGATACCCTCTCTCTATCTCTCTCTCACCCCTTTTGATAAAATGTTTTGAAAGTCCGTAGACCGTTGATTGAGAGAGAGGTATATGCATCAAAGTAAGATAGCGTTGAAAAGCGAGGAATTCAATACCAGCTAATGATTTCTACTTCTTTTGATACATATGCTTTGATTTTCTTTTACTTATTTTATTGTCTTGAAAGCTTAATCATTATAGTACTAGAGAGAGTTGCTTATTTACTTTCAGTCTTTGCTTTCATAAAGTTGTGGATTTTTTTTTTTTCCTAATTTACTATTAGAACCCTTCATTGATTTTGCTCCGTAACATTGACTTCTTTGCTGGGTAAACTAAACTAAACCTGTACTGATACTTCCAACTCCATTGTAATCTTTGATAAATAAGATTCTGCTAGTATTTGCGAACACCCTTTACTATTGATCTCTACTATTATATGGTGCTCCACCACCCAAGTTGCTTTGGCCATTGAAATGACCTAATTATGCTATGCTCCCAATAAAGTAGGTACTGGGTCCGGGTTTGTCTGGACCTATGGTGTTTGATGACCATTTTTTGATTTCACAAGGATGGGAGCAAGCAATTAAATGATAGTATTGGTTAGCATGATGAGCTTTTGTTTGTGTGATTAACAATTTGGATTTTATAAAGCAAAGAATATTTGGTATGCTGATCTCTATATGGTATTGACAGATGAGATATTCTAGATTTTAACTGACCACTTGTTTTTCAAGCATCTATGCTGATGACAATTGGCTTCTAAGTTGCCACGGAGTATTATTTTTTACTTGACATTTATTGACTCCTGAGCCAAAGCAAGTTAGATGAGTTGATGTGGATGGGGTCAAAATCAACTCAAGTCTGCCATGGTAACTGACCAAGACGGTTTCAAATTTATCAGAAAATTTGTACTCCCCCCCCCCTTAAGTTGTAATAATCACCTGTAATTGGGTGGTTCTCGAGCCTTTGTCTAAATGCTAAAAGTTGGAATTGCTATAGAAATCATATCTATTTTCATATCTATAAAATATTAAATTTTATTTATATCTATGATTAGGGGGAAAAAGTTTCTAAATGCATAAGTATGATTCTATTTTGTCAAGTAGAAAATGCAAGATTGCTGCAGAAATGCACTGTTGAATTCATTTCTGAAGTTTCTGAGTGTCGAGTGATTCTAGACTTTTAACTTGATACAAAGAATGATTCTATTTTCTCAAGTGGGAGGAAGATTCCCACATAATTGCATGGCTAAACTTGTTTCTGAAGTTTCTGATTCTTATTGATTGGGCTTGTCATGTGGAATATGCTTTTGACTTGAATTTGTTGTCTACTGCAGAGAACTTGTGCAATATGTTTGACTACCCTGAAAGCAGGCAATGGCCACGCCATTTTCACTGCAGAATGCACTCATGCGTTCCATTTTCACTGCATCACATCCAATGTGAAACATGGAAACCAAATCTGCCCTGTTTGCAGAGCAAAATGGAAAGAAATTCCCTTGCAGAATCCTTCTTCTGATTTATCTCTTGGAAGAACAAGAAGCATTCATCGATCTTGGTCTCAAGAACTTTCCTGGCCGAACTTACAGCAACCGCTTTCTCAGCCTACAGTTGTGAATCAAAATATTTCTCCACTTTTTCATGTCTCCGAGCCAGCTGTCTTTGATGACGATGAGCCTGTAAATCACCCGCCTGGCGTAACCGAAGAGAGCTCTTCCATTAATGATTTGCACACAAATTCTCATTCTATTGGAGCTTTAGAGGTAAAAACATACCCTGAGATTTCAGCCATTCCAAGATCGGTGGCTCGTATTGATTTTGCCATTCTTATACATCTGAAGGCCCCAATTACTAGTGGGCGACAGAATACAGATGACTTGAGCTTACAAAGCTCTCGGGCTCCGGTCGATCTCGTAACTGTACTTGATGTCAGTGGCAGCATGGCTGGCACCAAGCTTGCTTTGTTAAAACGAGCCATGGGATTTGTGATTCAAAACCTTGGCCCTTCTGACAGGCTAGCGGTCATTGCCTTCTCTTCCACAGCTCGCCGTGTATTTCCCTCCATAGGATGTCTGATATAGGAAAGCAGGAAGCATTGCAGGCCGTTAATTCGCTCAGTGCAAATGGTGGGACCAACATTGCTGAGGGCCTCAAAAAGGGTGCTAAAGTGTTAACCGACAGCAAGTCTAAAAACCCTGTCAGCAGTATCATACTGCTTTCTGATGGCCAGGACACTTACACACTAACTAGTACTCGTATGGCTACTTCCGCAACTGATTATAGTTCACTCCTGCCACCATCCATGCATCTTAATAATGATACTGGGACCCACATCCCAGTTCATACATTTGGTTTTGGTACAGATCATGATGCAACTGCAATGCATTCAATCGCTGAAACATCCGGTGGGACATTTTCTTTCATAGAAGCTGAAAACGTGATTCAGGATGCTTTTGCTCAGTGTATTGGAGGGCTTCTAAGTGTTGTGGTGCAGGAACTGCGTGTGCTAGTCGAATGTCTTCACCCAAATGTAAAACTGAGCTCAATAAAAGCAGGGAGTTACAAAACCAGTCTTGGGTCCGATGCAAGATCAGGCTATATTGACGTGGGGATTTATATGCTGAAGAAGAAAGAGATTTTCTTGTGACAATGAATATTCCAGTTGTTGATGGATTTGGTAGTGACATGCCTTTGTTGAAAGTCGGATGTACTCACCGGGACCCACTTACAAAGGAAGTAAAGACCTTTGAAGGATCTAATGATGTTAAAATTCTCAGACCCGAAAGCACCGGAGAAGAAATAGTGGTGTCAATGGTAGTAGATAGACAAAGAAACAGGCTTAAAGCAGCAGAGGCTATAGCTGAAGCAAGAGCTGCAGCTGAACGAGGTGATCTCCCTGCTGCAGTGCGTGTACTCGACCGTTGTCGTAATGAACTGAGTGAGGCAGTGGGGTTCCAGAGTGGGGACCGAATGTGTGTTGGGTTAGTTGCTGAGTTGAAGGAAATGCAAGAGAGGATGGCAAACCGACGTGTTTATGAGTCATCTGGTAGGGCCTACGTTCTGTCGGGGTTGAGCTCACATTCATGGCAGAGGGCCACTGCAAGAGGGGATTCAATGGAATTGACAACTATGGTGCAGACTTATCAGACCCCGTCTATGGTGGATATGGTTAATCTATCTCAGACCATGTGCTTTCCTAGTCCATCACCAACACAGAGACGGGCATTAAGACAAGCTCATTCCTTTCCAGCAAGGCCACCCCCGAGGTAATTATAAACTTCTGGGCTGAAGAGGATTTTTCTTTTGGACTTATGAAAACTTTTCTTGGGACGTATTTTTGTTATGGGTTCTTTCTCAATGACTAAGTTGGTCTTTCTGGTTTTTTTTTTTTTTTTTTTTTTGGAAGAAAGGGGTATAAATCAAAGGAGGGTGGGGGGTGATAGGGAGAGGTTTGGTGTTTTTGAAAATTGTGGGTATATTTGCTTATCCTTTTGATGTACAGGAATAAGAATTGTGGAAAAATGGTAAACTGTTTAAGAGCAAAAAAATGGTAAGGGAGGGCGGTGGGGGATTGTGGCAGGCAATATAAATATTAGAGGAATTCTTTTCTTATTAGATGAATTGATTTGTCTTGATTCTTTTTTTTTTCTCAAAGTATTATCCTTCATATATTTTACTTGCATTTTAGGCTTATTTCATCTCTGTAAGTATAATCCTTAACTAGTACTCCCTCCGTCCCAAAATAAATTTCACAGTTAGTTTCATTTCATTTAAAGGTTATGAAGGTTATTATGTGATCCCAATTTTTTTCATAAACATGTGTAATGGTACCAAACTAAGGTGTCCATTGCCGAAATGAGTCCTTTATTTTTTACTTAGTGCCAAATAAGGTGTCCATACTCCCCTAACAAAGTTTAAGCAATAAAAACGTCATTATTTTAAAACAATTTTACTATATCAGACTGGAGCTCTTAAAATCAGAGACTAGGTAAGAAGTAGAGAAAGAGAAAGGCTCAAGTGTGTGAGCATTGGTGTAATAGATTATATAATTTATATTGGAGGTTTCCCCCTAAAAATAAATTGGTAACATAGTGTGTGATCATGGTCTGTAGTAGAATATATCGGGAGTTCAACCTTAAAACCAATTGATAATACATAATTTATTTATAGAAGTTCAATTTTTTTTTCAAATGCGACTAGATTATAATACATAATTTATTTATAAATATCTGCTAATCATTAATCCAACCTTTTCTTCTTTGTTTACTTGAAAATATTAAGTTTATTTCAAAGAAAAAAAAAATGATATTTACATTATTGTTGTTTTAATGATGACATCATTTTAGAAAGCATTTTTTTGAAATTATTCTTAAAAGTGTATTTTATTTTATGTTTCAATTTTTTTTTACAAACAATAAATTATGAAAAAACTAATAAATAAAATTCATTTATATTGCCAAAATCTTACAAAAACGTGTTTTGATTATCCCGCTAGTGCCAGTGTTAGAGTAACAAAATGCCAATGCATGTATTATTAAGTGTCAGTGTAAAAAAATGCCAGTATTAGTGTAACAAAGTGCTAGTGTAAAGATCGTCATTACATGTATTATTAAGTGTCAGTGTAAAAAAGTGCCAGTGTAAAAAAGTGAAAGTGTAAGTGTCAGTGTTAGTGTAAACACATGCCAATGTGAATAGTGTCAGTATAAAAGATTGTCAGTATAGGGTAAAAAGTGTCAATGTGAATAGTGCCAGTGCATGTATTATTAAGTGGCAATATAAAAATGGTTTTTTCTTAAAACTAGAAAAAAACACATTTTTTCTCATTTATTAATAGCTAAAGTAATGAGTAAAAGAATTCAAATGAGTTGGTCTTATAAAAAATTAGTTTTTTCTTAAGATAAGGAAAAACGTGTTTTCTAAAGCGCAGAGCATTATTATTCAAAACAAACGGTGGCATTTTCGTAATTATTGGCAACCATAATAAATGCCAGTGTTAATATTACAAATGACCAGTGATTTCATACTGGCGTTTTATAAACATGAAACTGGCACTTTTCTCAAGTGCCAGTGTTAATGTTAAAAATTGCCAGTGAGTACACCGACACTTTTTTACATTGATACTGGCACTAGTGGTAGTGTTAATAATTGCCAGCCATTACACAGGCACTTTTTAACATTAATACTGGCACTTATAAAAGCGCCCGTTGTAGTATCAATAAGTGCTAGTGTACATGTGCTGGCACTTTTTTTACACAAAACACTGATTCTCTTTTTGCTGGCACTCATAAATACATGCACTGACACTCCAAAAAACATGAACTGGCACTCCAAAACACATGCACTGGTACTCTTTTTTGCTGGCACTAAAAAACATGCACTGGCACTCAAAACACATGAACTGACACTCAAAACCACATACACTACATTAGTTTACACTAGCACTGACAAACTGGCACTTTATTATACGCTAACTGACACTCTATTATACACCAACTGGCACTCTATTATACACCAATTGGCACTTGATTTTGGTGCCTCGGCGAGCAAGAACAATTTCACCGGTCCAATTACATTCATGTCCAAACAAACATTAGAATTCCCTGAGATTAAAAAAACTTGTTTGATTCAATTCGGTGCCTCGGCGAGCAAGAACAACTTCACCGGTCCAATTCCCAAGGATTTCGGCAATGCAATCAAGCTAGAATATCTAAATTTCTCCGACAATTCATTCAATTCTGGATTGCCCGATAATATTTGGAGTGCGCCGAGTTTACATATTTTCTCAGCCAGTCTAAGCAAGCTCGTCGGAAAATTGCCGGAGTTTAGAGGTTGTCGGAAAACTGCGTTGAGTCTGTTTGAGGTTATGATCGGTGTGATTTGAGAGAAAGAGAAGACGATCAATGACGGGCTTGGCCGGAGAGGGAGAGAGCAAAGGTGAGGTTTGCGTTTAGAGAGAGAGCCCTGCGAGTAGAGAGAGAGAGGGATTGGGTTGTTCTTGATTTATGCGGAATAAAAACACGTTTTTTGTTAAGCTCACAAAAAACGCGTTTTTTACAAGTTTTTGACAATTCAAATACGGAAATATTTTAAAAAGAAAAAACTATTTATCATACATAATAGATACATTTTTTTAACTTGAATAGTATTTAAAAACTATTTATAATATGATGATAAAAAGAATTTAAGTAAAATTTAAAAAATAAAAATCACTGTTCACACCAGAGGCTATTAATAATTTGAATTTTTTTTAGTTAGCAAGAGTTGATACCTTGTCCATAGGCCATCTCAAGCTGCTCCAAACTCCCCACCATAGCCATCGCCAGTTTAACGCAAAATCCCTCTACAATGGGTGTGCCAAACTCGACACTATTTTGGCAGCGAGCAAAGGATGCGCCAAATCTGGCGCATGAATGTTTCAATGCTATCATCCGCTATCCCTCCTTTTTCGTTTTTTTTTTTTTTAATGAAATTGAAATTTACTACTTCCTCCATTCCAATATGAATAATCAATTTTTTTAAAATATTACTTTTGAATAAATTTTATAGTAGTATATTTTTAAATTAATATTTGTTATTTGTATTATTGATTTTTCATTTTTATTTAAGAAAAAATATTCAATTTGTTTTTAATTGTAGTGTTAATTATAAATTTTGTAGTATATATTTTTTAATTTAACATTTGATAATATGATTCAAATTACAATATAATATTAATATAATATAATTTGAATCATATTATCAATAATAATATATAATCAATAGAAAGCATTTTAATTAAACGAATAATAAGGAATATTTTGAGTATATTCTTATTTGGTGTAAAATTTAAATCAAGCTGTTGGAGAGATAGTGAAAAATATTTGGTGCTGAAATTGCACTATATTAGTGTTCTGGTGCAATTTCTGCACCAAACTGTTGGAGATGATTTTAGTGATAAATCTAAACAGCTTACCAACTAAACTAGTCATAAGATCCATCAACAACAGGTGGATGTTAACTAATCCTATATGCAGGTGCACTTAATAAATAACATAATTATTTTAAATAGAAATATAATTTAACCGAGCGCACACCTCCCTCCTACACTACATCCGCCCCTAGGAGTAGCCGCTTAATTTTATATGGAGAAATTACCGGTGGGTCCTTCGCCCCAAGTCAAAAGACCAATTAAGACAAGGATTTTGAAATTTAACCAACTAATCCGACTTCATAATCAAAATTCCACCTATTCCTTCGTTACCCAAACTATCCCTTACCAAAAAATATAAAACTACCCCCTCTCTCTCTTCTCTTACTTTCTCTCTCTACCAACCCTTCCCCTTCCCCTTCCTCTCCGGCGACCCTTCCCTTTCCAACTCCGGTAACCCTCCCTTTCCCACCTCCGGCGAATCTATCCACTTCCAACCTTCTTCTCCGGCACCAATCCCCACCTTGAGCCTTCCATGGACAAGGATGGAAACGAGCAATCTCTACACCAATTACCTTTACCTTTTGATCGCGCAGGAAAGCGTGCCAAGCTCAGTTCTTGTGTCCAGCAAATGATTGAGCTAGCTCCGGATCTGCACAGCACAAGAAATAAAGGGTGAAACTGCGCCGGGGGTCTTCCGGCAAGCCCCTCCGGCGTGAGAGTAAGATTATGGTTTGGAAATATGGTGTAAGATATTGCAGAGTGCGTGAGTATAGAAATATGCAGAAAAGCATTACCTTGTTCCACGTTATTACTCTCTTATTTATAGTAGGAAAGGTGGTATTAGGGTTTTTACCAGAACCGTTGGATTGGATTGATGCCAGCCGTAGGATCAGCTCCATCTCCTAGGTGGACACGTGTCGCGCCGGCATTGGTCCGTCTATGTAAGGACACTGCAACACCTGACATCTGATAAGTAGTTTGCCTTATAAGGGAAAGTCAACCTCTGTACCTTTTGTAGTTATTACTGAATGCATGATCGCACATATAACGAGGCACCGCAGCAGTGTCCGTCATTATCCCAAATTAGCTAATTAACTAAACTTGTTGAGGAAGCTTAATAGAGGAGACGACCTGGAACTATACGCCCAGTTGGGTCGTCTCCTTGAGTTATGACTCGCCGAGAGAGAGAGTTGGCCGTTCAATGACGGCGAGTCGTTCAATGACGACGAGCCGTTCAATGACGACGCTTACTCTCCTTGGATGAGTGCCAGTTGGGGTCGAAGGAAGATTCGTCCAGTTGAAGGACGGTCACCAATTGGTGTGACGACGGGCTGGGAGTTTGCCTCCCCATTAATGATCTGATGGCTCGTCGTTTGGATGGCCTGGTCGCTCAGTGGCGACGACGGCCAACCAGTGTTAGACGGGCCAGGTCCCAGGGCCTTGATCTGATTCTTTGTAGTTGGTCTCTTGGTGGGCCTATTGGGCCCCCGGGCTCGTAGTAAGCATTGGGCTCGGCCCGTCACAGATTATTCCGTTCAGTGGCCCCCAACTCATGGTCGTCTCGACGAGCCGGGAGTTGTTATTTTCCCTCCAGAGCGACCCGTACGACCGTCAATTTGAATTTTGAATTGTGGTGACGTCAGCATTGGTGACGTGGGTGGCTGAGATCTCTTCTTCAATCGCCACGTGTCCTCTGATGGGACAGGTGCCTCGGAAGTTGCAGAGGGTATTTAATGCCCCTACTCATTGCGCCGTTTGGTTTCCCCAGGAATGAACCGTTCATATTCCCCCAATATAAAAACCTTCTTTTTCCCTCATTTCAAACTTTCCAAACTTTGATCAGTGAGAGCAACACAAGAGAGGCGATTTCCGACCACCGTGTACACATTTTCCGGCGATATTGCAAAGGTCCCGGCTTCACCACCGTTAGATAATCCGACAGCTTGGATTAGGAGTTTCTTCGATCTACCACCGGCGAACTCATCGGAAAAACCATCCTCAAGCCCGAAACGGTAATTTCTTCATCCGTTCTTCATTTTCCGGGTTTTTTCATTGGGTTTGTAGAGGTTAATCAAATGGGACCAAGGACCATCAGTTTCGAGAGAGGTGTCAAGTTTGGCTTTGGGTTGAATCAAAGGGTTTATAAGTGTGCTAAGGGGATTTGGAGGGAAATTCCCTTGTCTGAGTGTTCTTCAATCCTGGGGAAGTTTAACTTTGAGGATGAGCCCTTGGGGTTCCCAGAGGGAGAAATCCTAGGGGATTTTGAGGACGGTGACCCAATGGTAACTCCTTTTAGGTCAATGAACGACTTGCCCACCCACATCAGAAACCACTATTCCTTGTCCCGTCGTGATTCAATTAGGGCCTTGGTTGTAGGGGAATCTAGGTCGTCACTAGGTAGGTCGTCGCCTACGAATGTTAGGACTGATTCCCCACTTTTACCCCCTTGTTTTGTAGAGATGGATCACGACGGGCGCCCCGAATTCCCGGCCCTGTGGTTAACGAGCCGAGCACAAGTGCTAGGGGTGAACAGACGGTCAAGGCTTACCACACATTTGTACAAGTTGGATCAGACGACGGTGAGTTTGGAGGCGGAGCAAGGGGAAGATGGGCCGTGCCCAAAATTGAGCTCAGAAAACAGGACGTCGGAAAGCAAATGATCGACGCCCTACGAGGCTCATTTAGGGTTCAGGCTTCGACCTACAAGTTGGAACATCTCAGCTTGGCAGAGTATGAACCCCGTCGCCATTCCATAGTGACCAGTAAGGAGAAGGTCGGCTTCTTTTACAAACAGTTTGAGCTCGGTCTAAGACTGCCTCTAGACCCCTTCATCAACGAATTCCTGGAGGACTCCGCTTGTGTGCCCATGGAAGTCAGCGCCAACACCGTCAGAATTTTATCTGGGTTTGCCATCGTATGCAGATTTCTTGGCTACGAGCCATGCAACAAAGTGTTCCGTCGATACTATAGGACGGTCCGGAATACCGCCAAAGGGAAGACGACTGTTAGTGTGTCCTCGGTCAGGAACGCACGGAATTTCTTCCTGGATATTCCGAGTAAGGTGTATGGATGGGAGAACCACTTGATATTGGTGGAGAGCCGAGTAGGGTGGCAGCTTCCATTCCTGCAGGGCAACCACCCGCCAAGGATAGGCAGATCTTCCAAGCTCCGTGGGCCGACGAGCTGAAGGGAAAGATTGACAACTTGTTAGACCTTGGATGGGTCTCATACAAAGATATAGAGGCCTCACAATGGAGATACATCCGGGCCGGCATGATGTCCAAGCCGTCTATAGGGCCTGATCCTTTAGTGCAGATTGATTTGGATGCCCGCTATCCTGACTGGGTCGTCCACCAGGAGTTTGTTTTTAAAGACAACTGTTTGAATTGTGCGACGGCACGGACTGGTCGTCTTGAAGAAAGTTGTGAAAATCTTGAGATGAATGGGGTTGGGCTCCTCGCTATCTTTTAATTTTGCTCTTTGTTTGTCTCGTCGTTAGTAAAGACTAATCTATTTTTCCTTGGTTGTTTTGCAGTACTTACCCAAGGGGACGTAGATAGAATTGAAGCAAAGATTATGGACGGAGCCATCAGAGCTAGTGACCGGGGGACCAAGAAGAAGGAGAGGGCTGCCACACGCGCTATTCTCGATCGTCAAGAGAAGCAGACGACGAGGAACGAGCAACTTCCCAATGACCCTTCTGGTGCTATCCCCATGATTGAAAGGGAGCCCGGCGTTGAAGGATTGAACACTGGAGGCCGTCAGGCCGTCGTTGATGCACCCGAGAGGGCAATTGGTATGGAGATTGATCCTCCCAGTGCGGAGACTGTTGGGGCTCAGATGGCCGTTGCTGATGAGGCCGAGCGTATTGAAGTGGAGAGCACTGATTCAAACCCCGAGCTCCGCGAGTCCGACGCTCGTGCCTCCAAAAAGAGAAAAAGTCATTTCGTCGACCCTCCCAGCGCGTCGGACCCATCTACTCCAAGGGCTGATGCTCCCAGCTCGTCGACGGTGGTCCTGTCCAAGGTCAAGGCCAAAGAGATGGCGGCCTCCATTGCCAAGGCCTCTCATATAACTGGGATCCCATATCTGCAGAGGAACGGTAGTGCGCTCTTGCTGGGGACGGCTCTGACAAGGCGTGGACGGGATGTTGAGCTGACCCGTAGGATGAAGGATGCCAACCTTACTCCCGAAACCTTTCATGCCCGTCTTGGGCTAATCCAAACTGAGGTACTTCGCATTAAAGATGTAATTTTTTCTCCGTCTCTTTATACTTGTGCTAATACTTTAACCGTTGCAGCTATCGTCGATGATGGACGCCATGACGGCGGGTTATAGGGAGTGTCTGGACGCCGAGCTTCGAGGCAACGAACAGCTAATGAAGGCCGTCGGCGATAAGGGGACGGCCGAGCAAAAACTGAAGGAGGCAGAGACCAATGTTGGGGAGCTCACTCTTGCCCATGAGCTTTTGGTCAATGAAAAAGATAACCTTCTCAAGGAGATGGATGCCTTGAAGGAAGGGAAGACCAAAGCTGAGGCCGACTCTAAGGTGCTCTCCGACGGTCTTCGCGTCTGTGAAAACCGGCTTCAGAAGGCGACGGCCCACATTGAAACGATGAAGGCAAACCGTGATGCTGAGTTGGCCCAGGCCAGGCGTGACGCCGTCGACGACTTTAAGAAAAGCTCTGAGTGCCTTCAAATGGTCACTACTCATGCTAGTGGGTTCTTCAAAGACGGGGCTAAACATATGGCTAGGCGGCTTCTTCTGGACCCTGCAATAAAAGATCTTCTCTCCGTCCGGAAGTTAGCCGACCTCTGCACCGAAGAGGCTCACGACGACGAAGCGCGCTCCGTCCATCCCCTTGTCCCCTATACTGCCAATGATTTTCTCATCATCAGGGAGGACGACGCCAAAGCTGGAAGAGACGAGTGGCCTATTCCTCCTGTTGTCCCGGGCAACTTTGACGCATATTACAAGTATTTCATCGAAGACGGCCCAGATCCTGATGCGGCTTCATCAAACGCCGGCGGTGCGCATCCGTGATTGATTTTTTCTTGACATGTTTTGTAATGTTTTTAAACAATGCTTCATTTTACTTGGTGGTGGTTCCAAACATTGTCTCAAAACAATTTTTAATTTTCGCAATGTATTAGCTTGACCAGTTTCCTCGTTGTTTAGAGGGGGTCGTACAATGTTTATTTTATGCTTAAGTTATTTAATGCCTTTGCTTTCTGTTTGTTAATCTGTGTTAACATAGATAGCATGTGATAACCTATTGGACGAGTAAGTTTGAGGACAAGCATGATTGGTCGTCGTTAGTGACGACCAGAATGTGGGTCGTCCTAATATGATCGACCTTTGTTCAAACTTGTGTTTTCTCAACTTCTCAATGGCTCGTAGGAATAGTATGAAGGTCAATAGATTTTTGTTCGTAGACAAAGTTCTATAGACGAGTCACCTATACCGTTATAGCGATCGACGAAGTCTGGCTACGTCTAACCTTTATACTTGGTTAAAGTAGGTGTATTCGACGAAGTCTGGCTTCGTCTAACCTTTATACTTGGTTAAAGTAGATGTATTCGATGAAGTCTGGCTTCATCTAACCTTTATACTTGGTTAAAGTGCTAGAGTTTGTGTAGTAGAAAATCAACAAAGCGACGATCTTTCATAAATAACTTTATAGTAAACAACGAGCTACCGGGATTTATAGGTATCCCTTACATTTTCTCAAAAACTCCAAATTTTCGCAAAATTACACAAGGAAACACAAGGTAGGCGCCTTAAGGGAGCTAGATGTCGTCGACGACCTCAAAAGTAGTATTTTGTTAGGTGGTTGGCGTGCCATGGATGCTTGAGACTTTCACCGTTCGGCTTTGCAAGGCGATAGGTTCCCTCTCTGACCACACTTGTGACAATGTATGGTCCTTCCCAATTGGGGGAGAGTTTGTTTTGACGGGCTTTGAGTCCCGTTGCTTCAATCTTTCTTAGTACATGGTCACCGACCTTAAAGAACCTTCTCTTTACCTTCTTGTCGTGATAAGCCTTGGTTTTCTTCTTGTAGTTCTCCATCCTCAATTGGGCATCCAATCTCCGTTCGTCTACGAGGTCCAGGTCGACTTGTCGGTTGTGGATGTTCTTTTCTACCTCGTACAAAGCAACTCGGTCCGTCGGCAGCTGGAGTTCGGCGGGAGCCATGGCTTCTGAGCCATAAGCCAAGGCAAATGGGGTTTCCCCCGTAGGCCCCCGGGTGGTTGTGCGGACGGCCCAGAGCCGAGGGTAGTCCGTCCAACCATCTCGTATCTCTTCCCTCCGCATTTTTGCACAAGGCAGATAAGACGAGCTTATTGGCGGCTTCGCCTGCCCGTTGCCTTGGGGGTAGGCGACGGACGACTTGGAGTGTTTGACGCCCATCCGTTCAATTCCCGCTCAAATTTTCTTGAAAACCGTAGGCCGTTGTCCGAAACGATCACCCTTGGGATTCCGGCGACACCATATTGAGTCATGAATGAAGCTTAGTGGCGTTGTTTTCCGTAATCTTGTTCAAGGCCTTGGCCTCTACCCATTTTGAAAAGTAATCAACCGCTACGATCACATATTTGACTCCTCCTCGCCGGCGGAAAAGGCCCGATCAAATCAACACCCCACATATCAAACGGCCAGGCGGCCAAGACAGGGGTTTGCTCAGTCGTAGGCAGCTTGGGAAGGTCGGCGAAACGTTGGCAGGTGTCACACTTTTTCACAAACCGTTTAGCGTCTTCACGAAGGTGGGGCCAAGAGTATCCCATGGTTATGATTTTATCAGCCAATGTACGGGCCCCAGGGTGGCCTCCACATTCTCCTTGATGCACTTCGAACAGCAATTGAACGACCTTGTCCGGATGAACGCACTTTAACAATGGCCGGGTAATGGATCGTCTGTAGAGCTCTCCTTCGACGACCGTAAATCCGGGCCGACTTCCTCTTTACTCGTCTTGCCAAGACCTCGTCCGTCTGCAACTCCTCCCGTTCAATGAACGCCTTTAATTCGTCGATCCAACATTTTGGGCCGTCTCCATGCAATGGATCTTCACCCGTTCATAAGCCGGTGATCCAAATAGGCCAAGTGATGGCCGTGCTCGTCCTCGTGGAGTTGGTCCGTAGCTAGTTTTGAAAGTAGGTCGGCGTGCTCGTTGTTTTCTCGAGCGATTCTCTCGAATGGCCCAAAACTCTAAACCTTGTATCAACTCTCCGACCAACGGGTGGTACTTACGTAGGGTGGAATCGACGACTCCGATAATCTCCTCTCACTTGGTTCACGATCAATTGAGAATCACAATAAGCCGCAATTTTTGTGGCTCCGAAACACTTTGCATATTCAATGGCCGCTATGAGTGCCTCGTACTCGGCCCGGTTGTTTGATGCTTGAAACTTGAACCTCGTAACCTCTTCAAAAGCGTCCCACTTTCTCGGCTCAACAAGAACGATCCCCGCTCCGCTCGATTCTTGGTGGCCGACCCGTCGGAAAAGATTTTCCAACATCCTACAGAGCGTAACTAACTCCGTTTGCCGTTCAATGACCTCCTTCCCGCTCGATGGTTGCGACCTCCCTCGATCGTCGTCGATGGTGAATGATGTTTCAACCAGAAGTCTCGCCAATGATTGAGCTTGCGGGGTCTTCCTCGTCCTATACTCTATATCAAACTCGCCGACTCAATACTCCAGTTGAGAAGACGACCGGAGCTTTCAGACGGTGCAAGATTTTGCGCAGATGGGGCATTTCCAGATATACGACGATGGGATGAGCGGAGAAGTATGCTCGTAGCTTTCGTGCCGTAATGACGAGAGCGTAAGCTATCTTTTCCGCATTAAAGTAACGGGTTTCCACATCGACAAAGCTTTCGACGTAATAAACCGGCCTCTGTGTTCCCCCTCCTCCCTACCAATACGGCGGCGACGGCCTTGTCACTCGCCGAAAGATAAACATAAAGGTCTTCCCCTGCACACGGGGGCTTTGGAGGAGTGGTGGGGAGCCAAGGTATTCTCTCAACCGTTTGAACGATCGGGAACATTCGTCCGTCCATTGGAAGTCTTTCGCACCTCGGGAGAGCTCTAAAAACGGGAGTGATTTCTCGGCGGACTTGGCGATAAAACGTCCCAAGGCGGCGACTCGTCCATTTAGACGCCGAACTTCTTTTGACGCTCGTAGGCTCGGCCATATCCATCAAAGCCTTAATTTTCTCGTGGTTGGCTTCAATCCCCGCCGAGATAGCATAAATCCTAGGAACTTGCTCGCAAAGAACTCCGAACGCATTCGCCGGGTTGAGGACCATGTCGTTGGCTCGTAGGTTGGTGAATGTTTGTTCTAGGTCGTCGACGTGCTTACTCTTTTTTGATTTGACGACCATATCATCGACGTACGCTTCCAGATTATCGCCGATCTGGTCTTTGAACACCTTATTTATCATCCTTTGATAGGTGGCGCCGGCGTTTTTAAGCCCAAAAGGCATCTTTGTGTACACGTATGTTCCCCCCGCCGCCTGAAAAGCTGTTTTCGGAATGTCCTCCTCAGCCATCTTGATTTGGTGATAGCCGGAGTAGGCATCAAGAAAGCTTAGAGTAGTATGGCCGGCCACAGAATCGACGAGCTTGTCAATTCTTGGTGTGGATAACCGTCTTTGGGACACGCCTGTTCGCATCGGTGAAGTCAACGCACAATCTCCACTTCCCATTAGGTTTCTTCACGAGAACCACATTGGCCAACCAGGTTGTGAACCCAGCGTTCACGATTATTCCAGCACTTAGCAATTTCTCGATCTCTTGCTTTATGGCAACCTCCTTTTCAGTTGAAAAAACACGACACCTCTGCTCCTTGAATTTCATAGTAGGATTCACCCCAAGCCTGTGAACTGCCACGTCTTCTCTAATGCCTTTCATATCTTCTACTCTCCAAGCGAAAACGTCGAGGTTTTGTTTGAGTAGGGAGATTATCTCTTCCCTCTCCTCAGCGCACAACTGAGACCCCAGTTTTATTTTCTGCTCGGGATAATCCGGGTGGATGGCTAGTTCAAGTAGTTCGTCTGCTGGCTTCATCTCGGGGGCGTCGTCCCTAAAGTCCATGGACTCAATGACGATCTCCTTAATTTTCCTTCTCGCCTCTGGTGTTAGATCCGGTACCTCGTCGTCAATCAACTTGTCCAGGTCGGCCCCTGATTCTTGGGCGGCCAAAGGTTGTGTTTCTGCAACTTTGTCGTTCAAGAATACTTCGTCCAAAATTTCTGGATCTTCGACGCATTTGATCGTTGAGACATTGGCGTACGAGGTCGTTGTTTCTTTGATGGATTTTGAGAGCTTCACATTGTGATTTGGGTCGTCGATTTCGATAGTCCGTTTCGCCTTTAGCACGTGCTCCAGGAATTCTGGGGCCGTCCCCAACACACATCCGACTCCGGCACGTGTAGGAAATTTAACTCGTTGGTGGGGAATTGAGGCGACGATCCCCAAAGCCGGCCCGGCCGGGCGGCAAGGATGGCATGATAATCAGCGACGACGTCGATCACAATGAAGGTTACGGTCTTGATTGTTCTCAAGGGGTATTCTCCGATATCAACCGAGAGGCTAATTTGGCCCTTCGCATCTACCCGATGATTGGTGAATCCTACAGACGACCTAAGTATGGACTTAGGCGGCATCGAGTAGACCCATTCGTTGGTAGACATTGTAAAATAAGATATCCTTGGGTTTGCTCCCGTGTCAATCAAGATTCTCCGTGACTCACAATTATCAATGAAACCAGGTATGACTAAGGTTTGTTGACGAGCTAGTGGGTTGAGTTGGAAGCTCGTAGGGAAAAGAAACTTATGACGTCGTTTGGAACTTCGCTACGGGGACGTGCGGGGCCTTCTTTAAATGATAGATGGCGCTTTTAATCGGTTCTTGCTCGTCTCCTCAGAGATCACCGGGACCATTCTTGGGTTCCTTTGGGGCGCTTCGTCGTTAGTAGTCCGGTTGTGGCGGCTGATGGTCCTTCCTTACATATTCCTCCGGGTCGCCGGCGTCTATCCATCTTTGGATGATCTTTTTCAAGCGAAACATTCCTCGGTGTCGTGCCCCTTGTCCTGTGGTATTCACAATACTTGTTCATGTTCTTCTTTCCCTTCCCGTTAGGGTTCATCTTTGGTGCTTGGGTCCGAAATCAACGTTGCTTAAAATTTCTGCTCTGGAAACGGTGAGTGGAGTGTACGACTCTGGAACCTTTTCCGCTTTCGCCTTGTTCTTTCCTTTTTCTCCGCCCTTATCCTTTTTGGACTTCGTTGCCTCAGCCTCGTCACTACAAGAAACAGGCTTATTTACGGCGGTTAAAATCCGCCGTAAATAATACGCGCCCCGCCGTATATAGTATTTACGGCGGACTAGCCGCAAATAAATAGATCCCATATAAATTATCGCCGTATATACTATATACGGCGGGAAACCATCGTATATAGTATATACGGCGGATATACCACCGCCGTATATAAATGGAATACATACGTATAAAATGGCATATTTGAGTGATCTTTATACGGCGGAATGTGTAACCGCCGTAAATAAGAGACGAGTCGTCCGCTCCGTGACGAGTCGTCCCAGTTGCACCCCCGGGGTTCCCTCGTCCAAGCGAGTCGTCCATGGGACTTTTATACGGCGGTCACTATATCCGCCGTAAATAACTAAATAGGGACGACTCGTCCAACATGGCACGAGTCGTCCCATTTACACCCCCTCTTGGTTCCCTCGTCCCCCTTTGGGCACGAGTCGTCCACTAGGTTTATACGGCGGATTTGGTCACCGCCGTAAATAATCCTATTTTTTTTTCCCCGACTTTGTATAATTCATTTTCCCCAAAAATACGTTCACAAAAACCAAATTCAACTGTACACACACAATATAACAAAAAATACACAAATGCAATCAATATTTACAATCTACATATTAACACAATTAATGTTGAATGTATCCATACATAATAACCATTATACAAAAAGTTGTTAGTTGTTGAATGTATCCAAAATATACAATGTCTAAAATCCACGAACACCTATTCATTACCGTCATTTCCACGTCGTTCCATCCAACGTTTCAATTCATCAATTTGTTGTTGTAACTTAAGGCGTTCATCCTCATTTTTCGGCGTTCCTCCTCAAGTTGTCTTTCAAAATCTGCTCGACCCCCGCCACCGCCTCCTTCTGTTTGCACGAGAAGGTTAGGGATTTACCAAACACCTTAGTTTTGTTCGGACCGCCTCCCATACATCGAACTCTCCCATGGTCATCGAGCCAAACATACCAACAAAAACATCTTCACGCGCCGCGAAGAGAGTCCTACAGCGGCTCCTCAAGCTTGCATCATTAAGCGTTTCTTTGTAACAAAAACAACATGTTCAATATAAATGTTTTAACTTTAATTAATATTATGAAAATGAAGTTAGAAATGAAAAAATATTCTATAGAATAACAAAGCTGAAACGAGAAAAGGTTGAAACTTTAACTTACAATCATTTGAGTGGTGGCTTGATCTGCGGGTGTTTTGCCGTGCGCGTATGTATGAAACGCTTACGCGATCGGTTGGTAATCCCTTGTCGCCTCTCTACAATTTATAATAGAATCATTTGACAAAAAAAAAAATATTTATATACGATACAAAAAGAAACATTAATTGAATTGACAGCGAGAACTAAATTGAACGATGACAAACCTCTTTGATGACTTTGGGATGGGACGTTTTTCCGGTCCTATTCGGGCACGATTGTTTTTCTCGATTCAATTTATTTGTTTTACGATATTTCTGGAAAAAAAAAAAAGATAATATTAGTATTAATTTGACTACTTATATAAGACATTCACGATAATAGATTGAGATTAATTTGAAATATACCCGAGCCTTGGGCGTACCCCACATCGCAACAAGTGCGGCCCGTTGATCCGCAACGCACCCACGGGGTGGGTGAGCGATGCGTCTTCGTCGATTGATACATCTTATAATCTTGTTTCAAGCGAGTAATAATATTCATAAGCGAGTCAATATTCATAACAAAGTCATAACCGAGTAATATTCATAACTATATAATACTTATTATATGCTTGTCTCACATTGTATTTCCGGTCACGCCACGCTTTAGCGAGAGAAAGAGCCATAACCGGGAAATACTCAGGAGGAGCATTTGTATTTTCCTATATACACAATTCAACAAAGAAAAAAATCAATTGTTAGAGAAGCATAAGACTTTTGACTACGTACTAGAGATATATGTAAGAAATATGGATTACAACTTACGTAACGTCATTCCATACGTTATTTATGCACTCGTGATTCATACGAGACCACTCATTAGTTAATGGGAAATGTTCCCCATTTTTAGCAAAAATTCCTATACGAGTAGCTAATTGTGCCATTTCCCCACCAAGCTGGTTGACCATAATTATTCCATATTATGATCAATCTCTCTTTACCCCATTTGGCGGTTGGTTTTGCCAACCCTCTTCCTTTAGGGTTAGAGCCACGACACAGTAATAAATTTTTCCTTGGAGGCATATACGTCATATGACAATTCAATTATAGCACAAGAATTGGATAAACCAAGTAAAGGACCCAAAAAACAATCTTATAATATATGTATAAGACCTATAAATTTATTATAGGTCTTATGTATCATGTATAAGACCATATATTGGTCTTATAAATGGCCTTATAGAATAACAATGCTTCCAATATACAATTGTAATACTACAAGGTAGATATAGAAATATGAACATTGACAAACAAAGAACAACAACAAAACGCGGCAACAACAACAACAAAGCGGCGGCAACAACAATAACAAAGCGGCGGCAACAACAACAACAAAACGGCAACAACAACAAAGCAAGCGGCAACAACAACAAAACAAAGAAGAATAACAACAACAAAACAAAGAACAACAACAAAACAAAGAAGAACAACAACTTTTCTTTTTTTTTTTTTTTCATTTTTTTTTAAAGAAAAATGATAGGTACGATGGGATTGTTAGACCACAATTTATCCCAAGCCCCGGGTTAGGGAGCGATACAGGAAGGTTAATGGTTTCCACCTATATACCAAGTATCGTTTTCATTAAAAGTATAAAGTATAACAGAGCTCATTGAAGTTGAAATTGACATATGTAGCAATAATTAGCATAGAGAAAAAAAAAAGAGCTCATTGCATTAGGAGATGGAATGATACAAAATATAATATATCGGAGGCATAATATCTTTGCCAGATGGAAGCTTTTGTAGATGCAATGGTTTCCGAATGTTCATCACTTTTAGGTCTTTTCTTGCTTTATCATTATCTTTTGATTTCCCATTGTACCTAACAGTATGTAGCACATTATCACACACATTTTTTTCAATGTGCATAACATCAAGATTATGACGAACATGATTATTTGCCCAATAAGGCAACTCAAAGAAGATACTCCTCTTTTTCCAATTGTGACACAACTTAGGAACCTTTCTTTTCTCCAACTTGGCTTGTTGCTTCTCACCCTCTTCTCTTTTCCTCTTTTTAATAACATCTTCTATTTTATACTCTGTTTCCATATTTTCAACTTGTTTAAGCAATTTTGTTCCAAACAATAACTTGGGCTTATCTCTCACTTCATGAGTACCATCAAAAGAGCCTTTATCCTTACGAAAAGCATGACTCCTAGGCAAGAAGCGTCGATGACCAATATAACAATACTTGCCACCATGATTCAACCATCGTGCTTGAGGTCTCACATTGCAACAAGGGCAAGCATATTCACCTTTAGTGCTCCATCCAGACAACATTCCATATGCAGGAAAGTCATTTATTGTCCACAATAGTGAAGCTCGTAAAGTAAACAACTCGTTCCTTGATGCATCATAAGTTGATATACCATCTTCCCACAATTCCTTCAACTCATCAATTAACGGTTGGAGATACACATCTATCTTGTTGCCCGACCCTTTTGGGCCTTGAGTAAGCACCGACAAGAAGAAATATGGCAAGGTGGAAGATTGTATGGCATAAGCACAACTGGCCAAGAATCTTTGTGAGATATAGTCATTGTTACGAAAGGATTAAATCCGTCGGATGCTAATCCCAATCTAACATTTCGAATTTCACTTGAAAATAATGGATAACGTTCATCGAATTTCTTCCACGCACGAGAGTCTGCGGGATGCCTCAGACACCATCGTCTATTCTTTTCTCGGCATGCCATCTCATGAGTGTCGCGGTCTTAGATGACCAATACAACCTTTGCAACCTTGGCTTTAAGGGAAAATACCATACTTTCTTCATCGCTACCTGCTTGGGAAGTTTATTCTTGCCACTTGTTTCCGCACCTTCACCGCTACCCCCTTCTTCTTGTTGCTTATATCTAGAGGCTCCACAAATTTCACATTCAGTAAGTTTTTCGGTTTCATTTCGAAACAACATACAATGATTAATGCACGCGTCCCACGTTTTATAACTAAAACCCAAATCCATGATCATCTTGTACGCCTCACGATAGGAACTTGGCACTTTCGGCGGCGAGGCAATGCCTAATGAAAATTTTTAATAAAGAAGTAAATCCCTTATCGGTCACTCGATAATTAGCCTTCCAGTGCATAAGTTCTACAATAAATGAGAGTACTGTAAACTTATCACACCCTTCCCACAAGGCTTGATCAGCATCTCTCAAAAGTCTAAGAAACTTTGCGGTGGATGCATCTGATTGTACGATTTCTTCAATTCTGGCTGGTTACTATCCGGCATACCCATCCCTTCATGTACCATTCGCCTCATACAATCTTGCACGCCCAATTCAATTTCAATGCCATCTTCAGTTGTCCTATCATTATCATCATTCTTACGCGCCGAAATGTACTCTTCCCCGTGCCTAATCCAATTCTTGTAATCTTTTTGAAATCCCACTGCAATACAATGTGATCTCACGGTTGCACGGTCTTCTTGGTAACGATTTGCGCATTTTTTACAAGGACAATATATTTCTTTAACACCAACAGACTTTTGAGAATGCAAAATCGAGAAAGTTGTCAACCCAGGAGACAAATACTCATTTGAAATTCGATTATCCAAATCAATCCAACTTTTGTCCATATATGACTTGACTTGATATTTTTAACGTTAAAATACAACCTATATATAAGACCGAGAGACACAAAGTTTAGAATAAAAATAAACTCATAAACAAACATAGTCTAAATATGTACAACTTTTGGCTCGATATAGATAATATACATTGTTGGAGCCTAGCCTATTAGTCGAACTTGGGCCCATGATATAGTATAACCCTATGACAACATCATTCGTTCTCTCTCACAAGCCCCACTAATTGAGAAGCTAATTTAAGGAACTAGGTTGATGTGCAAAAGAATATGCACATGCAACAAAAGATTTGAAACTATTTTTAGGAACTAGGTTGAAGTGCGCAACATTATTTTTTGTGTAGGGTCTACGAAGGGTACTATCTTAGGAGAGCGATGGTAATATAAGAAAAGTGTTATTATATTTAAGGAACTAGGTTGGTGTTTAGATATTTTACAATTCGACAAGTGGCCAAGTTTAGATATTTTACAATTTTCTCCATTTCCATTATCCACACTATTACATCATAATGAGATAAAAAAATCTTATTGTTGTTGATTGATGGTAAAAACAGGGTGTTCAACTCTGTTTAACAAACACGATAGTGCAACTTCTTATTTAAGGCACTATATAAGCCAAGGACCTTGCACAAGTCACCATGTAGGGATAAAACAACATATAACCAGCCCTACACAATCTCTATACAACATTGAACAACTTACCTTTAGGGTTCAAGTTCAAAAAAACCAAGTTTTATAACATTTGGTTCAATGGTCAAAAACTGCCTTTCAAGCAAGTTCACGACCACTTTTAAAGCACTTCCCATTATCCAATTGTCCCATTTCAAATTCCTTAATGTAGTACTAAAGTTGTACTGAATACAGGATCAAAAAGTGTTCCAATCCGAGTTGTTTAGCCTAGGTTTGCAAAGCCTAGAAAATGGACCAAAACTGCAGATTATAACCCTTCAGCAATAAAACTGTCTTTCAAGCAACTTTAGATCAATTTTTAAAGCTCTTGCCAAAACCTTTTTGGATAATTCCAAGTGCTAAAATGTTTTACTAAAGTTGTACAACAAGTTTAGTTAAAGAGTGGTTCAATACCTACCCCTTTACCTAGGTCTACAAGGCCCCAAAGTTGACCCCAGACCCTTGATTTGGTCACGAGTCGTGCATGAGTGCACGAGTCGTGAAACTTCCCTGCACGACTGATTCCAATTGCACGACTACCTCTCACGAGTCCCCCTGAGGGTCACGACTCGTGCTCATAAGCACGAGTCATGCCCTGGCACCAGAAACCCCAGGCGACCTTGAAACATCAAAGAAACTCAACAACAACAACCCGGTTCAACACCGGTTCGCCACCCTTGGTCTCGGTTATTTTAAGGCCATTTACAGCGGTGCATGGACATGTTTTGGGACTTAAAACCTATCAACAATAACTCACAACACCAAGAACAAAATATAATAAATCGGAGTACTAACATTATTGAGTTAAAAAAAAAAAAAAAAAAAACCCAGAAATTCAAAGTAAATTAGAAAAGGGGAAAGAAATGTATACCTGATTGTTGTTGATTGAAGAAATCAAAGCTCAATTTCCCAGGCTGGAGGAGAGAGCTACTGAGATCGCTAGAGGAGAGACGAAAGAGAGACTGAGTAATAAGACCAAGAACAATAAAATCCAAAAAATTAAAAATAAATACCAACCTCGCTTGATTTGGAGGAGAGAAAGAGATCTTCGTTCGTTCGTGCCCTAGCTATGGAGTCTTCGTGCCCTAGCTTGCTGCGATGGAGGAGAGAAAGAGAGGGAGAGATACCGCGAAACTGAATAGGGAAATTTGGTTTCCCGGTATTTAATAACATTTACGGCGGACGCGTATAATCCGCCGATAATAGTTAACTATATACGGCGGATGCGTATAACCCGCCGTATATAGTTAACTATATACGGCGGCTACTTATACACCGCCGTATATAACTTCGATCTCATACGCATTCACTGAGAAATATACGTATTTACTTACTTACGGCGGTCTAGACCGCCGTAAATATTAATTATATACGGCGGTATACATAACCGCCGTATATATATGATATATACGGCGGACGCGTGTCCACCGCCGTAAATGAGCGCCGTAAATAGCCCCTTTTCTTGTAGTGCGTCCACAGACTTTCCCTCTCTTTGTAACTTTCTTTCTTCGGCCTCGGCGACGGCGTACGCCTTGGCATAGAGGTCTTTGCGAGATTTGGCTGGGTGGACTTGGAGCTCGTAGTCCAGGGTAGAGGAAAGGATGCCATGTCTGAAGCAGTTTATTATTTCCCTATCGGTTAGATCCTCATCAATTTGATCTACCAATTTCTTAAACCTTTTGAAGTAGTTCATTGAGCTTTCGGTAGCTCCTTGGGATATGTTGCTGAGGTCGTTGACTGTCTTACGACGCTCTCCCGCCGTAGCAAACCTTCCTAAAAACTTCTTCCTCATCTGTTTCCAAGATTCAATACTCCCCTTTGGTAGGCCTCTAAACCACCTCAAAGCCGAGTCGACCAACGTACTTGTGAGAGCCTTGCACATGACGTCGTCGTGGCCAGAAGCTTTTGCCACCACGTACATCTGTGCCTCAAGGTGTAGTATGTGGTCCGTAGCGGCAGTGGAGCCGTCGTATTGCTTAAGGTCGGGTAGTTTAAAGCCTGGCTCCGGGGGTCCAGTTTCCAACATCCAGGGAGCAAGGGGATTCATAGTGCCGCCGTCGTCATCAGAGTCGTCGCTATCCACTTTATTCCTCTTGTTCCTCAACTCTTCCACTTGACGTTTCAAACTCAAAAATTCTCTCATGTCTACCTCTCCTGCCGGGCCAGCTGGGGGAATCCTATCTTGACGGGGCCCCCGGGTAACGGTATTAGACCGTTGCCTCTCGGTGGGGCGGCCGTCGTGAGATGGATCGTCCCCTATAGCTGGGAGGTGGAGACGATCTATAAGATCTGGAAGCCCGTTCATGACGTGGAGATCGAGTTCTCTCTCTTTGGCTCGGCGCCCGTTCATTTCTTAGTGACGGAGTCTGGAGACGACCCCGCACGACCTGATTCCTGATAGCTTCAAGATTTTCGACGACGAGCTCTCCGTGAGGCTCGGTTGCCTCGGCTCGTCATTTGTTGTGATCGTGCTCCTTGGCTCCGTCTTTCATTGATGTGCTCCCTTAGATCAAGCTGGGCACAACTTGCTCGTTTCCACGGCGGTCCCCTCACGACGAGCGGCATTTTCTCTCTGGTTCCTTCTCCTCCTTCTGACGAGATTGTTTGATGTGATGCCTGGGGAGCTTGAGGAGCGGCCATATGGATCAGCTCGTCTTGGATTTGCAAGAACTCCCTGAGGGCGTTAGCTCTCTCGACGAGGAAAGCCGCTCTGTCGAGATTAGGGTTAGAGGGACCTCCTGGATACCTTGCGTACTGCCTCGGAGCCTCCTTTCTAGTGGAGGTCTCCTCCCGGCGCTTCGGCAAACAGCCCCTTTTCTCTTCTTCTATTTGCTTGAAGACCAGACCATCAACCACCCCTCGTGACCTGGTAACCCTTAAGTTAGGGTTCCTAGGTGGTGAGGGTGGCCTAGGATTCTCTTCTTTGAGGTGGTACACCTTCATCTCCGGTTGATTCTTCGTATGACCATCGGACACCATTTTTCCAAACTGTTCCTTGTATTTACGTAGTGAAGATCACTAACACGATTCTGCAATGGAACCAATGCGATCGCGCGAGAAAGCGTGCCAAGCTCGGTTCTTGTGTCCAAGAAATGATTGAGCTAGCTCCGGATCTGCACAGCACAAGAAATAAAGGGTGAAACTGCGCCGGGGGTCTTCCGGCAAGCCCCTCCGGCGTGAGAGTAAGATTATGGTTTGGAAATATGGTGTAAGATATTGCAGAGTGCGTGAGTATAGAAATATGCAGAAAAGCATTACCTTGTTCCACGTTATTACTCTCTTATTTATAGTAGGAAAGGTGGTATTAGGGTTTTTACCAGAACCGTTGGATTGGATTGATGCCAGCCGTAGGATCAGCTCCATCTCCTAGGTGTACACGTGTCGCGCCGGCATTGGTCCGTCTATGTAAGGACACTGCAACACCTGACACCTGATAAGTAGTTTGCCTTATAAGGGAAAGTCAACCTCTGTACCTTTTGTAGTTATTACTGAATGCATGATTGCACATATAACGAGGCACTGCAGCAGGTCTGTCATTATCCCAAATTAGCTAATTAACTAAACTTGTTGAGGAAGCTTAATAGAGGAGACGACCTGGAACTATACGCCCAGTTGGGTCGTCTCCTTGAGTTATGACTCGCCGAGAGAGAGAGAGTTGGCCGTTCAATGACGGCGAGTCGTTCAATGACGACGAGCCGTTCAATGACGACGCTTACTCTCCTTGGATGAGTGCCAGTTGGGGTCGAAGGAAGATTCGTCCAGTTGAAGGACGGTCACCAATTGGTGTGACGACGGGCTGGGAGTTTGCCTCCCTATTAATGATCTGATGGCTCGTCGTTTGGATGGCCTGGTCGCTCAGTGGCGACGACGGCCAACCAGTGTTAGACGGGCCATGGCCCAGGGCCTTGATCTGATTCTTTGTAGTTGGTCTCTTGGTGGGCCTATTGGGCCCCCGGGCTCGTAGTAAGCGTTGGGCTCGGCCCGTCACAGATTATTCCGTTCACCTTTCTTTCAAGCAGCTCTTGTTTTAATTAACTTCAAATGGAGTGACATATGTTTTATCGTTGTTCAGTGAGAAGTTGAATGTGTAATGTACCAGCAATGAGCTAAAATCGACCTATTTTATCAAGGCTTGGGTATGTGTTAATCAGGAGAAGATTTTTGTTGCTACGGGTATAACAGATTCCGATGCATTGCATATTATGAAAATGTATGTTTAATTACCTTATGCGGCTGACTTCTTCATAAGAAAGCATATTCTGTTTTAGGATCTTTGGGTGTCTTTACTCTAACTAGCAGTACATTCGTGTGATGCATGAAAATAGCATAATTTATCTTAAACCAAAATTAGTACAAAAATATATATATTCAAATACCAATTAAAATAAAAAAATATAATATGAAATAGTGTTATTTAACATAAATATAGGAAAAAAAAAAAACAATAGCAAATACGATTATGTAAACAATTTCTCTAATCAAAATTAGTACAACATAAATCTAATTAAATACCGATTAAAGTTAAATAATGTAATATGAAATAATGATATTTAACGTAAATAGAGGAGAAATAACAGGGATAATAACAAAGAATACGATTATGTAAACAATTTTCCTTAACAAAATAACATCTTGAATCGAAAATACTTGAAGACATTAAATACATAGTATATATTAAACCAATCCGTATTATTTTAGAGATAATAAACGAAAAAGAGAACCCAATTTTTTTAGACAACCCAAAACCCCAATTTTCCCATCCCTAGTAAACACCAAATTTTATTTCATAAATTAAAAATTTTAATTTCTTTGTAACATATTCAAAATATCACAATTTTATCCCTATGTAGAAAAGTAAATTATGGCTAAATATAATAATGACTTAAATAATTAAATAAATAAAATTTTCTTTTAAATGATTGCAACTCTTTATATGGAGAGATGTTAATAAAAAGAAGGTGAAAATATTAAATTGTTAACTTCACATCTCTCCCCCTCCCATATCCCACCCCCATCCACCTATCACAAATTCATCTATCTCCCTAAAATTTGCAAATGCGTCTCTCATCTCACATATATTACTGAAAAATTATTTCCACTTTTTTTTAATAATTTTTTTTATCAAACGAAAAATCAACTGCATTCACAATAATATAATAGACGACACTACACAAACGTCGAAAGCTCAACTCAAAATATCAGTAGTAGTTATATCTTTTATCATACAACAAAGATTATTACAATAATTAAAGGAAAAAAAAAACATTACCTAATAGACTTTATCTTCTTAATATATGTACAGAGTAATCTCATTTCACCCCTAAAATATTTCATATCTCTTCCCCACTTAATCAATTATTCATACATAATTATCTTAATCATTTGAAAAGAAAAATATATTATGTCTAAATCTAATAGTGACTTAAATAAATAAGTAAATATTTTTTTTATTTCGAATGATTGAAACTCTATATATGTAGAGATATTTAATTTCAACTCTCTCTCTCTCTCTCTCTCTCTCTCTCTCTCTCCCTCCCTCCCTCTCTATCTATCTATCTATCTATATATATATATATATATATATATATATACTCCCTCCGTCCCACGTTAGTTGAGACTAACTTTTTGGGCACACCAATTAAGGAAAAGTAAGTGAGAGAAAAAGTGAAAGAAATTGTTGTGAGTATGAAGAATTAAATAGGAGAGAGAATGAGTGGGAGGAATAGTTAGGAGAGAGAATGTTGTGAGTGTAAAAGTGAAATAGGAGAGAGAATGAGTGGGGGTAAATAGTGAAAATTCCTTTGCCATTTTGGGCAGTTTCAACTAACGTGGGACGGCCCAAAAGGGAAAGAAGTCTCAACTAACGTGGGACGGAGGGAGTATATACATATATATATATATCTATGTCACAATTCAGAAAAACATCATTCCATCAATGTAACAACCAAATAATTAATTTTGTAAACAAAGTTTATTACAATCAATTAAAGGAAAAAAAAAAACATCACCTAATAGACTTTATCTTCATAATATATGTACAGAATAATCTCATTTCACCCCTAAAATATTTCATATCTCTTCCCCATTTAATCAATTATACATACATAATTATCTTAATCATTTGAAAAGAAAAATGTATTATGCATACATCTAATAGTGACTTAAATAAATAAATAAGTAAATATTTTTTTATTTCGAATGATTGAAACTCTATATATGTAAAGATATTTAATTTCAACTCTATATATATATATGTCACAATTGAGAAAAACATCCTTCCATCAATGTAACAACCAAATAATTAATTTTGCAAACAAAAAAATAAATATCATTTATTAGTATACGAACAATAGTAATAATAAATAAATATCATATTTGTTTACATTAACTCATCATGAACATAATTATAATATTCATTTCCAATTTAACTTATTTAATTTTGAGAAGAAAAATCAAAATCTTAAAAAAACTAACAATTGTGTTAAATGAAAAAAATTTCAAACAATCCACTCCCTCATCAAACCCAACCCACTTCTTCCTCTCCCTCTTTCAAAATACCAATTCATGCTATTTTTATTTTTTAAAATATTGACATGCATTTCAAAGAAGAGGATTTCTTTTTTGTGTCCAAATCGAATAAAGTAGTCTCCATATTTGGAGGAAATTTTTTTATGATTTTTGGTGGAAAATCTTTTTTTTTAAATTTATTATAAAATATTTTATTTATATTAAAAAGAGGATTTTTTTAAAAAAAATAAATATCATGTTTGTTTACATTAACTCATCATGAACAAAATTATAATATTCTTTATCAATTTAACTTATTTAATTTTGAGAAGAAAAATCAAAATTCAAAAATAACTAACAATGTGTTAAATGAATTTTTTTTCCAAACACTACACTCCCTCATCAAACCCAACCCAATTCTTCCTCTTCCTCTTTCAAACTACCTATTTATACTACATTTATTTTTTAGAATATTGACATGCACTTCAAAGAAGAGATTTTTTATTTTTTTTTTGTGTCCGAATCAAATGAAAGTAGTATCTATTTTTGGAGAAATTTTTTTTAATGATAGGTGGGAAAAAATTAAAAAAAATTTATTATAAAATATTTGATTTATATTCAAGAAAGAGGTGTTTTTTTTCCGTGTCAGAATCAAATAAAATTAGTCTCTATTTGTAGAGGAAAAAAATTATGAATTTTGGTGTAAATTTTTTTTAAATTAATTTATTATAAAGTAATTGAGGTCAAAGAATTTGGGGGAAAAATTCATAAATTCATGCATCCAATCAAAAGCACTTGATGTTGATTTCAATATCTAATATCCATATTTATTTCACGAACGTAAATGACTAAAATACCCTTGATAGATTTCCAAATTTAACCACTCGATGTTGACGTTTTTGAGCGCCAAATTTCCATTTTAGCCACTTTCTTGCTTTTAATATAGTATAGATTTTTTAGAATATTGACATGCATTTCAAAGAAGAGGATTTCTTTTTTGTGTCCAAATCGAATGAAAGTAGTCTATTTCTGGAGGTATTTTTTTATGATTTGGTGGATTTTTTTTTTAAATAATTTATTTTAAAACATTTTATTTATATTCAAAAAATAGGATTTTTTAAAAATAAATATCATGTTTGTTTACATTAACTCATCATGAACAAAATTATAATATTCTTTTTCAATTTAACTTATTTAAATTTGAGAAGAAAAATCAAAATTCAAAAATAATTAACAATGTGTTAAATGAGTTTTTTTTTTCCCCAAAACACTCCTTCATCAAAGCCAATCCACTACTTCCTCTTCCTCTTTCAAACTACGGTGTAAGTGGTTCGGTTCAAACCGCGGTTTGAGACCGAACCGAACCAAACCATGCGGTTTGGTTTGATTTTCAAGTATGAATGGTTCGATTCGGTTTCAAATATTTACAAACCACATGGTTCGGTTTGGTTTGTGGTCTGACCCTCCCAAACCAAACTAAACCGAACCGAACCGAACCAAACCAAACCAAACCAAACCGCGGTTTGAGACCGCAAGACCGAACCACCAAACCGAACCGCGAGACCAAACCGCCAAACCGAACCACATTACATAAACTAATCCTAACTCTTGTTTTGTATCTTATTTAATATTTTTGTATCTTTATTAAAATTTACATAAACTAATCATAACCCCCGTTTTGTATTTTATTTAATATTAATTTCATCATTTGTTATCTTCATTACGACACATAAATAACCAAGTTCTCTCCGCGATCGCCATTGTAAAGTGTTTTTCTTCCTTCGACCTCTCTCTTCCTCTAGTCTCTTAAACATTCGCATTTTTCGCTCTTCCTCCATGATCACGGAAAGTTTAAACAATATGAAAATGAGTTGCGATCTGAATCGTGGTTTGAACCGTAGTCTAAATAATGGTCTGAACCACGGTCTGAACCGTATAATTGAACCGCGATTTGAACCAAACCGAACCAAACCATAGCGATTTGGTTTGGTTCGGTCTGTAAATTCCCCCAAACCGAACCATTTACACCCCTAATATTTATATCACATTTATTTTTTAAAATATTGACATGCATTTCAAAGAAGAGAATTTTTTTTTTTGTGTCCTAATCAAATGAAAGTAGTATCTATTTTTGGAGGAAATTTTTTAATGATTTTAGGTGGGAAAAAAATTAAAAAAAAATAATTTATTATAAAATACTTGATTTATATTCAAGAAAGAGGTTTTTTTTTCTGTGTCCGAATCAAATGAAATTAGTCTCTATTTGTAAAGGAAAATAAATTATGAATTTTGGTGTAAATTTTTTTTAATTAATTTATTATAAAGTAATTGAGGTCAAAGAATTTGGGGGAAAAAATTCGTAAATTCATGCATCCAATCAAAAGCACTTGATGTTGATTTCAATATCTAATATCTACATTTATGCCACGAACATAAATGACTAAAATACCCTTGACAGACAGATTTTCAAATTTAACCACTTGATGTTGACGTTTTTGAGCGCCAAATTTCTATTTTGGCCACTTTCTTGCTTTTAATATAGTATAGATGTTATGTTCTTTCCTTTCTAATGGCTATAAATTAAAAAAAATAATTGTGAAATTAACTTAAAAAAAACTGTGAACTTAAACAAATATATCAAATATCTCATAAAATTTTAAAAATAGAGGTTCTAAAAGACTAAAAACAATTGTAAACTTAACAAATATGTCAAATAATCTCATAAAATTGCTAAAATAGAGGCCATAAAAGACTAAAAATAAATTTGAACTTAATTGAAAACAACTGTAAACTTAACAAATATGTCAAAAAATCTCATAATATTACAAAAATAGAGGCCATAAAATACTAAAAACAACTGTTAACAAATATGTCAAAGAATCTCATAAAATTGAAAAAATTAGAGACAATGAAAGACTAAAAACAATTGTAAACTTAACTAAAAATAATTGTGAACTTTACAAATATGTCAAATAATCTTATAAAATTGCAAAAATAGAGGCCCTAAAAGACTAAAAACAACTATGAACTTAAGGAAAAACAACTGTGAACTAACAAACATGTCAAATAATCTCATAAAATTGAAAAAATAAAGCCCATAAAGAATTAAAACAACTGTGAACTTAACAAAAAATAACAGTGAACTTAATAAATAGGTCAAATAATCTCATAAAACTCAAAAATAAAGGCAATAAGATACTAAAAACAACTGTGAACTTAACAAATATGTCAAATAATCTCATAAAATTCAAAAATAGAGGTCATAAAGGACTAAAACAACTGTGAACTTAAGTAACAACAACTGTGAAAATAACAAATATGTTAAATAATCTTATACAATTGAAAAATAGAGGTCATATAAAGGACTAATACAACTGTGAACTTAATAAAAAACAACAGTGAACTTAAGTAAAAACAACTGTGAACATAACAAATATGTCAAATAATCTCATAAAATTGCAAAAATAGAGACTATAAATGACTAAAACAACTGCAAACTTAACAAAAAACAACATTGAACTTAACAAATCGATCAAATAATCTCATAAATTGCAAAATAAATGCTATAAAAGATTAAAAACAACTGTGAACTTAACTAAAACAACTGTGACTTAACTAAAAAAATCTGTAAATTAAGTAAATAATAGTCATTTTCATGCAGAAATTATGAATTTAGCTAAAACAACTGCGAACTTCTCTTAATTGTTATTGGAACAAATATAAAAAATAACTGTGAACTTATCAAAAACAACTGTGAACTTCTCAAATTTGTTCAAGATTATATGTTGATGCTACTAGTTTGATTCGTATTGACGATACGAAAACAACGGTGGTTTCATATTTATTTATTTTTGATTTCTAGATCTTAAGATATACCATTTTAAAGTTTTGAGGGAAAAAAAAGAGAGAAAGAAAGCGCAGAAGGGAACGGAGAATTGACCAAATGCGTCCACGTCATTTAAGCGGTGACATTTGTGTAATTTTGTCAAATCTAACAAGGGTATGCACGTTCATTTACAATGAGAGGACCTGGTGGTCGATTTCAAAAATTCTTATCTAGTTGGTCGTTTTTGTTAGGGTGAGGGATGATTTGATAATTGCCCCATTTTATATATCAGTTAGTAGTTACTTTATCTACTTTGATCAAGGTCAGATTTTAACCATTTATGTCTTTCGAACTCTCATGTTCAAAGGCCACGATGGGAATACCATAAGTCTATTTGTGATGTAATCCGATCCAAGAAATATTTGACGAAGTCAAATGTATTAATTATTTTTGTATTTTAATTAGTAACTTAGGATTCTATTTCCTTTTTCCTAGTTAGTAGAGGATATTAATTTAGGATTCTACTTCCTTTTTCCTTTTCCTAGTTAGTAGAGGATATTAATTTAGGATTCTATTTCCTTTTTCCTTTTCCTAGTTAGTAGAGGATTTTAGGTAGTATTTATAATTCCTTTCACAGTTAGAAACTTACGTTATTTTTCTTAATCAAATTCCTTTGCAAGTTTTGCAAGTTTATTGTGTTCTTCCTAAAGTCATAAATTGACTTTGCCAATAATCTTCTTCGGTTGATTATTAGATTAAATTCTTTTGCGAGAAGTTTAATCATATCCCCTTTGTTTGTTAATTGATTTTACTCCTTTTGCGAGGATTGAATCGATTATCTTTTATTATTTTATTTCCGCTGCGTTTACTTTACATCAGTTGGTATCAGAGCGAGTTCGATTCATGGAAAAGATGACCAATAATGGTGGAGAAGAAAAATCACTTCTTGAGAAGATCGATATGCGTCTGAAGCATGATCGTTGTCAGGTAAGAAAATTTTCTATAAAGTTTAATAAACTTGAGAAGGAGGCCGACTACAAAAATGACTGGATGCTTCATTATGAATCCGAGATTCAGAGCGACGCACTTCAGGCAGTGCACCAGTCTTTGATAGATAAGTATCGAGAGGAGAGGGATGTTGTTTGGGCAGAAGCCGTTCGTTGTTATGATCAAATAGGTATTTATACAAAATCAATTCGGCGTTTCGAAGCAAAGCGAACTATTGAATTGAAGCGTCTCGAGGAAGAAAATCGTCTTGTTCTTGAAAAATTTCCTGTCCAAGATGATCCTGTTGAAGAGGAGATTATTGTTGAAGATCTATGTGCAAAGGACGAGGTCATTAAGGATAGCAAGTCAGTTTCGGAGTTAGAAAATCCTAAAGTTCTTGCCATTCAGAAGCTCAGTTCCGATAAGTTGAAACATTCAGATTCAGCAATCAGCAAAGCGGATAAATCTAAAACGTACATTACAAACACACCACCAGCTCAATTACCAATAGTTAGCGGCACTACCTTGGCTGATACCAACTGATGTAAAGTAAACGCAGCGAAAATAAAATAATAAAAGATAATCGATTCAATCCTCGCAAAAGGAGTAAAATCAATTAACAAACAAAGGGGATATGATTAAACTTCTCGCAAAAGAATTTAATCTAATAATCAACCGAAGAAGATTATTGGCAAAGTCAATTTATGACTTTAGGAAGAACACAATAAACTTGCAAAACTTGCAAAGGAATTTGATTAAGAAAAATAACGTAAGTTTCTAACTGTGAAAGGAATTATAAATACTACCTAAAATCCTCTACTAACTAGGAAAAGGAAAAAGGAAATAGAATCCTAAATTAATATCCTCTACTAACTAGGAAAAGGAAAAAGGAAGTAAAATCCTAAATTAATATCCTCTACTAACTAGGAAAAGGAAAAGGAAAAAGGAAATAGAATCCTAAATTACTAATTAAAATACAAAAATAATTAATACATTTGACTTCGTCAAATATTTCTTGGACCGGATTACATCAATTTGTCTTGCACATTAGCTTCCTACCATTACACATTTGAACAATGACTGGATCTATGAAACACAGAACTCCATTGCGCCATAATAAGAGCTTCAATTCTATGGTAATTCTTAATTTCCGGCCTGCTGCACTTTCCTTTATTACCAAACCAAGTAAATCCCTTATCTCCAACTAGTAATTCAATTTCCTTTATAAACTCATTATAATCCTCCACCTCAAACCCCAAAATTCTAACACCCTCGTCCTATGGCAGGCAAATTTTAGACACTTATTCATACCCCTATTATGCATAACCAATTGTTGCTCTAAAATGCAAAAAGAGCTGATGAATTCATTTCCCTCAAGTCCCCAGAACTCCAATTTGATCCACTACACTCCCATTTTACAGTCCTGAGACTCTGGAATGAGGACCATTTTTAGGTTATCCTCCCCTATCGAACTCCAAAAAAAATGCTTTTACAATCTATCCCCACCCCCCACCCCTCCCAAAAAAAAAAAAAATTAAAAAAATTCTTTGTTCATGAGAGATAAATAAGGAAACACTTGCAGTCTCCTCAGGTTGCTTCTCAAATTTAGGTTTTAAATTACTTCCGTTGTGGTTGTCTCTTGAAGAGTTCCAGATGTTTGAATTTTCATCCACTCCCCCCTGTCTTCTATTAAAGCTTTCCTATTGATCATGTTCAGTCTCCAAAATGTTTTCACCTTCTCCCACTGTTTTTGATAACTTTTTCGTTCTCTGAGTTCTTCATGCTTACTTTCTTTTAATGCCTGTTTCACCTAATGTTTTATACTCTTTGCTTTGTACTCAACATCGCCACTACAATTTCGTCCTTGAGCTTATACCACTATAATATGAACCGAATTTTTTTTGAAACTGAAAGGGTCTCGCTGTGATTTTTTCTTCTCACTTTTCTCATTGACCGTATGCCTAAATCTTTTCCATTATCCCATTGTCAAATCTCCCACAAGTTACAAATAACTTCATAGTCATGAGTAGACATAAACTGCAGCTAAATATATCTAAAATATGAACCAACCACTCTTCATAGACTTTCCCCTGGCATCACACTTACTACAAATCTGACCTCTAGCTAGATAAACACTTCCCCATTTCGTTTGATATCATTCTTTTAGTTTTATGAAAACTACTCAACTTCTCTGAGTAACATTACACTAATCAAGACCCTAAAGCCTAGTCATATCCTTATTCTCCTTACCAAATAGATCCCTATAAAAGCCAAAGAAAATTACAACCTTAAGCATAATACTTGAGATTCCTTAGTCAAACATTTTAAAACCCCAAGTTAAATTTTGTAATACTCCAAAACATAATAAAAAAAACACATTACATGAACTTCATAATAAATCGCACACCTAACAAGATCCATTTAGTGCTATTTAAATCTTATTTTCCATGTAACTTAAAATGACTAGGGAGTCACAATTATTTGGTCAAATGTCTAATCCATAAATTGAGATCCTAAAGTTTCATATAAAACCCTTGTCATTCTTTTGGATTGATCTAAAAGGGCGTGGAGATAAGCTGGTTTCTGACCATATTTAAATCCCCAACAATACATATATGGGCACTTGATCAATTTCGCCACTATATTATCTCCATGGGCTTATACCACTATAATATCAACCAAATTTATTTGTTGAACCGAAAGGGACTCACTGTGATTTTCTCTTCCACGTATTCTAATTGACCGTATACCTAAATCTTTTCCACTATCGCATTGACTAATCTCCCACAATTTACAAATAACTACTCCATAGTCATGATTCATGACACAAACTGCCCAGATATTATGATGTTATAAATGCATTTTGACCCAAGGCCATGCATTTACGAAAAAGGCTATTTGCTGCTTATGCTTCAAAAGGAATATGGAACACAGAACTCCATAGATTCATGATAAACCCAAACAATGACACGACTGAGATAAATATAGGTGTATACTGGAAGTTAAGAAACAAATGGTACATCAAATCTGGGATCTACGTACTGGAATTTTAGAAACAGATGGTGTAATTAAATCTAGGATCTTTAAGACTTGGAACTGGCCTTTCGAAATTGCATTAGTTGAGATCGAACCCTATAATTCATGAGATGTGCAAAAAAAAAAAAAGTTAACTACTGGGAAGACGCTTAAATCACTACTCAACCATCTTACAACTATGAAACCTCCAAGGCTCCAACCCACCCCTAAATTCAAACACCTTTGTCATTCTTCTGGTTTTCTGACCGTATTTAAATCCCCAGCTATACAATGTTTAACAAATTCATTGATATATTCACAGGCCAGCACCCCTAACCTTCCCAAAGCCTTTCGGTTGCCATGCCAGATATACCAACCTCACCTCCTCCGAGAGAATGATTCTACCTAATCGAGACGGTAAAATCTGGGTCTATCCTTATTCTTCTCAGAAACAGATTTATATAGAAGCTCCCAAACATTATAACCTTCAAGCACATAAACATTAGGTGATAACCCAGTGGACCTATAGTCACTCACTTAAATCGACTAACTGATCTGTTCTAAACACCGAATGAGTAAAATAATCATTTAACAGATTTGGTGGGCCCAGATGTGACATCTTAGGTATCTTCTGTATATCACTGTTGATGCGTATGTCGCCTGCAGGCTACAATCATGATAAGGCGAACCCTTGGTTGTCGCCAATACGAACACCAATTAGCGAGATTCTTATAACATTCTACTTTAATGACGGGTTTAGCGAGATTCCCGCCAGGTCTGGTTCCCAAACGCACTTAAAGAAGTGGCTAAGTCGCCTTGACCCCACCTTGGGCCTAGTATCTTATCTTTTAGCCTATAGTCATCATATTGGGCTTCATATATTTGCTTGGGCCCAAATCTCTTTTTTACGATCATATCACTTGTAGAAGCTAAAGAAACAAGCATACCACTTGAGACTTCCTTAGTCAAACATTCTAATGCCCCAATTGATTTTTTAAACTGCAAAACATAATAAAACTTCATATTAAACCCCACACATAACAAGATCTATTTAGTGCTATTTAATTCTTATTTTCCCATGTAAATTAAAATGACTAGGGAGTCACAATTGTTTGGTCAAATGTCTAATAACCTCTGTTCTAAAAGACCCCGCCTAAGGGCGCCTAGGCCCCGCCTAGGCGCTAGGCCCCTCTCCAACGCCTAGTTCTAAGCCCCGCCTAGGTCCTGACTAATCCCGACTAATCCCGATTAGTCCTCGACTAGTCCCCGCCTAGGCGCTAGGCCCGGCTCTGCCGCCTAGCATCCGCCTAGCGCTTTTTAGAACCTTGCTAATAACCATTATTTGAAATCCTAAAGTTCGGGACTATCCTTATTATACTTAAAACCAAGATCCTATAGTTCGGGACTATCCTTATTATACTTAAAAATCAAGATCCTAAAGCCTAGTCCTATTTTATTCTCCTTGAGATCACCTAATCAAACATTTTAAAATTCATGATTGATTTGTTTAATACTCCTTCAGCATAATAAAAACACATTACAAAAACTTCATAATGAACTCCTAACTAGATCCATTTATAGCAATATTATAATTAAAATTGCTAGGGAGTTATACTTGTTTGGTCAAATGTTTAATAACCAATAATTGAGATCCTAAAGTTTGAGTCTATTCTTATTCTACGTACCATTTGAAACTCTATTGTGCCTGACACAAAAAACTAAAGCCTCAAACCAAAATAAAAAATAACCTAGGTTTTTTTACTCACACTTATATTGAGCTATAACCACTCTTGGCCCTTGTTCTTCCCAATGACTAAAAATAAAATAGCAAAAACAACCTATATCTTCCTCTAAAAAAGCATTTCCAAGAAGATAAAGCTACATAGATAGATCTTTCACCAAATTCAAGCAAGTATACAACAACAACAACAACAACAACAACAAAGCCTTAGTCCCAAAATAATTTGGGGTCGGCTAACATGAATTCTCATATTTGTCGTCGTTAAAGAAAAGATGAAAGAAAAAAAAAAGAAAGTTAAAAGAAAATAGGAATAAAATTTAGAAAAGGAAAAGAAGAGAAGAAAAAAAGGTGATAAAACACAGCAATTGAACACCAATCACACTACATAGACTTTCCTTTGGCACAACACCCATGAAAAACCTGACCTCTAGCAAGATAATCGCTTACCCCGTTTTGTTTTTGATCTCATTCTTAAAGTTTTGTGAACCTCCAACCGCTCACAACTTTTCAGAGTAACATTACACTAATCAAGATCCTAAAGCCTAGTGCTATCCTTATTCTCCTTACCTAGTAGATCCTTATAGAAGCTAGAGAAGATTACAACCTTAAGAATACCAAACATGATCTGATTTTCCATGTAAATTTAGATTGCTAGGGGTGCCACACTTTGATACCGAAACGCCTACGAGATTGACCGAACTATAGAGAAAGAGTTCAAGTATACTTACTTTCATTCATAAAAAAAAAAATGACAACTCCATGACTCCCTAGTATTTCTATACACGACCTAACATGATCTGACAACTTCCCACTAACATAAGAAAACTACCCACTAACAATAAAGAAAAAAAAATACTAAAATAAAATTCAGTAAACAGAAAAATGACATTTAGGACCAAATTACCCTGCATCACACTTGTTTGGTCCAATGTCTAATAACCATTAATTGAGATCCTAAAGATTGGGTCTATCCTTATTCTACTAATCATTTTAAACGCTCCACATTACACATAGCAGTTATAGGTATCACTCCACAATCTCACCTCCCATCCTTGAAACCAATCACCCATCTTTCGTTTATTTGTATAAACTCCGCCCAATCCAAGTCTCAAGCTATACTCACCGAGTGTGTAGCCAATTGATGTGAGTATTACATGAAGACTACCAACCTATCTTTTATTTCTTTTAAGTAGGAGAGAAATAACCATGTTCATTATAGCATAGGATAGCAAATATCAAGAGTAAAAATATTTATGATGCCTTAATTACCAAAACAAGTAAATCCCTAGCAATATATATAAGCACTTGATCAACTTTACATGAGCACCAATACACTTCATACTTTAATCTCACTTGTTTCCCAAATGTTTTACCTTTTTCTCCATACTCAACGTCGCCACTATATTATCAATCCTTGGGCTTATACCTATATCTTTTTAAATTGACCGTATACCTTAATCTTTTCCACTATCGCATCGACGAATCTCCCACAAGTTACACATAACTCCATAGTCATGATTCATGAGTAGACACAAATTGCCCAGATATTATCATGGGTGTACATAAGCCTATTAGCTGCTTATGCAACAAAATTATAAGAAATGAAACACATTTTTCCATAGCAAAAACAAGTGATTCTATGAAAAACCCAAATTTAAACATCTTTGTATCCCTCTGGGTAAGAGAGGCATCCATCCGTAAATCTAATAGGTCCTGCTCCCCAATATCCATTTTCATATCATCATAATGAGTAATGATCTGAAGTATTCATTTTAAGAGACTAGAGAAAGAATAGGAGATTATCCAATACACTTGATATACACCATAAATATATCTATCCAGCATGCAGCACTTTCCTTAATTACCAAACCAATTAAATCCCTTCTCTACTAGTAGCAAATCAATCTATTAACTTTCAGTTATAACTCCACAACAACCCCTAAATTCAAGCACCCTCGTCTTTTTTCGAGATTTCTCACAATATTTATATCCCTAGCAATACATATAAGACACTTGTTCAATTTTATAAGAGTCACCAATACTTTCCATACTCTAATATCACCACCACCCTCATCTCTTAGTAAAATATACATTCTCTATGGCACACCTTAGATTCTTTGACTTCCATACCCGTTTTATACATAATCAATCGTCTACTCTCCACAGGTACTATTGCTACATGAATCCAACCATACTTCTCACAGACCAAACTTTTCCACAATGACACCCCCCCCCCTCAAATAGCAAACTCACTAAAAACCTCCACCACAGCTCCTAAATTCAAACACCCTTGTCTTCCCTCTGGATTTCTTACCGCATTTAAATCCCCAACAACACACATAGGGCATTTGATCAATTTTATAAGAACACCAATACATTCTGGACACTAATCTTACAACCCTCATTTCCTAGTAATATGTACACACTATGGCACATCTCAGATTCTTTGACTTCAAACCCCTCCTTTTAACTCTTTGTTTACCTAAGATATAATTGAAGAAGACGACGTCAATATGCTGAAGACGCTCCCCTAATTTCAAGAAACTCAAGGTTTCTTTATTTTAGTACCTTAGCAAATTAGAGCACCTCCAAATGCTGAATATTAGAGGTCACTTCCAGTTCACATATCCAGGGGAACTACCATCAAGTCTCACCAAGATAATGTTATCTTGTTCATTTTTGATAAACGAGTCTTTGCAAAGGAAATGAGCAATGATCTGAAGTATTCATTAAGTCTTGAGAAATAATAGGAAATTATCCAACTCATTTAGAGGACGACACCATAAATATATCTATCCAACCTGCTGCAGTTTCGTCAATTACCAAACCAAGTAAATTGTTTCTCTACAAGTAGTAATTCAATCAATTCACTTACGTTTATAAACTCACTACAAACCTCCACCACACCCCTAAATTCAAACACCCTTGTCTTTCGTCTGGTTTTCTGACCGTACTTAAATCCCCAGCAATACGAGGTTTCAAAAATCCACTGATCTATTCATCACGCCAGCACCCCTAACCTCCCCAAAGCATTTTGGCTGCAATGCCAGATATACCAACCTCACCTCCTCCAAGTGAATGGCTCTACCTTTATCAATCTTTATTTTATCAGAAACCAACCACCACATTTTATTTTCCTGAGCAATAGAACCTAATAGAGATGATAAAATCTGGGGCTTTCCTTATTCTCCTCAGAAACAGATGTATATAGAAGCTCCCAAACATTATAACCTAAAAGCACATAAACATTAGGTGATAAACAAGTGGGCCTACAATCACTTACTTGAACCGTGCGACTAATCTTTTCTAAACACCGAAGGGGTGAATTTAAATCAATGCTCCTACTTAAAACACCATTTACATAAAAAAGAAACTCTCAAACGCTCGTTAAAGATATCTTTAACCACACCATAGCAAGTTCATCTTGTCTGTTGAACCCAAATCATTTTGCCAGCTGAGCTTACCCCAAATCATTTTAGGACTAAGGTTTTGTTCTTGTTGTTTATTTGTTCATAACCCACCCCCACCTTCCCAAAGCCTTTCGGTTACCATACCACAAAATCCAACCTTACCTTCTCCGAGTGAATGGTTTCAACTCTTTCAAATTTTATTTTATTAGAAACCTGCAACCACTTATTATTTTCCTAAGTCAGAAAATCTGAGACCCTAAAATTTGGGCCTATCCTTATTTTCCTCAAAACAAAACAAATCCATATAGAACCTCCCAAACATTATAAACTTAAAGCACATAAACATTATGTGATAAACAAGTGGACCTACAATCCCTTGCTTGAAACAATTAACTGATCTGTTCTAAACATCGAATGAATAAAATAATCATTGCTCCTACTCGACACCATTTCCAAAAATGATGATATTAAAAAAATCCTTACAGTTGTCTTTAACCACATCCTAACAAGGTCTGAAAAAATCCATTAATTTGTTCATCACACACCTAATTAATTTTCTAAATTCTACGTCTATCCTTATCCTCGTTAGAAAGAGATGCATATGGAAGCTCCCAAACTTTATAACCTTAAGGCACATAAATATTAGGTTATAAATAGGTGGAATAATCTAAACTCCTACTCAAAAGAAGGTTTGAAAACACTCCATTTATCTATTCATTAAGCAGCCGATCCCAAATCAGTTCAGGGCTAAAGATTTGTAGTTGTTGTTTATCTGTTCATACCCCCCCCCCCCAATACCCACATACCCAAAACCTTTCGGTTCCTATGGCAGGTAAACCAACATCACCTCCTCCGAGTGAGGGATTTCACCTTTTCAGATTTGTTTTTTTTTTTAGAAATCTCCAACCACATAATATTTCCTGAGTAACAAAACCTAATCGAGACTCTAAAGTCGGGGGTTCATCCTTTTTTCCTTAGAAGCAAATCCATATAGAAGCTCCCACACATTATAACCTTAAAGCAAATCACTCATTTGAACTAACTGGCCGATCTTTTCTTAGCACCAAAGGGGTTAAATAATCAACCCCCTACTCAAACCACCGTAGTATAAAGAATAAACTCTTGAAAACTCCTTAAAGATAAATTTAACCCCATCCCAAACAGGTTTGAAAGAATCCATTACTTTGTTCAATCACCTCAAGTGAAGTAATCAATAGCCTACCACCCCACCCAAAAAAAATGGTTTACATGTTAATAGAGCTATACCAACCTAATCTCATCCGAGTGAATAGTTCCCACCTTTTCCAAAATTGTTTTATTAGAAACCTCTAATTACTAACAACCAAGAGCAAACTTGAATTTTTTTGGACATTCATTTTGGGTCGATGGGAGTGTTATTCTCCAGAGTGTAACAAAGCTTAATCGAGATTCTAATGTCTGGGTCTATCCTTATTCTCCTTAAAAAAAGATCCATATAAAAGTTCCAAAACTCTGATACTCAAAAACAACATTTCCCATAGATATGAAACACTTAAAAACTCCTTAAGGATACCTCTAACCTCATCCCAGCAAGGTTTGCAAAAAAATCCATTGAACACCAATTGTAAAACCCATAGCTGATTTTTTAATACTTTAGCAACATCATAAAAAACACTTAACAAAAACTTCATATATTTATCTTTCACTAAACCCGAGCAAGTCTAAAACAATCCATTGAACACCGATTACACTCCATAATCTTTCCCTTGCCATCACAACCACTACAAAACAAAACTCTAGCTAGAGAATGGTTTCCCTACTTCGTTTGGTTTCATTCTTTTAGTTTTAGGATCCTCCAACTACAAACAATATCCCCATCAACATAACACTAATCACGATCCTAAACGCTAGTCCTATATTTGTTCTCCTTATAAAGTAGATCAATACAGGAGCTGAAGAGAATTTATTAGCCTAACCACACCACTTGACATCCCTTCATTAAATATTCTAAAACCTCGAGTTGAATTTTTTAATGCTTCGAAAATAAGAAAAAAATCACAGTACGCAAACCTCATATCAAACCCACACCCAAAGTTTGGGTTTATCCTTATTCTGCTTGCCATTTAAATCCCATAAACTCTTATGCAACAAACTAAAGCCACAAACTACAGTAGAGAATACAACCTAGGCTCTATACTCAAATTCATATTGGGCGAACCACAACAAATCTAAATTCTAGCTAGAGAATGGCTTCCCCATTTCTCTTTTGATTTCATTTTTTTGGTTTTAGGAACCTTCAACGACTCGAAATTTTTCCGAGTGATATTACACTAATCAAGATCCTAAAGCCTAATCCTATCATTATTCTCCTTACCAAATTAATCCTTATAGAAGCTAAATAGATTTTACAACCTTAAGCATAACTTGACAATCCCTTAGTAAAACAATCTAAACACCCAAGTTGATTCGTTTAATACTCCAAAAACCTAATAAAAACACATTACATAAACTTCATGTTAAACCCCGTACCTAATAAGAATCATTTAGTGCTATTTGATTCTTATATTCCATGTAAACTCAAATGACTAGGGAGTCACAATTGTTTGGTCAAATATCTGGAAACCATTAATGAGATCCTAAAGTATGGGCCTATCCTTATTCTACTTACCATTTAAAACTCCATTAGCTCTTATGCAACAAACTAAAGCCTCAAACTACAGTAGAGAATATAACCTAGGCTCTATACTCACAATTATATTGGGCGAACTACAACAAATCTGATCTCTAGCTAGAGAATGGCTTCCTCGTTTCTTTTGATTTCATTCTTATGGTTTTAGGAACCTTCAACGACTCGCAATTTTCCCGAGTAATATTACACTAATCAAGATCCCAAAGCCTAATCATATCATTATTCTCCTTACCAAATATATCGTTATAGTAGCTAAATATATTTTACAACCTCAAGCACACAACTTGACATTCCCTTAGTCAAACAATTTAAACACCCTAGTTGATTCATTTAATACTCCAAAAACCTAATAAAGAACACAATACATAAACTTCATGTTCCCCATACTTAACAAAACCGTTTAGTGTTATTTGATTCTTATATTCCATGTAAACTCAAATGGCTAGGGAGTCACAATTGTTTGGTCAGTAACCATTAATTGAGATCCTAAAGTATGGGTCTATCCTATTCTACTTACCATTTAAAACTCCATTAACTTTTATTCAACAAGCTAAATCCTCAAACTAGAGTAGAGAATATAACCAAGGCTCTATACTCACATTTCATTGGGTAACCACAACAAATGTGACAACTAGATAGATAATGACTTTCCCATTTCTTTTGATTTCATCCTTTTGGTTTTAGGAACCTTTAATGACTCACAATTTTCCCAAGTAATATTACACTAATCAAGATCCTAAAGCCTAATCCTAGCATTATTCTCCTTACCAAATGTATCCTTATAGAAGCTAAATAGATTTTACAACCTTAAGCACACAACTTGACATTCCCTTTGTCAAACAATCTAAGCACCCTAGTTTATTCGTTTAATACTCCAAAAACCTAAAAAAAAAAAAAACATTACAAACTTCATGTTAAACCCCATACCTAACAAGAACCATTTAGTGCTATTTAATTCTTATATTCCATGTAAACTAAAATAGATAGGGAGGCACAATTGTTTGGTCAAATGTCTAATAATCATGAATTGAGATCCTAATGTTTTGATCCAACTATCCTTATTCTAATTATCATTTAAAACTCTATTGTGTCTAATGCAATCAACAAAACCAGTGGGCTAAACCACTCTAGGGCCTCCTTCTTCAACTAAAATTGTAATTCTAATTCCTTTTAAAAAATCATTTACATGAAGATGAATCTCGCTAAAACTATATAGATGTATGTTTCTCTAAATTCGAGCAAGTCTAAAACAAAGCCGTTGATCACAAGGCAAACTTTATTATTATTTTTTTTATAGAAAAAGAGAATTGTATTAAAAGAAGATTCATAAATAAAAGGATGGACAAGAGGTCCATCTACAACAATGTAACAAAGGAATGCATAGAAACTAAACAATCCCTCCTCAAATCACAAAGCAAACTTATAGACTTTACCTTTCCATCACAACGACTAAATCGTCAACCTCTAGCTAAGAATGGCTCCTCATTTCATATAAGGATACCTCTAACCTCATCCCAGCAAGGTTTGCAAAAAAATCCATTGAACACCAATTGTAAAACCCATAGCTGATTTTTTATTACTTTAGCAACATCATAAAAAACACTTATAAACACATTTAAATCGGTTGTAATGTTAAATAATGCAGTGATATTGTTGAAAAATAGTGTCTGTTGTAGTGCTAAAAAGTGTCTGTTATAGTATTGAAAAGTGTCTCTTGTAGTATAGAAAAATATCTGTTATAATATTGAAAAGTGTCAAGTGAATTAAAAAACACATGCCTGTTGTAGTGTTAAAATATGCCTCTTGTAGTATTCAGAAGTGCCTTCTGCAGTATCAAAAAGTGACAGGTGAGTTTCGATTATTTATATGCATGTTGTAGTGTTAAAATGTGCATGTTGTTGTGTAGAAAACTGCCTCTTCTGTTTCAATTATTTACAAAAATGCCACCGCACATTTTGAAAAGTTTTATTTATTTACAAAAATGTCATTGCGCCTATTTAAAAACACGTTCTACGATCAGACGAGCGTAGAACACGTTTTACAAGAGATTTTCTATTACCGATTACGACAAAGCAACCTAAAAATAATAATTCAATATATGGGCTTTGATCCTATGAAGATGGCACAAATTTACGGTGATTTTGAGATATCTTACTGATTTTGATGTTTTTAATGGTTGTATTGATGACGCTTCATGACTTATGACAAAATATATGTTTATCTCAGTGAACTATCAAAATAAGAATGACTATGATAGTTAAAACTAGAAGAACACAAACACACAATTTTGATAGGCAAAGAACCATAAAATACAAACTCTATCTACCATCATTATGTGTAAAAGACATATCCTTATAATCTCCAAAGAATCCAAACAATCATAGATATGAAACTAATTACAATCTTTTAATCAACAAGATCAAAAAAAATCAGAATTTCAAAATACCTATTCCACAATGATTAATAAAAATAATTTTTCAGTTTCTGCCTACCTGGTTAACCAAATCAATTGTTCCACAATTTGTAAATTAGGCATCATTGAGTCAAATACACAAAATTGTGGAACCTTTGCAGCCAATCAGCAAAACCCACCAAATCATAAATCTTTGGCTCATGATAGAGTTGAGAGAGAGAGAGAGAGAGAGAGAATCAAATGGGGTGTGGCATTTTGAACCATTACAAGGCATGCTAGGGTTTTTTTGGGGGCTTTTGAGGAGTATTCATTAGAGAGTTGTTATATAAACCCGTAAAATTGTTGAGTAAACCCGTATCATTTAACTCACCCCAAAAAATAAAAACAAACCCCCCACTTTTCCCATTATACCCCACCCACACCCACACCCACACCCACACCCACACCCACACCCACCCAATTAACTCTCATTTACTCCCTCCCTCTCACTCATCCTCACCCACAACCAAACCTAGACAGAGAAAGAGAAAGAAAGACGTGAAACGCAGAGAGAGAGAAGAAAGGAAAACGCTGAGAAGAGAGAGAGAGAGAGAGAGAGAGAGAAGAAAGAAGAAGAAGCAAAACCTAGGTAGAAGAAGAAGAAGAACAAGCAAATTCAACCCCAATTCAAGATTCAAGATGTCAAACCTAGGGAAATCAGGTAATTATTCTTTCTTCAATCGAAATTACTTTAGTTTTGCTTCATTTTGAGAGAATCTCATTGTGATTTTTTGAAAAATTTCGAAAACGGGTTTTGAAGGGTTCGGCCACTACTGGCCGATTTATTACACAAATTCGGCCACACCCTACCGAAAAAACTCAAAATTTCGGCTACCCCCGGCCGAACCTGCTCAATTTTTCGGCCACCCCCGGCCGAACTGCTCAATTTTTTCGGCCACCCCCGGCCGAACTGCTCATATTTTTCGGCCACTACAGGCAAAGTTTTTCATTGATTGCATTGTATCAATTCCATGTTTTTTAATCCATCTATTCATCAAAATTTGGACATTTCACTCCTTTTATTAAGAACTAGGTTCAATGTCAATGCATGTTAGATTTCTCAGGCCTTTGTTGAATTTTGATGATGCATTTGTGTATATATGAGTGCCCTACATGATTTGGACTGTAGGAGGGATTGATTTGGGTAGCCAAACGCAAGTTTGTGCATGATTCTCTACTATGCACGCCAAGTGTTCGATGAAAAAGTAGTGATATGTTATAAAATGTATTGTTTTTGATATGATATGTTCTTTCTTTCTTATATATGCATTGTTTTTTCTTTCTTATATATGCATTGTTTTTGATATGATATGTTATAAAATGTATTACGAGTTTGATTTTTGTATGTTTTCATTGCAGTTAAGCAAATGTTTACAAGGAGAAAGCGTCCAACTGCTTCCGAAAGGAGTGAAAAAGTAGCCGCACGTACTCAAGGGCAAACTTCACAGAACCAAGAGCCGGTTGAGGATTTAACCGTTGATCCTCGCTTGTCGGTCTGATGAGCCTATGGAAACCTCACCGAGCCTCGGATAGACTTTATTCCGGCTCAAATGATAGTGACCGGAAGATGAACGGGAATACGAGCCGGAAGGTGAGGAAGATGAGCCGGAAGGCGAGGAAGATGAGGATGATGATGATGATGAGGATGATGAGGAGGGAGGTGGGGAGGTAACGTCTTATCCCGGTGGGCCTAGGTACAAAACATTACTCCTTTCCTATGAAACCCATATTGCTAAATCAATTTGGGAGGGTAAAGATGATAGGATTTTAAAATGTATTAATCATATAGGTAAATTGAAAAAATGGGAATTGGACTTGAATAAAGTGTCAGAGCCGGTTCAAATGCTTATCATTAATTCCGGTCTCTTGAGCTTAGTTAATGGAAGTGGAGCGTATGACAACGTAGATAAAACGTTGGTCAACGCTTTTGTTGGCGATGGCATCCGGAAACTAATAGTTTCCATATGCCATTTGGAGAGATGACCATCACTTTGGAGGATGTGTCTTGTCTTACATTGCTTCCTGTCGGGTCTTCCCTTATTTGACAATCCCGTTTATGCTACTCGGCCACCTCAAAATAAGGTTTGTGAGGTTTTGGGAGTGACCAAAAAATTGCTAAAGATGGAATTCTGCCCAAGGGGGCATTGGTCAATTTAGAATGGCTTAGATTGAAGTTCTCCCCTCGGTTGTACTCCTCGGACCCCGAAAAGTCATGTCTTTGCTAAGGCATATCTTTTATATTTATTGGGGTGCACAATCTTTTACGATAAGACCGGGACATGTGTCAACGCTAGCTATCTAGATTTTTGAGAGAGGATGAGGCAATAGGGAATTATGCTTGGGGAGCCGGAGCGTTAGCTTTTTTGTACCGGCTGACTAGGAAAAGGATCTAGGTTTAACTCGCCATCGATTTCGGCACTTAACCTTGTTGGAGGCTTGGGTTTATGAGAGGTTTCTGCGTTTAGGAACGGTTTCAACAACTACTATCTACCCAATTTGCCGCTCACATTGAAGTGGCTACCACCTCGGGCTCAACCAGCGACAGTTGCCTCCGTGCAAGTGAAGAGGCAACATATTGATATTATTCAGGACACGGATGTAAGTATTATTTTTTTAGTAATAATTTTCACATGTATTTTTGTTTTCTTAAATGAAACTATATTAATATTTTTTATGTTTTTATTGTAGGTGATTTGGACGCCGTATGTCGGTATCCGTTCTACACATCCTTTTCCTAGAGTCGCGCTATACCAAGGTGCTATAGTTGCCGGTAATGTGGTGGAACCACATCTTCCCGACCGGTATTGCGACGGTTGGGTACATGCAGACAATACCTCACCCTCCACTTGGTCTTGGGATGGCGAGCGGAGCTAAGAAGTCTCTAATGGGGTGGATCATGTTTGCCCAGTCATTCTTTGCCTGGAAGGGGACTTGCCTCGAAAACGCAAGTTATCGGGATGTAGAGTGCCTCAACATGCTTCAGATGATTATCTGCAATGGTACTCTGAATATTCACACCCCATTGTGCACCCCATTCGAGCGGTCTCACGTCGTGAGGACAACCTGAAGTTGTTGCCCCTAATCAGGGATATGCTTATGAATGTAGGAACGTCATTATGCCTATGGGCGAGAGATGGACAAATGGAGACCGCTCATTTAGTTTGGAGGAGGCTATGGACGTCATGTTTAAAGCATTGGCAGAACCTCAAACTCAACCCCCAGCGCGGACATCAACTTCTCAAGTTGGTAGAAGACGACAATAGATATGCGAGTTTTTTTTTTTTTTTTTGAACAATTATTTTTGTTATTGTATTTGAACAATTATTTTTGGTTTATGGAGTAATTGGTGTATGAACAATTATTTTTGGAGTAATTGGTTTATGGAGTAATTGGTGTATGGTTTTATATTTCATGTTTTATGGTTTATGGTTTTATGGTTTATGGTTTATGGTTTTATGTGTATGGGGGGGGTGATTGGTTGGTGTATGGATTTATGGTTTGTATATATATGTTTGTATGGTTGATGGTTGCGGCATAGGCAGTCGGGGACGTGCCCTGGTTAGTGCGAGAATAGAGCAAGGACATGTCGAAAAAGCTGGAAAAATTTCGGCGATCTTGACCAGAACAGAGAAGTTCGGCCGATCTTGACCGAAAACCTTGGATCTGTTCGGCCACTACTGGCCGAGACCTAGAATAAGCTTGTTTTTTTTTTTTTTTGGGAACCGTTCATGAAAAAACATTGCTACGTGTTCTAACCGCACACCCACACAACAAGTGGGATGGGCGAGTTGAATTGCATGAACTGTGCAAGCTCATGTGGACAAGGGAGCCCGCATGCCGATCTCACCGCACACCCACACAACAATGGATCTCGGCTACCATCATATAGAGAATCCAGTGAGTTGAAAATCAAATCCAATGCATTTATGGACACCGTGCCTCTAACCTCGCTCCATAGCGATGACTTGAATTTGTGTTGAACCATGATCTGCTTTTCTCAAATGAGGCAACGATTGCAATATGGGAGCATTCGATGAGTTTATGAATTTGTTTCCAACATGTCTCAAATGCTCCCTGGCTCGATCCAAGTTGTTTCTTCAATAAGGCATGTTGACTCTCCACCCTAACATAGGTTACGCAATTTATTAGCATATAATTAACAAAACATCAAAACATATGACATAAACATAAAGTTCCCCCGATATACTGTTTGTAGTCAAGTTGTCAAAGTGCATAACATGGTTTGTCCAACACGAGACAAATCTTTCTTTGTAAGGCACAATCCACTGGTTCGGGACATAATTGACCGCATCGGGATATTGGCGAAATCTTCGATAATCGCCGTAAATAGTCATCAAACGATGCCTCCGTATCGGCCTTGACCATTACATTCCAATGAAGAATGAACGCCTCCCAAATCTCTTGCATATCAAACATTTTCTTGCATTTTGCTAGAATATTCCTATTGATATGCCATCGACGAAAGCAAATGAGTTGTCGTTGGGAACGTCTCACGAATTGCATTCATTAAGGCAAGCTCCCTATCGGTCACGATAACATTGGGAAGACATGATCGATCCATCAAAGATTTGACTTCGCATGCCCGCGTGTAGTTTTCTTCTTTCTCGGCCTCAGGTATACACCGGCAATTAAGAAGGTCATTTTGGTTGAAGTCACGCCCACAATCTCAAGCAAAGGTAAGTTGTACCTATTTGTCTTGTAAGTGCAATCCATGAACAAGACGTATGGAAATGCCTTCATCAATTCAATGCTTTTCGGATGAGCAAAGAATATCTCCTTAATGACATTCGTATTCTCGCATTGCGATATTCGAAGTGATAAGCATGCTCGGTCAATTTAAACATGAGCCGTTGGATTTGAGAACGACCCGCACGCTCGGTTGCCTGTTCTTCACTCGCGCATTATAAATAGTCCGTATTATGGACTCATTTTCCGGGAATTTCTCTTTTAATCCATGTAAAATATCCTTCGGCCGGCTATTTGCATGTGACAATTCTATCACGTACTCCTCCTCTGATTTCAGTAATCTACCGGCATAAGAGTGACCCAACATGGATTCGCAAATAGGATGATTGTGAAAGCCACAAACCACTTTTAATTGCCATTCACCATCACCCGTGACTTGTCTGGCGTTCAACTGAAACTTACAACCGCATTTCTTTGTTCCGCTCTCTCTGTTTTTCTTTTTTTTTCCCAATTCCAATATTTCAAGGTTGGCAGTTCCTTGAGAGGACAGAGAGATTGGTTTTTCCTTGTATACACCCCAGCGATCACAAACAAGCGTCATTCGAGGAGCGGAATTACGGCTCCCGTTATCCGACCGACCGACTACGATGACAAATCCATGCTCTTTCCCCTTTCTACGCACCCATTCAAACATTATTTTTTTGTCTCGAAAAAACAAGGGCATTGTGAATTCGGAGTGTAGTCTCGCAAACAAGGGCATTGTTGTCACCCGGGGATACTTGAAACAATTAAATAAAACAATAAGGGAGGTGTAAGCGAGAAAAATAAGGGTTCGGCCGTGATGGCGGGTACCGTCGACGGTTCGACTGGGTGTGGCGAAATAGTTAAAATATTCGGTCACTCGGCCGAAATATTCAAATATTCGGTCACTTGGCCGAAAAATAGCCAGCATTCGGCAAACCGGAGCCGAAAATTTTTAAAATTTCGGTAGGGTGTGGCCGAACCATAGCTTATTTTCTAGGGGTTGGCCGAACTCGAACAAATATTCGGTCACTCGGCGAATTCTAGCTACGAAACGAAATGACATTTTTAACAAATTTAAAGGTTAGAAAACTTACATTATCATTCGATGGTAGAGCTAGAGGATCCATGATGGCTCTTGAATCTCTTGTCTTGGAACACAAATGTGTATGAATTTATTTTTTTTGGAGAGGAAGAGGAAGGTAAGGGAGGAGGTAATTTTTTAAGGAGTAAAAAAAGAAAGAAGAAGTGAATAAGTAAAGAGGTGAAAATTGATGAGGGAGGGAGGGGGAAGGTGGTGAAAATTGATGAGGGAGGGAGGGGAAGGTGGGTAAAATTGATGAGGGAGGGGGGAAGGTGGTGAAAATCAAATACGGGTGTACTCAACAATTTTACGGGTTTATTTAACATTAGTAAATGAGGGGATAGATTTAGGGATATTTTTGTCATTTCACTCGATGGCATTTTTGAAGTTTCCAACTTACGGGTTTACTCAACAATTTTACGGGTTTATATAACAATTCTCTATTCATTACCTCTAATGGATGCTAATATGTTAATTGAAAATGACTTTCATTTTTAAGAAATATAAAAAATTAGTTAGGACCTCTTAATTCATTTTAACAAAAATAAAAGCAAAGAAAAACAAACAAAAAACCTATTCATTTTTTGATGGGAGCACCAAACTCTTTTTGGTTGCGGCCAACACATCCATCTCTTTTTTCTATTTTTTCTGCATTTGTAACCACTTTCACTAATTTCAGGAACTCTTTTTTTTATTGTACCAAAAAAAAGAGAGGCATTTACAAAAAGAAAGATGAAAATTAAAAAAAAAAAAAAACACATAAGTTCGAAATTATAAAAAAAAAAAATTGGTTTTTTTTATCAGTTTTAGTCAAACAACTGATAATTTCAGTTATCAGTTGTTTGAAGCACAAATTACTCTTCAACAACTGATAATTTCAGTTATCAGTTGTAAACAACTGATAACTGAAATTATCAATTGTTTGAACAACTGATAACTAAAATTATCAGTTGTTTGATCAAAACTGATTAAAAAAAAAAGTAGTTTTTTGTAATCTCCCATCTTACATGTTTTTTTTTTGTAAATGCCATCTTTTTGAGTGAGTTTTTTTTTTTTTTTGTAATAAACCCAAAAACGAAACACTTTGTTTTTTCACATTTTTACAAAAGCGGAATAAAAAAAAAAAGAAAAAAGAAAAATACGAGATTTTCAGGCCGGGCTACCAAACGGGTTCTGTGTTGGACTGAGGCCCGGTTAATATATTCTAGGCCAAGCCTGACACCACGAACTCATAGGCTGGCCCCTCACAATTTAGACCTGGCAGCATAAATCGTTCTTACTACTTGACGGCGAAAGAAAGCCGGACGCAGTAGCGGTAACAACATACTCACCGGCGATTAAACCCTTTTATGGCGGGGAAAGCTGGAACAACTCCGGCGACCTACTCTCCGTCGCCAACTACTCACAAGAAAAAGAAAGCTCCCATTTTCTCCGACGTCGATTGGGTTCGTCCCGATGGCCGTGACTTCCACCACTGTCGCCCAGCATGTATGCCTCTCTTTATCTGTCTTGCATTTTTTACTGACATTTTTCATCATCGTTTTCAGATTAATCCTTCAATTTTTATTTTGATTGATCATCTTCAATTGTATTTTTGTTATTCTTCTAGTTAGTCATGCTAATTCACTCATAATTTTGGTAATGGCAATAAATTTCAATTATTTGATGTCTTCATTTTAATTGTGTCATTACTACAATGTCGTAGGCACTTTACGTTAATGGGTTAAGCTCGTAGATATTACCCACATCTAGTATCATTTTGATGCAAAGTATTAAGTGTAACCTTTTTCTTTGTGTTGATAAATTCTGTTACTGTGCTAATTTGTGATTGTCCCTCAATACTGTATGGCTCACGTATTCTGAAAGTTCCATATTTATCTCGAGCTATTAGTTCATGGATGATCTATTTCTCATTTTTATTTTTCAGAACGTCATTGATGCAAAGCTCTAAGCCTCTAACCTTTCTTGTGTTGAGAATATCTGCTATCACGATTATAAAAAAATATCTGTTACTAGGCTCATTTGTGATTACCACTCAAGCTTGGCTATGCCGTTCATGCCTTCAGGAAATTCCATGTCTCAAGCAATTAACCACTTTTCTCGATCTAATAATTACAGATGATCTTCTATTTTAAATTTTATATTTCAAGACTTTTGTAATTAGGAATGTTGGTTTTGCTATAATAGTTAATGCTTGATTATCTGAAATCTGTTCTAATACAAAGATATACGATATTGTTGATACTGTTATAGTGAGTTGATAATTTGTGTATTCACTTTTGGCTTAGTTTGAGCATTTAGGCTGAATGCTGTATATAGTTATCTCGGTGCATGATATATTATTAGCTAAGTACTAAATTTTCTCAGTCTTGCAGTTTTCAGGACTGGTGCAGTTAACTCAGCATCAGGGTCTGCTTATGCAGAATTTGGAAATACCAAAGTTATTGTGTCAATGTAAGTTTATCTTTAATTTTACCGCTGCTATCATGTTGTTACTTGGTCTTATTTCTGTACATTGCATGTACTGAAATGCCATGTCTCTACTTAGTCTTATTTCCGGTTTATATGCCTGTGGAATTTGTGGCCCAAGGCAAATTATCCGGTCGGGACCCTTAAATTTCCCCACAGGCAATAATGTGATGGCATTCTTGTCTTTTTACTTCTCATTATGTTTTTTTCGCCTCCCCTCGTTCTTTTTGTTGGAGGTGTCTATTTTCAAATTTTCTTAGATTTTAGTTGGATAGTTAAACCCTAAATTGAATCATAGCCTAGTAATGGACTTTGAGAATTTTATTAACACAAATAGTGAGTGTTGAACTTGAACAATTTAGTTTGACATTTAGATTGGGTTGAGATAATTTTTTTTTTTTAAAAAGGAATAATGCAAAAAATTTAAAGAATTATTCCACCAAAATTTTTGTGATAATGTAAATAATTCAATGAAATAATACAATAATGTCCAAGTAGTTATAGCAAATAATGCATTAAAATTAATTGAAAAAATAAATAAATTAAATTTGCTAATTAAGTTTGAACAATGTAATGAAAACCTATGTAATTAACTTTGAAAGAATAGGAGGAAGTCCAAAAAGGAGAAGGATGGGAGAAAGAGCCCAAACTATAAAACCCAAACCAGAAGAATTAAAGAAAGAGATGAAATTGTGCAAGAGAAAAAAATGTAGGGCGCAGGATTCGAACCTAGGTAACACACACACACACACACACCCCAAACAAGAGTCTTTCAAGCCAACATCGCTAACCATCGGATCACTGATACATTTTATTTTTTAATTCGAACTTTAAATTATACTCCCTCCGTCCCATCTCAAACCGCACTTATTTCCCTTTTAGTCCGTCTCTCTCACCTCAAACCGGACTACCCAAAATGGCAAAGAATCTTCACTATTCCTCCCACTCTTCTTTCTCCTGCTTTACTTTATATCACAACACCAATCAACTTATTATTTCCCCCACTCATTCTCTCTCCTACTTTGATTTTCACACTCACAACACCTCTCTCCTACCTCACATTTTCTTAATCACCGTGCCAAAAAAGTTAGTCCGTTTGAGGTGGGACGGAGGGAGTATATAAGAAAAACCAAAAATTTGGGACCCTATTTTCGGCTAAATATTCGAAGGCCCTAGGCGACCGCCTCACTTGCTTACCCACATGGCCGGGCCTGTTTCTATGAGATCTTTCACACTCGCACACTGCTTTCTCCGTGAAATGTCTTGGTTAACATGATTCACTCGCAAAGTTACTAGATTAGCTGTATGGTCTTGAAGGTGAATGAATTGAGTTCTGATTGCTAAGTGAGTGACCTGAATTTTGAGTATGATGTTTGGGTTTGTGAAGTTAACTATGGTTCATGATCATTGAGACAATTTAAGCTTCACATGTTACTAGCTCGTACTGTCTTACTCGATAAAGCAAATGACTCTAGGTTGAACCTTACATAAGGATTGATGACTACACAAGTTGACCTTAGCTAATCAATCAATGGAAAGTGATGAACACGGCTTACAACCATAAATTCGAATTTCATCCTCGGTGCCTTCATGCCTTGATTTGAAGCCTTGCTTGAATAGTTGCTTTTTGTTACGAAATATGACCACGCCCCTCTTATTGACAACACCAAGCCAATATTAATAAATTTCATGGTGAGAATAGCTCTATAAACATATGTAACATATATTAAACAAAGCTTTAACATGTTATGTACAAGAGTTTTGCATTGAATGCCACAATTTAACATGTAATAGCAAAATAACACAACTCAAACCCAAAAGTGAGAATTCTAAGACAAGACTCACTAATTTAAACTATGATGTTCAAATCGGTAAACAAGTACGTTGTTTAAAAAACTGAAAATTAATTCCACTTTAGAAATGAGAGTAATATATGAAATTAAGTTAATATATAGTTTCAAACCTGTATTTCCATACCTAGATGAACCTAAGAGAGAATTAAAAATTCAAAGAACAATAGGAGACCCAGAATAAAGAGAGAGAAAAACAAAAGTAAAGCTGTAAACAAACAGAAATAAAAACTGCAAACCTCGATTTAAAAATTAAAATAAGTCAAGCTATCGATAGTATTTGTTGTCGCACTTCTTTCCGTCGTTCCCGTTCTTTGTTTGTTGCACTTTGTCGAACTTATTTTCTTACTTTCGGTCCCTTAAGAGAAATTAGGGGTATCTTTCTTTCTTTAGCACCCCACGAGCTTATCTTTACCCCAAAACGACACAGTTTAAGTTCAAACATTAAATCAAAAATTACACAAGACCCAATTTAACATTACGCATACGCCTATTACACCTTTTCACCTAGGCGGTCGCCTCATGCCTCTCACCATAACCACGAAATACGTCGCCCGGGGCAAAAAGGCGCGCAACCACCCACCAAAATACCAAAAGGCGGTCGACCCCTAAAGGCACCAAAAAGACGAGGCAGGCGCTCACCTTTCACAAGTATGAGGGTGAGCAACTGTTTTCTTAAAAATTGCTGTATAAACCTTGAAATTCATCTTCAACGAAATAGGATATTCAACTACAAGAAATGTCACTTTAACATATTGACGTAGGATAGACTAGAGTACAAAAACTGTCCTATGAGCGCACACATTGAAGGAGGGAGAACAGAGAAGTAAAAGGTAAGAAGAACCCTCTTCAGGAATTAGTCGCGCGTGAGTGTCAAAATCCCCCACCATATATTACTTACCTCTTTCTCTATTTAAGTTGTGGGAATTTCACGACTAAGAGACTACAACTAGCAAAACAACAATTGGTTTTATTATATAATTTGACTGGGATAACCTTCATGATAAAATGATTGACTCAAATCCTCTAAAACATTCCCTTGAAAATTAGAACACTATATATCTGTAACAATAAAACATGATAACACTATATTACTCTATATATTTCGAATAAGCATACAAATTAACAAAGTAAAGATTCAATTCAAGTTTCTCACATCAGCAATTTCATGTAATTGTAGAATACCAAAGAGTTGGATCACCAAATATTACCAACTTGTCAAGTGACTTGTCAAGATATGAGACTATGTGTGGATTCTTAGATGTACATTATGTTGCATACAAAGTAAATGCTGATATTGTTGAGAAGACATTTATAATAGAGGCATCTTTGCAAGTTCAAGTAATCATTTTTTAAAAAAAAACTTTTTAAGCATTAATGAGTGTCAAACTCCTCTTCTTCGTGTTCTTGACTTATCCAAACTGATATGCTCTTTCTTGTGGTTCAGATTTGGACCGAGAGAGAGTAAGAAGGCTATGATTTACAGTGATATAGGTCGATTGAATTGTAATGTTACTTATACAACTTTTGCTACTCCAACTCGAGAACAGGTATATCAACTTTGTGGGTTGACATCAGTTTTCTTCTATTCCTTAGATTTAATATTTATAGGCACCGGCAGAGACAGCCTTCGCCATTTGGGGGCAGCTGCCCCCATTTCCTTTTCAAATTGCAAATTGTTTTACTTTTGTACTAGCCAAATTTGACGGAATTGTATTTTCTCACTAAAAATTAATTTTTACCCTAAATTTAGGTATTACATGTTAATATTCTATACTTAAAATAATTTTGACAGCGTTTAAGAAAATAACTGGTTCCGCCACTGTTTATAGGACTTAGTTTTTCTTCTCTTTCAAACATCTATTTATTAAATCTAAGTTTTGCTTGTGCCAGGGATCAGACAATAAAGAATTGTCCTCGATGCTACATAAAGCTTTGGAAGGTGCCATAATATTGGATACTTTCCCTAAGACAACTGTTGATGTTTTTGCATTAGTGTTGGAGTCCGGAGGCAGTAAGTTTATTTTATTATATAGCGCATTATATTTATTCTCAACTGGGTTATGGATTTTGATAAGTAAAATATGAAGCTAATAAACATCTACCCAAGAGTAGAAAATGTTACTCCCTCTGTCCCAGAATAAATGTCACACATATTTGTAGGTTAGGACAAGGAACTTTGAGTAATAATTTTAGGTTAATTTAATTATCCTAATAAAAATTTAAAATTGCTATTGATTATATTGATAATGGTGTATCAATAACAAGTTTTATATAGTTATTAGTATAATTAAATTAACCTAAAATTATTGCTCAAAGTTCCTTTGTAAAAAGTGCGACATTTATTCTACGACAGAGGGAGTATGATTTAGATGCACTGTGTTAGTCACTCTAGAGCATTTCTTTCTCTTTCTCTTCCATTTTCATTTTCCTTCTCCAAAACCACCAACATATAATTTGTGCTAGTAATGCGAGTTCAGCCAAGTGTTTAATTAACTGGATCTGGCTTCCAAAATAACCTCTCATCAAGGTAACATATAGTAACTTATTTGGCAATTGAGTTGATTATTCTAACATACTGATGCTCTTAACATATATGGTTGCAGGTGATCTTCCTGTGGTGATATCATGCGCAAGCGTTGCTCTAGCAGATGCAGGGATTATGATGTATGACTTGGTGACCGCAGTTTCTGTGGTATGCAAACTTCATGTTATCCTGAGATAAATTATTAGTCAATTAGTATTTATTCACATTTCATAACTTGATCGTACACCGGAAGGAAGGAACGTAGGACCGAAAACTTGTTTGTAGTATATTATCGCAGTTGTCTCTACCCTCTTCATACACCTGGCTTAAGATTCCTCTGTTGCTGTTAGGCTTTTTTTGTTGGATTTCTCAAATTAGCACTGTTAGCTATGTTGTTTCAGTGTTCATGTGTCTTGGGGGTGGATACGTCACATATTTGGGTTCGTAGGTTCTACATTTCCTCTCCAGACTTGTACTCTCTCCGTTCCATAAAGATGGTTCCTATTTGACTATTCAAACATTTTACTGGTGCATTTTCCGTTTCATCGTTATTTTTGATGAAACTAAGAATTACCTGAATGACATTAAGAATTATGCTTGAAACAAATGACTGCTCATACAATTTAGTGGTATAGTTTAGGAAGTTCACTTATTTTAACCACTCAAATTTGGAAATGAGACTTTCTTTTTGGGGCAAACAAAATTAGAAAATGGGAACATCTTTATGGGGACGCGGGAGTAGTTTATATTTCTCCATTCAATGTACTTATAACCATTATCATCGTCAAACAAACGGCATTATATTGTAGTAGCCTATGTCTGGGAGCCATGGTATATTATGGGACAATCAAGTTGACTTGGAAATTAGGATAGGGAATGACATCAGACCATTACCTTTCGCCATTTCATCCAACCACATATATATCAAATGGCTGACCGTATGAGAGTCGCCACTGCTAGAGAATAGTTGTCTTGTTTTATTTCCTATGTACCAAAAAACGTATTTATCAAATGGCTGAAAAGCCTTTTACCGTGTTTTTTTCTTTTTCTTGAAACTGTATGTACTGTTGTTCATCATGTATATACTTTAGGAAACAGATGTGTATTTTGTGAACAACTCTATATACATTTAGAAAGAAAAATAAAAAGGATTTTCAGGCATTGGATCCACCAAGTGGATTAAATGGCCAAAGAAATTTGCCTACCGTCTTTCCAGCTTCAATATGTTAGTCAGATTTGGTTTCATTGAAGTTTGGTCATTTTACTAAAATCCAATTGAAGATTTGTTTATCTATATTAAAGGTATGTTTAGAAATCTTGTATTACAATTACTTACCAAGCTTTTAAAAAAAGTGCATCCTCGAAATTTACTTCACAGGCTATCTTCAGTAAGACTCAGATATCTGTCACGCGCATCTTTTTCACATGTTCAAAATCTTTGGATGAATATAACTCTTACATGATGCTAAAGGATTGTTTATTATACGTAGCAAATACTCCACATCTTATGTTTGTTGTCCAGTCTTGCCTTGGGAAAAGCCTTATCATCGATCCTCTTTTGGAAGAAGAGAACTTTCAAGAAGGAAGCTTAATGATAACTTCTTTACCATCACGGAATGAGGTAACTCAGCTGTTGATCACCGGCGAATGGTCAACCCCAAAGATTCACGAGGTACTTCAATCTTCTTACATTTTATTTCTCTTACTACATCTCTAGACGATTAGCATAACAATATAACACTCCGTGTTCAGTTTTTTTGCTCATCAGGCGCTTTTAGCTCAAACTTTCCTAGTAAAACTGAAATTAAAATGCGTATTGAGATTTTTCTTGCATTTCGCAAACATAATCTCGGGTTTGCTCTTATATGGACATGAATTTTCCTTAAAAACAAAATCATACAGCAGCATAATGCTAAGAATGTGAAATAATAAATTATTTGGTGGTTAAAATATGTCGTCATGATGTTAACAGGCAATGGAGTTATGTATGGATGCATGCGCCAAGCTTGGGAAGATAATGAGATCTTGTTTAAAAGAAGCCGCCTCTACTTCAGAGGTGTAGCTAGGGAATGAATTTTGCGTTTTTCTCTTCTTCATTAGAGACTAACTCAATGGGGTCTTTTACCCGGGGCAATGAATTGTGAAAAATGTTTTTTTGTTTCATTTGGCCTTAAATTTTGATCGTATCTTGTTCATTTTATGTCATGAACTTCCGTAACTGAATATGCTAAAATTTTGTTTTGGTACACATTTGTAGTGATGTGTGTTGCAGAGAGGTAAACTGTTAGTTAACTAGTACTGACCATTTTTACTGACCGTTGTGCGTTTAGTTAATTTCTGAAAGTTTGATAACTTACTTGAAAATAAGAGAAGATTAGGAGGTAAATTATAACTTATGAAAGTTTGGGGAATTATTTGAAAATAAGAGAAGGTTAGGGGTACAGTGTAGCTTATGAAAGTCTGAGGACTAAATATAAATAAGAGAAGATCAGGGGATAAAATGTAACTGCTGAAATTCTTTTGGCCGTAGGATATTTATCTGATTAATCTGAGCCACTCTTTTTATACGTGCATTGTAAAATGGTAGATGTTTAATGTTGACTTTGTTATTCGGGGAAATGACAAATTAGGGTGTAAAGTTTGGGGTGTGTGCTAATCGGGGTCTGATGTTTCAATTTTGTCAATTTGCGGTATAAAGTTGACAACGTTAATCAATTAGGGGTTTTTTGGACGAAAAATTCTTTCGAAATCCAATTAAGTCATATGTGCTTTGCACATGGACTTAACTGGAGAATTTTATATTTTCTCCCTGGGCATATCGTCATTGCTCAGAAAAAATTAATAATTTTTATTAGAAATGGGATATGTCCATTTTGTGGGTTCTTATACTGGTCATTTCTCTCTCCTCCCTTCTCTCTCTACTTTTCTGATCGGTAAACAACTTTTGTTCTGCCGGTAACCGTTCAACTACCAGCGCCAACTCCGCTACCGTTGCTGTTTTTGTTCAATTCTCTTACACGCTCACAGTATTAGGTCGCCATTGATTCGTTGCCGACGAACTACAGTTGTTACCGAGTCGTGAACTCGGTCAGTTGAAATCGTCGATCTCTCTGAGGTAGACTCCGACGGCAGTGGTTTCGATAGAAGTAGCGACCGTAAGGCCTTTTTGGGACTCGTTAGTTCCTGAGATTGTGAGTTAAGTCCTTTGTTTGTGGTTTGAGGCGAAGCTTGAGAAGACGGAAATTCCCGGCAATAATATTGGTAACGAACGAGATGGTACGAACTTGTATGAGTTTCAGCTGTGGTTTGATTTTTGTTCGAAGTTATGCAATTTTCTTCATTGTTTGGTTGTTCAGATCTCAAGCATTATGTTAAATCACTATTTTTTCAGTTTTCATTTCTGTTATAGGTTTATTTTCAAAATTTTCTCTCATGTTATAGTTGGATGCCGTATTTTATGTTGATTGCCGAATTTTATGGTGGTTGCCGGATTTTATGGTGGTCACCGGATTTTATGGTGGTGGCTAGATTTTAGGAGAATAGGTGGTGGTGGGTGTACTTAACCGACTTTATTTGTGAAATGACGTAATGCCCAGGCCAAAAAACAAAACAAACCCCGTTAAGTTAAGTGCATGTGCAAAGCACGTGTGATTTAACCGAGTTTTCTTTGCAATTTCGTCTAAAAACCCTTAATTGACAAACTTTGTCAATTTTGGACCCTAAATTGACAAAATTGATTAGACCCGATCCGATTGGCACCCCTTATACATTAGATCCTAAATTGTCATTTCCCCTTGTTATTTACACTTGTCTTGGATTGGATCTGAAGTGTTTTCTGTATTTATATATTCTTGGTTGCTTAAGTTGGATTTGGCACTGTTTTCTGTACCAGCCAAGTCAATGCAACACTTGACTAAAACATTTTCTACCACTTGTAAACTTTTTACTACAAATTATAAATTATCAGTAATAGTTGTGACATAAAACAAGTTTAATCATTTTAGAAATTTTACACTGTAACTATAAATGTTTTAAATAGACAGTGATAACTGTACAAAGTGATAGTGAAAGTAGTCACGGGGTGGAGTGTTGCAACAAATTTTGGCCGCATAGTTCCAACTTCCAAGTCCGCTTAGGTTTACACTTGCCATCTTTAAAGGACAAACTCTTTTATCATTATTAACAATTGAATCCTACAATTTCTTATGTGATAAATATATTACATATTGAGTCCATTTTGGGGAAACTTGTTTCTCCATAAGTTATAAAAAGTCTACTTTGTAATTTTGAGTTTCGAGCGTAAAACATTGAGTTTCGAGCTTAAAACACTGAGTTTAGGCGTTAAAATACCTAGAAGTTAAAACATCGAGTTTAGGCGTTAAAACACCGAGTTAAGGTTAGCAACTAAAACATCGAGTTTATGTCTTAAAACATCGAGTTTTTGTCTTAAAACATTGAGTTTATGTCTTAAAACACTGAGTTTTTGCCTTGGATTTTTTTAAAACAAGACTTTTTATATGTTTGGGGGAAACAGAGTTCCCCCAAAATTTTCTGTAACATATTTCTTTGTTCCGATTGATTTATGTTTCAAAAGAGTATCCCATTACAAACATTAGGGGTGTTCACGGTACGGATTGGTCAGGATTTTATCAAAATTTCTAAAAAACAGGATCGAACCAATTGTTCGGTTCTGCCTAAATTCAGGACCAGGACCAACCATTACATTACAGGACCGGTCACATTGTTCCGGTTCCAATGATTCGATCCATGTCCAGTTCCATCGGTTCCACAAGTTACACCACTATATATTTTTTCTAAAGATAAATAGTAAAACTCATAAAAAACGCGTTTTTTATGAGCTTACAAAAAAAAAAAAAAAACGTGTTTTACGCTCTTCTCTCACTAGACGGAAACACCTCTTGAAAACTCTCGGTTCCTCCATTAAATCACTATAAAACCCAAATCAAACCTCAACCCAACCCATAATCTAACGAAAACAATCAAACCCACAAAGAAATTTCTACTTTGATCAGAAATTATCTCAAAAAAATTGAAGCTTTTTTCTCTGTTCATCAATGGCTACCAAAGAAGGCAAAGCTATCGGCATAGACTTGGGAACAACTTACAGCTGCGTCGGCGTCTGGCAAAACGACCGTGTGGAGATCATCCCGAATGACCAAGGTAACCGGACAACTCTGTCCTATGTTGCCTTCACCGACACCGAACGTCTGATTGGCTACGCTGCGAAGAATCAAGTGGCTATGAACCCACAAAACACTGTATTTGACGCAGCGTCTCGCCTCGGCCGTCGATTTTCAGACCTATCTGTTCAGTCCGACATGAAATTATGGCCTTTTAAGGTTATTTCCGGTCCAGGCGAAGGAATTGTGAGGAAGGCGACAGCAATAAATTGGATGCCAGTTCTCTGGTTTTTGAATGCCAGTGTTCTAGTTTTGAAATGCCCGTTTATGTATTGTGGAATGTCAGTACAATCTGTGGTGCAGAATAAATCAGTGGTTTTTGAGTGCCAGTGTATGTGTATTTGAGTGCCAGTTTACGTGATTTTGAATGCCAGTCCATGTTTTTTTGAATGCCAGTACTTGTGTTTTTGAGAGCCAGCAAAAATATTAGTGTAACAGAGTGCCAGTGTTAGTGTAACAGAGTGCCAGTGTGAAGAGTGCCAGTTCATGTGTATAAAAGTGCCCGTATAAAAGTGCCAGTTTCAGTTTAACAAAGTGCCAGTGCCAGTTTACACTGGCATTTTGTTAAACAGACACTGGCACAAACGGGGAAACCAGTAATTACGAAAATGCCACCGTTTGTTTTGAATAATAATGCCCGCTTTTGAAAAACACGTTTTTTCTTATCTTAAGAAAAAACTAGTTTTTTATAAGACCAACTCAAAATATAGGACGATTACGTTACATAAACAAAGTTGAAAATTGAAAACTGAAAGTTCTATGCTTAATAACAGTAAATTTGAAATTATGAATATATATATATATATATACATAATCGATCCAGTCCGGATTCGGTCCAGGATCATATATATTTTTTCAAAAATCAGGATCAACCCAAATAATCAGTTTCATATAAATTTGGGACCAGAACCAAACCAATTCTATTGGATTGGTCCGATTTTCATTGGTCTGATCCGGTTCTATCGGTCCGGTCCGTCGGTTTTTTTGTTCGGCCCTAACAAACATCACTTCCTAAAATTACAAAATTTGTGGATTTCATTTATCAATCTCACTTATTTCACATATTTAAATGGTGGACCCCACTTGTTAATCTCATTCACTTTTTTTATTTAAAAACTTTTATATTTACATTACTTTTAAATATAAATAATATTTTTTTAAAAAATTCTTTTGCAAAAAAATAAAATAAAAAAATTAAATCGGGAGAATGGGAAGGGAGTATCTAAGTATCGAATGAGTTAAAGTTAAATAAACAACCACATTATTCAAATTGACAAGTAAGAGCTGTCATTGGACCCTTTATATTTTATGTCTACTTGATGTCACCTACTACTCCCTTGGAGTTATTTCCCCCTCTCCAATAAACTACTCTTTTAGTTGCCATAAGAAAAGAATGAGAGTGGTTTTTTTAATTTATGATACCATGTGACTCTACAATTTGATCTAAATTATATTATATCTCTTTCAATTTAATTGCTGCCTATTAATTATTTGTCAATAGTTTTATGTTTGCTTCTTCTCTTCTTGTAGGGTAGAGACTTTACTCATTTATTCTCAATTTTAAGATTTTGAATCTTATGTGAAGTGTCATTTTCAAACACATTCAACACTTCAAATAAATGCCGTCTGAGGGCAATAAGGAGATGATTTATGCTTGTCAATTTTAAGCTTAATCATAAAAGCATCCATGTCTTTTTCAAAGTGAGACTCATTATCTGAAATAATCTCGAAGGGTATCCTATACCGGCAAATGATGTTGTTCTTCACGAAATCTGCTACCTTCTTTGAATTGAGCGTTTTGTAGGTTCGGCCTCAATCCATTTCATGAAGTAATCAATGCCGACCAAAACAAAGGATTGACCATTAGAACTGGTCGGGTGGCTGAGACGGAGGAGCGTGTTGAACGTTCGCGTTTGCTTGACATTTTACACACTTCTTGGCTTTCTTCTTCCAATCCCCCTTTCAAGTGTGATCACGAAATACCCATATCTGATAATTTCTTGGCCAACATAGCCTCATTCATGTGAGGCCCACATTCACCGTCGTGAATTTCATTCATTATACACTTGACGTTTGGACAAATATCATTATTGTTCTTGCGATAAATAAAATGTCTATTTTATCTGATTAGTCACTTTAGATTATATTTCTTGCGATTTGTAAATAAAATGTCTATTTTATCTGATTAATCACTTTAGATATTTGAGAACAATGTAGTCATTTATGTAAATTAAAACCAAAAGGAGCTCATATAATTTTCATATGAAATAGAACAAGTCACAAGTGAGAGAATCCCATTGCATCATACTCTGTAAACTTGGTCTTCTACTTAACTAATAATGTTTAAAAACAAATCACTTTAGATATTTGAGAACAATGTAGTTTATTTTAAACATTATTTTTATTGATAATATATTTAATGGTGTAGAAATTAGATCATGAGATATATGAAAAGATATATGAAAGGTTATGCAGAGGTTGTGAAGAAATTTTATAAAGGAAAATACTCACAAGGTTGTGAAGGAATTCTTGTGAAGGAATTCTGTTAAAAAAACACTCAAACATTATTATTCATAAAGTATGTATACTAGAGTTGGAGTACTGCTTCTCAAACTATAATAAATACATCAAATAAGAAAATTATACAATTATAATCCTATTAGAAAATTAAATAATACTCTCTCCGTCCCAATAGTAGCTTCCCATTTTGCCATTTTGGGTGTCCCGTTAATAGCTTCCACTTTCCATTTTTGGCAAAGAAATCTTTACTATTCTCTCCACTCATTCTCTCTCCTACATTATTTTAATACTCACAACACTATTATAATTTACTATTCTCTCCACTCATTCTCTCTCCTATTTTCAAATTACACTCACAACATTTTTACTTCCCCCTCATTTTATTAATTTGCGTGCACAGAAAAATTTGGGCAGCTCTTATTGGGATGGAGGGAGTATACTCCAAGCTACAGGAGAATCTTCAATAATACAGTATTATATATATTTTTAATATGTTCCCGCAAAATAAACGATTGAATATTGATACCAATCTTAGAGATGATATGATGTCATTAAGCCGTTTGTGGTGTAGTGGTGGATGAGTACTTGTGCCGGTTGATTGTGACCATGAAAAATAGGTGCTTTCGTACGAAAATCCTTTATAATAGAAAAATTAGTAAAAAGGGTGATAGATGAATTATGACTTTCAGAAAAGAAAAGAAAAATTAGAGAGAGAAATAATATTATGGGAAAGAGGGGGTGAGAAGAGAGATGTAAAGGACGAGACATACATGAGAGAGAAGTTTTTCTTTTTTTTTTTGATTTTCTTTTTTGGAGTAAAACAAAAAAGGAAATATTTTGAGGGGGAGAGAAGAAAGGAGAAAAGAGAAACTTGAAGGTTTATTTTTTAGTAAGAAAGTGGAGGATATGTCACAATATTATCGTCAATTTGAAGAGGTCAACAGAAGAGAAAGATATGATAAAATAACATCGCCTAATTTGAAGTCACAAAGAGAAGGGTAGAAGATAACACAATAGCATCGTCTAATTTGAAGTGACAAAGAGAAGGGTAGAAGATGACACAATAAAATCGCCTAATTTGAAGGGAAATAAAAAAAGGGGAGGGGATTACATAATATCATTGCCTAATTTGTTTTTCTTCTTTCAAATAGAAAAAATCAAGCATTAAATTAAAATGGTAAAAAAAAAAAATTTGAAGAATAAGAAAAAACAATTAGTTGAGAAGAGAAAAGTATAAGGAAGAACCATTTTTTATTTTTATCCTTTTTCTCAAGGAAGAACTATGAGACAAAACAAATCCTTTAATTCTATTTAGAAAACAAACAAAACTTGTGCAATCTCGCAAAGTACAACAAAGGAATCCGAAAGTACACCTAGAAAGTGTAAATCTAATCGCACGCTACGGAGGGATGAGTAAGATTCGTAGAGAGACAAAAACTTTGCTCCCTCGTATAATAAATACTCCCTCCGTCCAAGTAAGTATTTCACAGTTACTGTTCATGCGTGAATTAAGGAGAGAGTATTATATTGAAAGTGTTGTGAGTGTGAAATTAAAATAGGAGAGAGAATGAGTGGAGATAATTGTAAATTATAATGGTGTTGTGAGTATTAAAATAATGTAGGAGAGAGAATGAGTGGAGGGAATAGTAAAGATTCCTTTCCATTTTGGGAAAGAAACAAAGTGTGAAGTAGAGTATGTAATTGGACGCCCAAAATAAAAAGTGTGAAGTATGTAACTGGACGGAGTGAGTATTGCATATTTTTTTCTTATTTTAAAACAAAAGTCATATTTACAAAAAAACAATAAATTAATTTTAATGTTATATTTTAATACTTTTTCCGTTTCATTTGAACCTTCACCTTTTGCCAAAACGGATGTCCCGTTAAAAGTTTTATCTTTTCTAAAATGACAAAGAATTTTTATTATTTCACCCAATAATTTTCTCTCCTACATTACTTTTATACTCACAACACCAATCAGCTCTACTATTTCCTCCACTCATTCTCTCTCCTATTTTATTTTTATACTCATAACACTTTTTCCATTAACTTTTTTTCTTAATTTGCGTGTCATGCTCAAAATAGTAAAGTAATAAATGAGACGGAGAGAGTATATAATACAAATGTACAAATAAGTAAGTTACAAACGTTGATAAATTCGATAAATGGCCGAGGAAGTATAACAAATGTCAAGACATACCCCCATTTAAAGCATACTCCAAATAAGTCAACACCATATTTAATTTCTTTAAAGTAAATAATTTAATTAATTTATTACTCTATTACATTATGAAGAAATCCAACTTCCACCCTATTGTGAACCCTCTTTGCCTGAAAATATGAAGTGTTCACATTAATAACTTGTTCCCTCCTCATGTTAGCTGTTCTTTCTCAAATTCTTACAAAAAAAATTGATTTTTTTTTTAAAGTTTTTTTGGTTTATTGGGGGAGAGAGTTTCCATATATGTTCAGACAAATATAAGTTTTATTTTTTAACGCCACACATTCAGCAAATCTTCAAATTCAATCTTTTTCTCAACACAAATACAGAATAACTATTACTTTCTGGGTTTTCGAATTCTTTAAGAATGATTTATGGGGTTTTCTGGGTTTTCGATTTTGACTCTGTTTTGAGTATCTTCTCAGCTGAAAGATCAGAGGCTTGATTAAATCAGCTGCTGACTTAGAGGGCTCTGTCTGTCTGTTACAGAATGTCTAAAACAACACTTGTAAGTTCTCTCTCTCTCTCTCTCTCTCTCTCTCTCTCTCTCTCTCTCTCTCACACACACACACACACACACACACACACTGCTTTTCCTGTTGGAATCACGGAAAATTTACCCTTTATCAACTTTAATTTAGATCCCTTTTGTTATTAGAAACAGCTTGCATTGCCCCTTTTTCTTGATTTCCAACTAGCCTTAACTTTATTTCATGTCACGGTTAATGTATCTTGTCCACGAAAATTAAGGTTATATGATGAGCAAATTTTTTTTTTTTTTTTACTAAATGAAAAAAATAAAATCTTTAGGGCTTTAGGGGTATTGACTTTGAATTATATTTTTGTTTCCTGTTTACATAGTATTGGATTAAAAGAAAAAGCTTTTGAATGGGTTTGAGTTTTTGACTGATTCAGCTTATACTAAAGTTTGACATAGTTAAGATTGCGTTTAAAAAGGGTTTGTGAATTGACAACAATATTATTGAAATTCAAAGAATTGGTCTAAAGGAGAGAGAGAGAGAGAGAAGGAAAGAGAAAAGGCTTTAATGGAGTACTAATTTTTCTTACTCAAGTTGATACCTAAAATCTTTTTATCTCGTCACATGATTCTTGGTAAAGGAGGTTCCATTAATGGGTGTCTTTCTTTAGTGGTCTAGAACTCTTCATCAATCAATTTCTCGATTCTCAGTGTTGTGATATGCTCGTGCTTATGGTTGTTTATCATTGTTAAACAGATCAAATTCCGTAATTGAGAACAAGGCCAAAGTTTTTTTGTCAGGCACCATGGCTTATGGTAATTCAAGATCCGTAAGGTATTAACACTTATAATTATTTGCACGATTGTTCTGTTCAATTTATTCTGTGATTCAAGCTATTAATCGAGTACATGAGTTTTTAATTTATGAAAAAATGGCTTTCAGATTTCAAGATGATGTTGAACTTGCAAAATTCCCAAGTAATGGAGATAATATGTTTAAAGTCAAATACAAGATAGATGGAACACTTATACCCGATCCTAGCAGTAGAAAGGCTGAGAAGGAAACTGATAAGAAGAACGGGAGATCATCACTTAAAGCTAAAGTTCTCTCAAGAGTTTTCTCAGAAGATTACGAGAGAGTAAAGAAAAAGATATTGGATCCTCGAGGACTAACTCTTCGGAAATGGAACCAGATTTTCTTAGTAGCTTGTTTGATTTCTTTATTTGTTGACCCGTTGTTCTTTTACTTGCCAGTTGTTCGAGACAATTATTGCATTCATATTGGGACTGGTCTAGAAATTGTTCTCACTATGATAAGATCGATAGCCGATGTCTTTTACATGATTCAGATTTATGTTAGGTTTCGGACAGCTTATGTTGCACCTTCTTCCCGTGTTTTTGGAAGAGGAGAGCTTGTTATAGATTCTTCTAAGATTGCAGTTAGATACTTACGAGGTGTTTTTTGGATCGATCTCATAGCTGCCCTCCCTCTTCCTCAGGTATGCATTTATCAATTTTAATACAATATTCGAGTAAATGGTAACTAAATTTTTTTTTTCTCCATGAATTTTGATGTTATCCTCAAATTAGTTGACTTTTTTTTTCTTTAAAAACATGTGCAGCTATTAATATGGTTGATCATACCAAGTTTAGGTGGCTCAACAATGACAAACACGAAAAATGTTCTTCGGTTCATCATTATTTGTCAATACATCCCGAGACTCTGTCTGATATATCCGCTCTCCTCACAAATTGTAAAGGCTACTGGTGTTGTTACTGAAACAGCATGGGCTGGAGCTGCTTATAACTTGATGCTCTACATGTTGGCAAGCCATGTAAGTATCGTTAAAATCTCATGTAAAAGCTAAATAAAACAGGTCTTTTTCGTATATTATTTTTTATTTATAATCTTTTATAATGGTTTTGGAACGTAGGTTTTAGGAGCTTGTTGGTATCTTTTATCAATCGAGAGGCAAGAAGGATGCTGGAGAACTATTTGCAGTAATGAAAGACCGTCTTGTGAGGATGGATTCTTTGACTGCAAAAGAGTCAAGGACCCTACTAGAAATGCCTGGTTTCAGTCAACCAATGTCACAAGTCAATGCAATCCGTCTACTAGTTCCTATGTATTTGGTATTTATGCTGATGCAGTGACATCTGACGTAACATCAGCATTCTTTTTCAACAAGTATTTCTACTGTCTTTGGTGGGGATTGAAGAACCTTAGGTATGATGATTGTTTAAATCGGTTAAGTAGTTTATTATGCTTGCAGTTAACTTTGTGGTGGTTATGACTCGGATGATATTTTTGTTGTTTCGTTTTCCAAGATTTTAGTCATTTTATTCTTTGTCCTTTGATTTATGCAGTTCTCTTGGCCAAAATCTTTCTACAAGCACTTATGTTGGAGAAATAAGTTTTGCCATCATAATTGCCACTCTGGGATTAGTTCTCTTCGCTTTGCTTATTGGGAATATGCAAGTAAGTCTCTTGGCATCTTCTTTATATGCATTTTTTTTTTAGTTTTTCAAAGAGAAAGCGAACTCAATTCATTTTTAAAGTGAAATTGGACCCTACATCATGTATGTATAAGGTTTACCACAAAAAGTGTTAGGATCGATCTCCCACAAGAGAATTCGCACAAAACAAACCAAACGGTAAACACCCACACAAACAAAGAAAAAGGACACACAATATTACGTGGTTCGACTTAAAGCCTATTCCACCAATAAACAATATTATAATTTCTTTAATATTACAAGAATAGAGACTCTTCCCCTCAATACTCTTGAATATTCTCCCTAAAGCAAAAGCTTACAATTTCTCTCTCTAAATTGTAGGCTATGCTAATCAAGAAACTCGGTAAGACACACCACATATCACAACAATATTACAAGAATGGAGGTATCCACATCCTTCTCAACATTCTTGAATACTCTCATAATCGTGTACAACTCCTTCGTGAATGTACACATCTCTCTAACTCACTCTCCCCTACGGGGAGCCACTCTTGGCACCACAAGGCACACATAAACCCTTTCTATATATGCCTATTTATAGGCACAAAACATCTCTTGGATAAAGTCTTATCTAGATAGACAAATACCAAAAGTCTTCATTGAAAGGCCAACCGTCATATTCATGAATCACATGAGACAATGTATGTTGACTCCTTAAACTTGAGCCAAATTCCAACAAAAAGCTTGGTGTAGAGGGAGGGCTCATCCCCGAAGCGCAGGGTGTGATTGTATAAACTCTTCTTAGCCTTCTAATATTTTTGACAAGTTTAAAAGATCCATGATTCTTGTCCATTGTTTATTAAATGAATAGTTCTATTTAAACATATATTTTGTAAAGAATGTTCTTTAAGGTGTTGTACAGTACACCACCTTAGTGCATAAAGTAGTGAAATACCTTAGAGTACTTTCTGTATAATTATGTACATCTTTTTCTCTATATACACCATTTTCCTTGGTTATGTGTACATGCCATTGAAAGCAGTAATTGCTATATCATCTTGCAGACTTATCTCCAATCTACAACAGTTCGTCTAGAAGAATGGAGGATCAAAAGAACTGATACAGAACAATGGATGCATCACAGACAGTTGCCTCAAGAGCTAAGGACGTCTGTGAGAAAATACGATCAATATAAGTGGGTAGCCACTCGAGGAGTTGATGAAGAATTTCTTCTTAAAGGCCTTCCTTTGGATCTCCGAAGGGACATAAAACGTCATCTCTGCTATGATCTTGTTCGAAGAGTATGTTTAACAATCTTCTCCTTTTTCTCTTCATCCTTCTTCAATAACCCCCCCCCCCCTCCCCCGGTCCCAAAAACACTATCCCAGTTGACAAGTCAAACTTTTTATGGTTATTTCATAACTTGCACTTACCCTCTTGAAATTATACTTATATTATTATTTTGGCACACGGGCATTCTAAACCATCGTATTCAACCTCCGGTTTTAACAATCCATGTGTTTTTTAAGCAGTTTTAACCATTTTACTCTAGATACGCACTCAATGTCCCCAAAAGTAGTGATATTCAGTGCATATTATTAGCAATTTTAACCATCTTATTTTCAACATTTTGGCGACAACGAGTGTCTATCTAAAGTGTAATGATTAAAACTACTAAATAAAATACATGGATGTTTAAAACCGGAGTTTGAGCAAAGTACGATGATTAAGGATGTCGATAGACCTTATAATTTTTAAAAGTGGGACAATCTTTTTGTGGTAGAAAGAACTTGTAATAAGTTTGACCATTATTTACTTAACAGGTGCCATTGTTTGACCAAATGGATGAACGAATGTTAGACGCCATATGCGAGAGGCTAAAACCCGCCTTATGCACAGAAGGCACTTGCCTAGTGAGAGAAGGCGACCCAGTCAATGAAATGCTCTTCATAATCCGAGGCAACCTCGATTCCTACACCACAAACGGTGGCCGAACCGGTTTCTTCAACTCCTGCCGTATAGGTCCAGGTGACTTCTGTGGCGAGGAACTCCTAACGTGGGCCCTTGACCCACGTCCAAGTGTCATCCTCCCATCCTCAACTCGGACAGTAAAAGCCATATCAGAAGTGGAAGCTTTCGCCCTCATAGCAGAAGACTTGAAATTCGTTGCATCACAGTTCAGAAGATTACACAGTAAACAACTTCGACATAAGTTCAGATTTTATTCTCATCAATGGAGGACTTGGGCTGCGTGCTTTGTGCAAGCGGCTTGGAGAAGGTATAAGAAGAGAAAGGCTTCTATTGAGCTTAAACGTAGAGAGAGTTTTGCTAGTAGCTGTGATGATGAAGAACTGGAAGCTTCTTCTTCACCTTTGGTAAGTGGTAAAATTGGGGTTTCAATGGAGTTGGGTTTCGGGTCTTATGGATCGAGATTGGGTGCAAGTACTAAGAGGGGTACTGTTACATTGCATTCTCCGTTGAATCCGGGTGCTGGTTCTTTGCAGAAGCCTGCAGAGCCTGATTTTTCTGTCGATGATGACGAGTGAATGGAAACTTAGAAGGAAAAAGAAGAAAACGTTGTGGATGATACAGTTATAGAGAATATTGGTTAGAAAATTGGTGATAGATGATGAGTTACATATGTACATTGCTTTTTTACTTGGAAAATAAAATAGAAATTTGTTTATAAATACTCCCTTTGGTAATATGTGAGTTACATATGTACTTGTATACTTCCCTTGAGTGAAAACTAGTCCAAATGCTTTATGTAAAGAAATGAAGGCCCAAAGTGGGCAACCTACTAAGGCCCAAAAAGAAATTCAGCCCAAGCCCACTCCCCTTTCTTCTTCATCTACAGTGACTGATCAAAATTAGGGGCTTGCAGTTTATGCCCTAGTTACGATCTCCCTGCTTCGTCGCTCAGCAGCTGACTTCGCCCTTCCCTTCCTGTGATTTCGGTGCTGCTGCAGTTCGTTTGGCTCGATAAGGATTCGTCAATCCCTATCTCTTCAATCGTTATTTATCTCAGCCTATAAATACCGTCCCCCTTCTCCCATTCAAGGTACGATTCAGCGATCTCTCTATCTCTCTCTCTCTCAAACTCTCTCAACTTCATCCTTGCTCTGTGCGAATTTGTGAGTTGGGTTATCTGTGAAGGGATACACTGGTGTGTGTGTTTGAGCCGTGTGAGATTACTCTGTAAGAGAGAGAGGGTGTTTCGGGTTTGGGTTTATTGGAAGGCTTGGCCATTGACGAAAATTGAAACCTTGAAACGGGCTGTTATAATTGTTGTGTGTGGGATCTGAGCCGAATCAAAGCTTATGCTAACTCAGTTTCTGTGGTATTTTCTCTTTATTTATGTTGTTGAATATTTGATACTTTCTTTGTTTCTTCCTAACGTCGTTTTGCAGCTGTGCTCCTATTCGATTCATTACTCCTGTGACATTACAGTGGTATCAGAGCCTAGTTGGATGAACCCCATGAAGTTTCTGCGAGCTTCCTTCAATCCAAACTGCAGTTCTGGTTTGGTTTTTCTGTTAGCATATACCTGTTGTTATTTACTCCCGTTGATAATTTCTTGCCTGTTAGAAATTATTTGCTTGCTTTGTGTTGACTATGTGCTTAAATCTGTGATTTTCATAAACGTTAATTGTATTTTGATAATGTCTTCCTCGAATTACAATTTGGAATCGTTTAACGGAAAATCTGATTTTTTTATATGGCAACAAAAGATGAAAGGAATTTTGATTAAAGAAAAAACTTATAAAGCAATAACTTTAAAGTTTCCAAAAGATGCTTCTGAAGAAGATATGCTTGAATGGGATGAATGTGCTTACTCGTCTATTATCTTGAACTTGTCTGAAGCTGTTATTCGATAATGTGGTAAACAAGCGCATGCTAGAGATCTTTGGACTAAATTGGAATCAATTTATTTTGATAAAAACTTGCCTAATAAAACCTATCTTTTAGAAAAGTTTTTTAGTTTCAAGTTAGATTTAAACAAAGATATTGAGGACAACTGTGGGCACCCCAACCCGGAACCTAACACGTGTCCCGAGCCGGAGCGTCCAACTACAAAATACCACCTAAAATTTTTCAAAACATTTGGACTTGACTTGAAAATAAACTAACTTCAAACTTAACAATCCAAAAGTTAACTTGGGACATCTTCACTTGGAGGAAAAGGGGTTAAACACTAAACCAACTTCACAAAAGCTTGTCCACAATATTTACAAAAGTTTCCATCTACTACTACTTTAAACAACTACAAACTTAGTTCCCATATTTACAAAAGTTTAAGTTATAATTACAACTTTACATAACTTGTTTTAATAACAAACTCCAACATAGGAGTATTAATCAAAAGACAAACCATCTAACCATATACATACCCGACAACCCAAAATACTAGCACAAACTCCGTACCGCCCTTACTGGCCTGGTCCGCCTGTCTCAGCCCGATCTAAAACATTAAAGGGAGAAGGGTGAGAATAAATCTCAATAAGCTATTATGAATGCATCAATATGCCAAGTAAATGCAACACATATAAGGTGCATATAATCACGTTGGAAAAGCCGTAAACACATTCCGTTACCTTGGTTTACCTTTTCCCGTCTGACCAATAAGTCGTATCATATTGGAGGATACCATTACATCACAACCAATAACATATAACGGGGAGAGCTATTAATATAACTCCTCTCTTGTGAACTGCTTAAGCATACTCACATCTCATAAGACCCGTTTTTCAGGGAACCATATAAGATATTAGCAACTCTGTAAGGCTTTTGGCTCAATACAGATGCTATAACCCCAATCAGTGGCCACAGAAGGGGACAGTCACAGGTATAACGTAATCCGATCACATTAGGTCACACTTCCATAATTGATCGTATTCCGTTATACCCCTAGTCATCAGCTGATTAATCACAAGTTCAAGCACATAATAGATACTTGAAATAAAATCCACCAAAGGGATGAAAATATATTAACATGGTAAAACAATACTCATGTTTAATCAATACTAGAGTGCAACATTCATTTCATGCATTATGTACAATAATTTCAATGCATATAAACTCAATTGAAGTAGGAAAATAGCATAAACTATTCCTACATAGCCAATGAACAATAATATATAACCTTTATAGAGGTCCAAGTACCATTTACCAAGTTGAAGTTACTTTGGCTAAGGAATAATCACTGTTACGAAGCAATTTCATGACAATATTTCAAATACTTCCCCTATTCCATGTTGATCAACTAAGGTATCATTGTGTAGCTAAAAGGTTATACTTTAATCTAAGTTAAAGAGTGTTCAAGTTGGTTCTCGTTTGAATAGGTTTCCAAGCCTTGGAAACAGCTTCAGTTTCTGCAGGGGAGGGCACGACTCGTGCCCCTTTTACACCCACACAGATTCTGGCGTCCCCACAAGGCACTACTTGGTTCAAATTCAGGGGACGACTCGTGTCCAAGTCGTGCTCAGGGGCACGACTCGTGCTCCCTGTTCAGAAATCAGAACAGAAATTGCACTACTTCAGCAATTGCACCAATTTGACAAACACCAAGTTTTACTCTGTTTTAAGTGGTTCAATTCAGTACCAAACAACAACCAATACCAAACCCAACCATTTCATACACAATCTAAACTAATTCAACACCATTAAACATCATATTGGTACCAACTTTGTACCAAAACTTCCATGCAATGATTTACTTCCAAATCATGAACACTAAACATGAATAACAATCCATTTACTTACTATCACAACACCCATTTCATGGACATCTCAATTTCCCCATTTCACCACCATTCTTACCACTCCAAAAGTGTTTCCTTTTAGATAAAAACTTGTTTATCAACATCAATAGCAACAATATCAAAGAATTAACAAGTTTTGACAAGAATCCATAATAACTTACTTGAATGATGAAAAATAACATAATTATTTGAGTAGCTCTAAATGATCCCCTCGCCGCCAGAAACCCGAATCCGCCCTTGGTTTTGAAAACGGAGAAGTATTAAAGAAGCTAGAATTTTTCTAAGGAGAACCTAGGGTTTTAGAATGCTTTCTCTCCATGGAAATAACTTTGAAGGGATGATGACATTACACAACAAATGAAAATAATGAAAAGGCTTTCACTTATTTTGTTAATTCCATGGCTAAGCATAATTACATAAAAGCTCCTCATTTACTTAACAATTTATAACTAAAATTCTAACTATCCCCATTTATCACTAATCATCTTAACACCAATAAACATTTTAATAAATTTATCTTTATTATTAATTCATAAGAACCTTTCATTTTTATTCCCTTTAGACCCTAAAATATTCTTTTTAATTCATTTTCATCCCATCTTCACATAAGTTAGTTAATACTCACTCTAACTTATATAATCCAACCAAACATATGAATATGCACATAAAGCCAAATAATACCATAAAATGCACAAAATGAAATGCTACTACCCGAACCCCACGTGCTCAACAAGTATTAAAATAGTGTCTAATATCGGGGTCGTCACACTTACTCCCCCTTAAAGAAAATTTGCCCCGAATTTTAAGTAAACTTACTTGTACTCTCAAATAAAGAAGGATACATCTCCCTTATCTCTGACTCTAACTCCCACGTAGCCTCTTCAATAGTATGATTTCGCCATAGCACTTTCACTACCGGAATACTCTTAGTTCTCAATTCTTTCACTTGAAATTCTAAAATTTTCAAAGGCTCTTCTACATAAGACATGTCGGCATGAATTTCTTCGGGAGGTGAACTCAAAATATGAGAAGGATCGTGGCAATACTTTCTTAGCATAGACACATGGAAGACATCGTGAAGTGAAGAGAAGGATGGAGGCAACGCCAATCGGTAAGCTAATTCCCCAATCTTCTCTATGATCTCAAACGGTCCCACAAACCTTGGAGCGAGTTTCCCTTTATTCCCAAACCTTTTAATCCCGGTCCTCGGAGAAATCTTCAAGAAAACCAAGTCACCAAGTTGAAAAGATAAATCCCGCCTTCGGTTGTCGGCGTAGCTCTTCTGCCTACTCTGTGCCGTCTTCAACCTATCTCGAATCACTTTGATTTTCTCCGTTGAATCCCGAACCAAATACGGACCCCAAAGTCTAGCTTCACCCACTTCATCCCAACATATAGGAGATCGACATCTTCTACCATACAACGCTTCATAAGGAGCCATCTCGATACTAGATTGATAACTATTGTTGTAGGCGAACTCAACTAACGGTAGATGATCTTCCCAAGATAATTGAAAATCCATCACACACGCTCTAAGCATATCCTCAAGAATCTGAATAGTTTGTTCCGACTGCCCATCTGTCTGAGGATGAAACGCCGTGCTGAAACATAACTTGGAACCCAAAGCTTCGTGCAACGCCCTCCAGAATCTAGAAGTAAATCTCGGGTCTCTATCTGAAACGATACTAACTGGAATCCCGTGAAGTCTCACAATTTCCTTCATATACAACTGAGCCAATCTCTCCATCGAAAATTTTGTTGACACAGGAAGAAAGTGAGCCGATTTCGTCAATCGATCCACTATAACCCAAATGGCATCCATCTTCTTCACGGTAAGAGGCAAACCTGTTACAAAGTCCATTGAAATCCCTTCCCATTTCCACTCCGAAATCTCTAATGGTTGAAGTAATCCCACCGATCTTTGATGTTTCGCTTTTACTTGTTGACATGTTAGGCACTTAGATACAAAATCTGCTATTTCTCTTTTCATCCCATTCCACCAATATCCTCGTTTCAAATCTTGGTACATCTTCGTGCTACCCGGATGAACGGCGAACTTGGACTTATGACCATCCTCTAGAACCCTTCTATTGATCTTCGGTGATGAAGGAACACAAATACGGCCTCGAAAAGTAAGGAGTCCATCTCTATTCAAAGAAAAATCCCCGGGTTTACCATCTTGAACTTGTCCCAATATTTTCTTCAATTCCGGATCAATAGATTGAGCTTCCCTCAAATCTCCGTACAAAGTTGGAACGGCTCGGACATTCGCAAAAATCAATTCATGTCTTGACTCTCGAGAACTCAAAGTTGACAAGTAAGCCTTCCGACTAATCGCATCCGCAACAACATTGGCCTTCCCCGGATGATATGAAATCACGCAATCGAAGTCCTTCAAAAACTCTAGCCATCTTCGTTGTCTATTGTTCAACTCCTTTTGTGTAAATAAATATTTCAAACTCTTGTGGTCCGTGAAGATCTCAAATCTCGCTCCATATAGATAATGCTTCCACTTGTGCAATGAAAAAATAATCGCAGCTAACTCCATGTCATGTGTAGGATAATTCTGTTCAGCCGGTGATAACTTCCGAGAAGCATAAGCAACTACTTTCCCATCTTGCATCAACACACATCCCAAGCCCTCCTTCGAGGCATCACTAAAAATCACAAAATTCTCGCAACCGTCTGGAAGGGTAAGAACAGGAGCTGTTGTCAACCTTTTCTTCAACTCTTCAAAGCTAGCTTCACACTTGGCATCCCACACAAACGGTATATCTTTCCGAGTCAAACGAGTCAACGGAGTTGCAATACGAGAAAACCCCTCAATGAATCTTCTGTAGTACCCCGCTAACCCCAGAAAACTACGAACCTCAGTCACCGTTGAAGGTTGCTTCCAACTGACAACGGCTTCAATTTTGGAAGGATCAACAGATATCCCCGAACTGGAAACAACATGCCCCAAGAAAGATATCTGCTCGAGCTAGAACTCACACTTACTGAACTTGGCAAACAATTGCTTTTCCCGGAGAAGAGAAAGAACAATCCTCAAATGAGTCTCATGTTCCTCCCGGGACTTAGAATAGACTAGAATATCATCAATGAACACCACGACGAAGCTATCAAGGTACGGCTTGAAGATACGATTCATCATATCCATAAATACGGCCGGAGCGTTAGTCAACCCAAAAGGCATAACTACGAACTCATAATGACCATATCTCGTCCTGAAAGCTGTTTTAGAGATGTCGTCGGGTCTAATCTTCAATTGATGGTATCCGCTTCTCAAATCAAGCTTTGAGTAAATAGCGGAACCTTGAAGCTGATCGAACAGATCATCAATATGCGGGAGAGGATACTTATTCTTGATAGTTGCTTGGTTCAAAAGACGGTAATCAATACACAATCTCAGAGTACCATCTTTCTTACGGACAAATAAAACCGGAGCTCCCCACGGCGACACACTAGGACGGATAAACCCTCGGTCTAATAACTCTTGTAACTGAGTCTTCAACTCTTTTAATTCAGCAGGAGCCATTCTATAAGGCGCCTTAGAAATAGGTGTGGTACCGGGCACTAAATCAATGCAAAACTCTACCTCACGATCAGGAGGCATAGAGTACTCGGTAGAAAATACATCACCATATTCATTTACTACAGGAACATCACATAACTCAGGGGACTTCTTATTGGAATCTACCACATAAGCTAAATACCCCGCACACCCTTTAGAAAGCAATTTTCTAGCCTTTATAGCAGAAATAACATGAATACCAAACAAAGACTTGTCGGCATCAAACACAAAAGAAGGCATGTCAGGAATATCAAATAAGACCTTCTTCCTACGACAATCCACCATAGCATGGTAATGACTCAACCAATCCATACCAAGTATAACATCAAAATCCCGGATTTGTAACTCTACTAAATCTGCCGGCAACACGTGCCCACAAATAACCACATCACAACCATTGTATATCAAAGAGGAAGTGAGGCACTCTCCCATAGGAGTCGACTCCTCAAGCACATAAGGCATAATATCAGGTAATTTATGCAATGCGAATGCAAAATGAGATGCAACAAACGAATGGGAAGACCCGGGATCTATAAGAATACGGGCCTTAACTCCTGAGACAGGAATAATACCTCTAATGACAGCATTCGGGTCAACCTCTCCTCTTCCTAAGGCAAACACACGACCTTGAACTTTATCCTTAGGCTTTCCTTCATTATCCCTTTTTATTCCCCCTCGTGGTCCGCCTTGACCACTACCAGAAGCTTGCCCTCGCAACTTGGGACAGTTTCTTCTAAAGTGACCATCTCCCCCACATTCAAGACACTTTCCCAACTTGCTCCAGCATCTATCTTCTGAATGACCCAACTTCTTACAGAATCCACAAACAACCCCAGACTGTCTTGAAGGAGTACGAGCCACTGGAGTCACTACACTTCCGCCTCTTGCTACACCCGAATTTTGAAATCTTGATGGCCCCCTATTCCGACCCAAACTTTGCCCTTGAAACCGTTGCTTGCTTCCACTTCCACCTTTCGACTTGCCTTTGTGCTCTTCGATATCATTCTCTATTCTATAAGCTCGGTTCACCGCTGCTTGAAAATCATTAAAGTCATGCGTCAACAATTGCTTACGGAACTCCAACCTCAATCCTTTTACAAATCTGTATACCCGTCTCTCTTCATCAGGCACCAAGTGTGGACAATAACGAGCCAACTCCGTGAATTTGGCTGAGTACTGTGCTACCGTCAAAGTCCCTTGCTCCAATCTAAGGAATTCAACCTCCTTTCGATCTCTTGTCACCATTGGAATGAAGTGGTCCCGAAACTTACGCGTGAAATTCTCCCAGGTCCTCGGCGTATGATCTCTATCCCAACTGTCTTGAACGATATTCCACCAATGCTCTGCCGCTCCTTCTAACTTGATGACCGCACACCTAACTTTTTCGTCATCCGGGCTCTCCATCGCCGCAAAGATCTTATTCATTGATTCGAGCCATCTCTCCGCCTTTACCGGATCAGGATCCCCATTGAAACTTGGAGGTGCCATCTCTACAAACTTCTCAAGTTCGTGCCCTTGCCTCCCTTCAGGCTGTTGTTGAGCTCTACCCTGGTTGGCCATATTCTGTAGGAAAACTCTAAACATATCCATCATCTCAACGTTCGGATTACCATTGCCCCCTTCATTACCAACGTTCCCTTGTGTTCTATGTTGATCATCTTCATTTCCAGCCATTATAACTAACACCTGCATCAAATACTCGGCGTCAGTTATCACACACTCCCCCTAAACTAGACATCTACCCTTGACCTCTAGACGAGGCTCTGATACCAACTGTAGGCACCCCAACCCGAAACCTAACACGTGTCCCGAGCCGGAGCGTCCAACTACAAAATACCACCTGAAATTTTTCAAAACATTTGGACTTGACTTGAAAATAAACTAACTTCAAACTTAACAATCCAAAAGTTAACTTGGGACATCTCCACTTGGAGGAAAAGGGGTTAAACACTAAACCAACTTCACAAAAGCTTGTCCACAATATTTACAAAAGTTTCCATCTACTACTACTTTAAACAACTACAAACTTAGTTCCCATATTTACAAAAGTTTAAGTTATAATTACAACTTTACATAACTTGTTTTAATAACAAACTCCAACATAGGAGTATTAACCAAAAGACAAACCATCTAACCATATACATACCCGACAACCCAAAATACTAGCACAAACTCCGTACCGCCCTTACTGGCCTGGTCCGCCTGTCTCAGCCCGATCTAAAACATTAAAGGGAGAAGGGTGAGAATAAATCTCAATAAGCTATTATGAATGCATCAATATGCCAAGTAAATGCAACACATATAAGGTGCATATAATCACGTTGGAAAAGCCTTAAACACATTCCGTTATCTTGGTTTACCTTTTCCCGTCTGACCAATAAGTCGTATCATATTGGAGGATACCATTACATCACAATCAATAACATATAACGGAGAGAGCTATTAATATAACTCCTCTCTTGTGAACTGCTTAAGCATATTCACATCTCATAAGACCCATTTTTCAGGGAACCATATAAGATATTAGCAACTCTGTAAGGCTTTTGACTCAATACAGATGCTATAACCCCAATCAGTGGCCACAGAAGGGGACAGTCACAGGTATAACGTAATCCAATCACATTAGGTCACACTTCCATAATTGATCGTATTCCGTTATACCCCTAGTCATCAGCTGATTAATCACAAGTTCAAGCACATAATAGATACTTGAAATAAAATCCACCAAAGGGATGAAAATATATTAACATGGTAAAACAATACTCATGTTTAATCAATACTAGAGTGCAACATTCATTTCATGCATTATGTACAATAATTTCAATGCATATGAACTCAATTGAAGTAGGAAAATAGCATAAACTATTCCTACATAGCCAATGAACAATAATATATAACCTCTATAGAGGTCCAAGTACCATTTACCAAGTTGAAGTTACTTTGGCTAAGGAATAATCACTGTTACGAAGAAATTTCATGACAATATTTCAAATACTTCCCCTATTCCATGTTGATCAACTAAGGTATCATTGTGTAGCTAAAAGGTTCTACTTTAATCTAAGTTAAAGAGTGTTCAAGTTGGTTCTCGTTTGAATAGGTTTCCAAGCCTTTGAAACAGCTTCAGTTTCTGCAGGGGAGGGCACGACTCGTGCCCCTTTTACACCCACACAGATTCTGGCATCCCCACAAGGCACTACTTGGTTCAAATTCATGGGACGACTCGTGTCCAAGTCGTGCTCAGGGGCACGACTCGTGCTCCCTGTTCAGAAATCAGAACAGAAATTGCACTACTTCAGCAATTGCACCAATTTGACAAACACCAAGTTTTACTCTGTTTTAAGTGGTTCAATTCAGTACCAAACAACAACCAATACCAAACCCAACCATTTCATACACAATCTAAACTAATTCAACACCATTAAACATCATATTGGTACCAACTTTGTACCAAAACTTCCATGCAATGATTTACTTCCAAATCATGAACACTAAACATGAATAACAACCCATTTACTTACTATCACAACACCCATTTCATGGCCATCTCAATTTCCCCATTTCACCACCATTCTTACCACTCCAAAAGTGTTTCCTTTTAGATAAAAACTTGTTTATCAACATCAATAGCAACAATATCAAAGAATTAACAAGTTTTGACAAGAATCCATAATAACTTACTTGAATGATGAAAAATAAAATAATTATTTGAGTAGCTCTAAATGATCCCCTCGCCGCCAGGAACCCGAATCCGCCCTTGGTTTTGAAAACGGAGAAGTATTAAAGAAGCTAGAATTTTTCTAAGGAGAACCTAGGGTTTTAGAATGCTTTCTCTCCATGGAAATAACTTTGAAGGGATGATGACATTACACAGCAAATGAAAATAATGAAAAGGCTTTCACTTATTTTGATAATTCCATGGCTAAGCTTAATTACATAAAAGCTCCTCATTTACTTAACAATTTATAACTAAAATTCTAACTATCCCCATTTATCACTAATCATCTTAACACCAATAAACATTTTAATAAATTTATCTTTATTATTAATTCATAAGAACCTTTCTTTTTTATTCCCTTTAGACCCTAAAACATTCTTTTTAATTCATTTTCATCCCATCTTCACATAAGTTAGTTAATACTTGTAAAGAATCCTCCCTCTTCTCAGCAATATGAGGCGCCCGCCTCACCTACACTCATGCGCCCGCCTCAAGAGCCGAGGCTCAAGTCTGATCTTCAATAGCACGAGGCGCCCGCCTCACTCCCTCCATGCGCACGCCTCAGTTGGTCTTCGTGATCGGCCAGCTCCACCTCTTCCTCTTCAGTTCGTGAATATGTTCCACTTCAGTTCATGTTTATATTTATTTCAATGTATTCTTAGAATTAGAACAGCCTTGTTTCTTTGTATATATATCTCATTATTCAATGGAAATTATTATCTTTTGCCAACTTATTTACAATACTCACTCTAACTTATATAATCCAACCAAACATATGAATATGCACATAAAGCCAAATAATACCATAAAATGCACAAAATGAAATGCTACTACCCGAACCCCACGTGCTCAACGAGTATTAAAATAGTGTCTAATATCGGGGTCGTCACACTAACATTGATGAGTTTACCAAATTAATTCAAGATATAAAACAAACGGGTGATGAACACGTTGATAACTACACTTCAATTGTCCTTTTAAATGCTATACCTGATTCATACTCTGATGTTAAATCTGTTATCAAATATGGTAGAGACCAAGTTAAGCTTGATATGGTGATTAACGGTTTAAAGAGTAAAGAGTTAGATTTAAAGGTCAATAAAGGGAAGTCTAGTAGTACAAGTGAAGTTAATATGGTTAGAGGTAGAACTAAACAGAAGCACAATAGAAAACTTCATCAAAATCAAAATCAAAATCAAAATCAAAATCAAAATCAAAATCAAAATCAAAATCAAAATTCGGACAAAAAAAATTGGAGAAGTCCAAGTAGGTCGAACTCCAAACAAAGTCATAGAACTTGTTACAATTGTGGGGACGTAGGACACTTTAGGAAAGATTGTACCAATCCTAAGAAAAATCAAAAACACAACCAAATTGACTGCAACTTAGCTTTGAGTAGTGATGCTTTCGCTGATGTGTTTATGGTGATTGATTCATGTGATAATGTTGTGAACTATGTGAATTCTGCATGTGCTAGTGAATGGCTTATAGATTCTGGTTGCACATATCATATGACACCATTTAAAACTCTTTTCTCTACTTACCAAGAAGTTAATGTTGGCTCTGTTTCCTTAGCAAATGAGAAAAAGTGTCAAATAATTGGTATTGGTGATATTGATTTGAAATGTAATTTTGGTTATGTTTTAACTTTGAAAAATGTGAGGCATGTGCCCGAATTGTGTAGTAACTTGATTTCTTGTGCTTCTTTGGAGGATGATGGTTTGGAAGGAAAATGGGGAAATGGTGTTATGAAAATACTAAAGGGGTCCTTGGTGATTGCTAAATGTGAAAAACGTCAAAATTTGTATGTTTGCTCACCTTTGCCTATGTCTCGTTCTGATATTTGTGCTAATATCGTTAAAGAGGATAAAACAAGTTTATGGCATAAGAGGCTAGAACACATAAGTAAAAAAGGCTTAGAAATTTTGCATAAAACTGGAGTTTTAAAAGAAAATTTTTCTGCTGTGCCTTTTTGTGATACTTGTGTGAAGAGAAAACATCATAAGGTGAGTTTTCCTTCCCCTTCCCTTGGTAAGCATTCAAGTAAAAAAATCCTTGACTACCTACATGTTTATGTATGGGAGCCCGCTAGTGTGCCCACTCAAGGTGGAAACCGGTATTTCTTATCTATTATCGATGACTTTTCACGAAAAGTCTGAATTTTCTTAATGAGACATAAATCTGATTCGTTTGAAAAGTTTAAAAATTGAATTTTTTTATTGAAAATCAAACTGGTAAGAAAATCAAAATGCTCAGGACTGATAATGGATTAGAATTTTGGAATCATGAATTTGATGAATTTTGTGATTTGAATGGTATCGGTAGGCACAAAACTGTGCCTTATAACCCTCAACAAAATGGCGTTGCCGAGCGTATGAATAGAACTCTTTTGGAAAGAGTTAGGGCTATGCTTGAGACCTCGAGTCTCTCCAAACGATTTTGGGGAGAGGCAGTGATGACTGCCGCCTATATCATCAATAGGTCCCCTTCTGTGCCATTGCATGGTAGATGCGATATTTACGGGAAGAGATATTGATATCTCGCACATGAGAGTTTTCGGTTGTGCTGCTTATGCCCATCAAAAACATGACAAACTTGAACCTAGAGTTGCTAGGTGTGTTTTCTAGGAGTACCCGGAGGGTGTGAAAGGGTATAGGCTTTGGTTAAAAGAGGAAAATGGTTTTAAAGTCATAATTAGTAGGGATGTTGTTTTTAATGAAACTGAATTTCCATGCTTGATTCCTGCTCAACCTATACCTGCTGAAAATGTTCCCCCTCCCTCGACTCCAATTATGGTGGAGCACCCTTATGTGATTGATACTAATGTGCCAACTGAAAATGTGTAAGTTGATCATGAAAATGAGCATGTTGAAATTGAACAAAATGAAGATGTTGAAAATGAACAAGAAAATTATCAAGAGATAGAAAATTTAGATGATTACCAATTAGCTAGGGATCGCCTTAGACGTGAGGTAAGGAGACCATCAAGACTTGATGATTTTCACAGGACATCTTTTGTGTTTAATATGTTTGATTCTCTTGATAACTGTGATGAACCGAAAACTTATAAAGATGCTTTAAATTCTGCTCATTCTACTAAGTGGTTAAATGCTATGAAAGATGAAATGAACTCTTTGCATGTTAACAAAACATGGACATTGGTCCCTAAACCTGAAAAATGTTCTCTTGTTGATTGCAAATGGTTGTTTAAGGTTAAGTATGAGAATGAGATTGTTCGATTTAAAGCACGGTTAGTTGCTAAAGGGTTTACTCAAAAAGAGGGGGTAGATTACACAGAAATCTTTGCCCCAGTTGTCAAGTTTACTACGGTAAGGGTGATGATTGCTTTAGTTGCTCATTTTAATTGGGATTAAAACAAATGGATGTGAAAACGGCGTTTTTACATGGTGATTTGGATGAAAAAAAATTCATGCGTCAGCCTGAAGGTTTTGTTGATAAGATTAATCCCGATTATGTGTGTTTATTGAAAAAATCTTTATATGGCTTGAAACAATCCCCTAGAATGTGGAACAAGAAGTTTGATATGTGCATGTTGTCTTTACAATTTACTTGTAGTTCGTTTGATCATTGTTTGTATTTTAAAGGCAACTCTTCTACTCCTGTGTTCCTATTGATTTACGTTGATGATATGCTTATAATCAGTCCATGTTGTAAATCAATTCAAGATGTGCAAAATTATCTATGTAAAACTTTTGACAGGAAAGATTTGGGGAATGCTAAAAAGATTTTGGGAATGAACATTGTTAGAGATAGAAAGAACTCCACTATTTCTCTTAATCAGATTTCTTATGTGCAAAAGATTTTGTGTAAATTTAGAATGGAGAATGCTAAACCTATTAATGTGTCTTTAGCAGGTCATTTTATCCTTAGTAAGAATCAGTCTCCCCAAACTGATTTTGATAGAAAACAAATGGAGAATGTGCCTTATTCTAATGCAATTGGATCGATAATGTATCATATGGTTAGCACTAGACCTAATATAACTTATGCAATAAGATGCTTGAGTAGATACATGTCCAACCCAGGTAAGACCCATTGGGAAGCTGTCAAATGGCTGCTTAGATATCTTGGTTATTCTGTGAATTATGGCTTGAAATTCTCTAACAATGAAGGTGTTAAACTGAAAGGTTATGTTTATTCTAACTATTCAAATGATCGAGATAGTAGGAAATCTACTACTTCGTATGTGTTCACTTTGTGTGGTTCATGTGTTAGTTGGAAATCTCAATTACAATCCATTGTTGCATTGTCTACTACCGAGTCGGAATATGTTGCAATAACGAAAGCTTTTAAAGAAGCGACTTGGTTGAAAGGATTGATTACTGAAATTGGTTTTTTGAAAGATAAAGTTGTGGTTTATTCTGATAGTCAGTCCAGAATTCAACTTTGCAAAAACCCTGTTTTTCATGATAGGACTAAGCATATTGATGTTCGTTTTCATTACTTACGAGACTTGATTGAAAAAGGTTTTATCTTACTTGAAAAAATTTCAACTCAGTATAATCCTGCTGATATGGGAACAAAATGCTTGCCTGTGTTAAAACTTCAAACGTGTTTAAAAACTTTGAATTTTGACACCAATGACTAATGGTGTCAGTGTTTTTTTGGGTCCATGTTTCCTTTCTTTGTGATTGGAAAGTGAGTTTTTCCCTTTACTGTTATCTTTGTGATTTCAGCTTACTATTCTTGTTTCCTACTTAGTGTTGGAACAAGTTCGGGATAGGCTATGATGTACCCCTCTCAGTCCGTAAGTTCCTCGTGATTAACCGATACTTGTTCCAAGGTGGAGATTGTAAACTAGTGAAGGCCCAAAGTGGGCAACCTACTAAGGCCCAAAAAGAAACCCAGCCCAAGCCCACTCCCCTCTCTTTTTCAGCGACTGATCAAAATTAGGGGCTTTCAGTTTACGCCCTAATTACGATCTCCCTGCTTCGTCGCTCAGCAGCTGACTTCGCCCTTCCCTTCCTGCGATTTCGGTGCTGCTGCAGTTCATTTGGCTCGATAAGGATTCGTCAATCCTTATCTCTTCAATCGTTATCTATCTCAGCCTATAAATACCGTCCCCCTTCTCCCATTCAAGGTACGATTCAGCGATCTCTCTCTCTATCTCTCTCTCTCTCTCTCTCTCAAACTCTCTCTTCTTCATCCTTGCTCTGTGCGATTCTGTGAGTTGGGTTATCTGTGAAGGGATACACTGGTGTGTGTATGTGTGTTGAGCCGTGTGAGATTACTCTATGAGAGGGTGTTTCGGGTTTGGGTTTGTTGGAAGGCTTGGCCATTGACAAAAATTGAAACCTTGGAACGGACTGTTGGTTGGACTGAACAATTATACTCTGTGTATAATTGTTGTCTGTGGGATCTGAGCCGAATCAAAGCTTATGCTAACTCAGTTTCTGTGGTATTTTCTCTTTATTTATGTTGTTGAATATTTGTTACTTTCTTTGTTTCTTCCTAACGTCATTTCGCAGCTGTGCTCCTATTCGGTTCATTACTCCTGTGACATTACACTTTATATCACTTTTTTGTGTACAATATTGTGTGTGAAATCACAACAAGATGAGAGAGAACACATTGATGTTAAGAAAAATCTCCAACAAACAAGTGGATGTCTTTTGTGAGAGTATTGTAAGAGTCAAGAGTTATCATACCTTGAAATCCTTTAAGTCAGGGACTCAAATTTATAAGAGGATATATTTTGTAATGTTGAAATTATAATAATATATTGTTGTTGTTCCCGTAAACGTAGGCAAGAAAGCGAGCCACAAAGTTTCTAGTGTTATCTTCCTTCTTTGTCTATATTCCTGCTCCATTTCGATCACGTTATGCAACCAATATTCAACAGGTTATAAGGGCGACATAACTCATCCTACTAAATTTAAATGATGCTTCAATTTTCGAGCTTAAACTCAAAACATTTGGTTTAAGCTAAAAAAATCCCTTACCAAGTGTCTAGTGATCTAGGCGCTATAGGTAGTAAGGGCCGGTATGGTTTTATATAGATACGGTAGGATGTGTGTCCCACATTCCTAACTTACGTGCTCCCTATGTGAGATCCTCACCCCCGCACTCGTGTAAACTCACATGCGGAATGGTTGGAAGACTTCCCCTATATAAGTAGTTATACGTCATTTGGATATATTATCCTCTTCCGCATTAATATGCAGCGAAATCAGTTATAGGAGCCTCGTGATTGAACAAGGTCAAGAGAAACTCCATCTACCACATCAATGGGAATCATCAAAGGAGCTATGAATTAGAGGATAGAATAGTGAAATTAGCCATGTGACCCAATTGAGGGACTACACGTGGCCTAGCTAGAATAAAAAGGAGAATTGCGGGACTGGTCCCCACAGGGGACACACGGCATCCTTCCACAGATCCGTACAGTTTAATGTATGGAAGTTTACCAGTTTGCTCACGAGACCTATCATGTGTATCGTACGAAACCGTTAAGCTCACACCCCTATAAATACCACTATAAATACCTGACTTATTTGTTAAGGTCAGCTACAATAACTCATGTGCTAAATTGCTCCCGCAATACTTGTTCTCTCCTCCCTAACTTGTCTCTATTTTTGCTCTTCCTTCTCATTCTGATGTAAAGTAAACGTAGCGAAATTAAAATAATAAAAGATAATCGATTAAATCCTCGCAAAATAAGTAAAATCAATTAAAGAACAAAGGGAGATCAAACCCTCACAAGGGAATTTAACCTACAATAATCAATTGAAAAAGATTATTCTGCAAGCCAATGAATTGACTTAATAAGAAACTCCTAAAAGAATCTTCTGCAAGCTAAAAAGCTTAAGGGGAAACCCACAATTGCAAAGCAATTAATTGTATTAATAAAAAATAGTCTAAATTCGGATTACAACTTTAGGCCTATTTTATAGTGCCCATAAAACTTGAAAAACACTCCTAAACCTTCTAAAATTACTCCTAACTTATATGGTAACTTAATCGAACTCAAAAACTAGTAAATCAACTCAAAATCTACTTTAAAACCATCTCTAATCAACCTATTAAAAATAATGACGAAAATAAGAAATAAAATATAAACTAAACGTAAAATCTAGGAGAAACGCGTTTCTCCATAAGTTATGGAGAAACGGGTTACGGGTATCCAGAACCTTTTGAAAGGATATCCAGAAACTTTTTGTATTGGTCATGACCTTGTCCCATGGTTACTTCTGGATATCTGTCTCAAAGGTTCTGGATATCCAGAACCCTTTGAAAGGATATCCAGAAGCTTATGAAAGTGATATCCAGAAACCTTCAAAATGATATCCAGAAACTTTCAAAATGTTTACGGATATTCATTTGATGGTTTTACGGATATACATTTGAAGGTTTACGGATATCCGAAACCTTCAATAAGCAATTTCTGGTCTTGGCCTTGGATTTGGCTTCAAATCTATTTTTTCTGGATATCCGCCCAAAGGCTTCTGGATATCCGTTCCAAAGCTTCTGGATATCCAGAACCCTTTGAGACTGATATCCAGAAATTTTCTTCTGGTTATCAAACGTATAGCTTCTGGCTATTAAAAACGCGTTTCTCCATAGTTATGGAGAAACGCGTTTCTCAGCAGACCTACTCTAAACTAAAACAAATTAAATCCTAAAATACTAATTAAAATACAAAAATAATTACTATATTTGACTTCGTCAAATATCCTTCCTACAACATTCACCCACTCTTCAAAAGAACTCGACCCCGAGTTCACATCCGATGTATGGAAAGTGCCGTCCCACTTAAAAATATATTTTGAATAAATTATGTATTCCGCAGGGTTCTGTTCGTGAAAGTCTTATTGCGGAGATGCACAAGAATGGGCATTATGGGAGAGACAAGACAGTGGAGCTAGTTGCGAAGAAGTATTATTGGCCACATCTTCGACGGGATACGCACAGATTTGTTCAGAAGTGTATGATCTGTCAGATCAACAAAGGGCATTCTCGAAATACAGATTTGTATACTCCTCTGCCAATTCCACATCTTCGACGAGATACATTACACATGATGATAGACCAACCATATATGAGTTTTGACTTATATTTGTGGTCATCATTTTATTTTTCTAATAATTTGGCTTTCAAACTTTTCTGAGGATATGTTTGGGTACATCAATTTCATAATTTGAAATTAAAATTGGAACATTGAATTTCAATTATGCTGTTTGGATGTTAAAATGAGGGATAAAATTGGAATTGAATTGGAATTCTAATAGCCTAATTTCATAAAATCAATTTCATAGTTAAAGTAAAAAATTACAAAACCAATTCTACACCAATTCGAAATTATCGAAAAAAAATTTTTAGTTTGCTGATTCCTCGTCTCCATCTTTCTCAAACCCACCTCACATCAACCACCCCTACCCCACCCATCCCCACCCCCACTCCCCCCCTCCCCCCTCCCATCCCCACCCCACCCCCACTCCCCCTCCCCCCCCCCCTCCCCGTCGAGTAATAAAATTAATCATTTTAAATTTATTTTTAACAACTCCTCCCCAACTCTACTCACCACCCCCTGCCACCCTACCCCCACCCCACCCCCTCCCCCCCCCCTTCGTCGGGTCAAAAAAAATTAATTAGTTTAATTTTTTTTTCTCCCCCAATCCACTCACTACCCCCTGCCAAACACCTCCCCACCCCTGCCGGATTCTGATCGTTTTATCCCTTCTTGACGTGTTGCTGCAACAGCACATGCATTACTTGTGCTCCCTTCTGCTGGGATTTGCCTAGACAAGCATAGGTCAAGTTCAACTTATCAATATAAAAAAGAAAACTGTTAAAATGAATGCTGGGGGAAAGTAATGCATTGTTTAGTTAAAAAGTACTCCCTCCATCGGAATATATCCCAAAATGAATGTATAAAAAAGAAATCAAAATTGCTCTTGATTAAACGCAAATTTGTTTTTATTTTTTTTAATCCCATCGAGAGGGAGGAGTTGTTAAAATAAATTTAAAATGATTATTTTTTTTACCCGATGGGGGGGAGGGATTTGTTAAAATAAATTTAAAATGACAAATTCATTTTCGTTAGACTGTATGAGTATGATAAAGTCTGAGGTTTCACCTTAAAACCAATTGGTGTTAAGAGGACACGCCCCCTCACGTGTAGCCGGGCTTTGTCAAAGGCTTACAACGTGGACTGATGGTGGGTGGCGCGGAAGGTTCATCGTGGGCCGTTGAGTCTGCACATGTAATGGATCAGCTCTGATACCATGATAAAGTCTGAGGTTCCACCTTAAAACCAATTGGTGTTAAGGGGAGTAGCCCAGGATCCTTACATGTTAGAGACAAGTCTTGTTTATTCTCGATGTGGGATAATGTTCTCTTACAGAGTATTCAAACAATAGAATTGAAATTGTAAAGCAATTCTAATGAAATTCTATAGATTAGTCAAACAATAGAATTGAAGCTCTATGAAATTCGAATATGTTGAAATTCAATTCCATAAAATTGTAATTTCAATTCAATTTCAATTATGTGTATTCAAACGGACCCTGAGGTTAGAAAAAACTTTGCTAATTTTCAGAATTGGCCATTGTCAAACTCTTCAAGAACAAGCTATATAATGTGATGGATTAGGACATTCCGATGAAATTTGGGGTCCTAAATTAATTTTTTAGTGAGGACCTATGAGAAGTAAGTGATTTTTACTACTTTTTTCGTACCTGAATAAGTGTCGATTTTTATTCAAATTTGCTTTGAATTATGTGCAAATTTGGAAAAAAAAAATCGGCAATCATTTGGGGGTACTAATTTAATAAAAAGGAAACTGTCTTGCATCTTGCATCTTGTTGTTGTTGATTAAGGATAGAAAGAAGATAATTTGAGTCAATTTGTTAGAGATGATTGGGCTTACCATTGATGAACTACGTAAAAAATTGGGGCCCCTAAAATCACTAATTTTTTTTTAGAGCAGCTGATTTTTTATTTTTTTTTTCAACTATTGGCTTGTGATAGTTGCCCCGTAATAGCTGCTTTGGTCCAGATTCCAAAAATAAATAAAATTTACCAAGTAATCCTGGCTTTTGTTTGTTCTTGGTTATCTATCTATGACCCCGTTTTGTCGAGCGTTTTTGTTAAAACGGAGATAAAAAAATTCAGTTTTTTTTTTATTAAACATGTTAGTCAAGAGTTTTAGACGGTTGAATTTTAAAAAGTTGGGGATATTTTGGCCGCTCAAAATTATAGCGTCCAAAAAAAGCTCTATTTTAAAAAATCTCCGTTTATAAAACTGTGCACCAGACGAGCTCTATATATAATAACAGGAAAGTGAAAGTTTTCCCCCCAAAATCAAGGGCATTTTAGTAATATCACAGAGTGACAAAATTGCAATTAATCGTCCGGAAATCCACGTGGCGAATTGCGATTGGGCGTGTTCTATACACGCGCCTGAAGTGGCACGTTTACGCTTAATTTTTATTTTTTTTTAAGTTGGATACGTGTCATCGATTGGCTTGGCTGAAGGGTATTTTGGACATTTCAATGGAGAGTGTGCTTCACGCGGAGACAATGGAGCGTTCCTCCATCTGCTTTTTCTTTTTTTTTTTTTACAAATTCGACACGTGTCGACTTTTGATTTGCTAGATGGATTTCCGTTTTTTTTTAAATCTGATTTCTTTAACCTCAATTATTTTATAATAAATTAATTTTTTTTATATTTTTTTTAAACCAAAATTCATAATTTTTTTTCTCTTTAAATAGAGACTTCTTTCATTTGATTTGGACATAGAAAAAAACCCTCTTTTTAAATATAAATTTCTTAATTATCCTTTGTTAATTTTTCTTATTTATTTTTCAATTTATTTTTAGTAAAAATTAATTAAGTGTGAAGTAAATATTTTTAATTATAAATGATAACAATAATAATAATTTTACTAATCAGAGAAATAAAGAATATAAAATAAAATAAAAGTGGTGAGATATATAGGATGATGAGTTGAAATGATGTTGAATTTTTATAAACAAAACCATTGTTTATTTATATAGTATATAGGGTTATTTATTATAATAATAATCTATATCTATATATAAATACAGGGTATATATAAATACAGGGGAGTGTGATTAAGGTGAGTTTAGGTTTCTATTTAACAAGTGTGATGGGGTAATATGGTTAATGTGTTTATTTTAGTTCGATATATCTAAAAATTTATTTAATATTTTTAAAAAAAATCTTTCAAACATAGTAAATAAAGTATTAATAAATTTGTCGATTTTTCTATTCGTCTTCAAAAAATTGTGTATTTATAAAGACGAATATCGGGAATGATGCCCATCATTCTTCAAATTTTGATTTAAGTGTATGTCAATATTATAAGAAATTTTTGACATTTTTTTACACCAAAATTCATAATTTCCTTTTCTCTTTAAATAGAGACTTCTTAAATATGATTTGAACATAGAAAAAAAATCCTCTTTTTTAAATATAAATTTCTTAATTATCCTTTGTTATTTTTCCTTATTTATTTTTCAATTTCTTTATAGTAAAAATTAATTAAGTTTCAAGTATTTATTTTTAATTATAAATAATAACAATAATAATAATTTTACTAATCATAAAAAAAAAAGAATATCAAAATAAAAGAAAACTGGTGGGATATAGGATGATGAGTTGGAATGGTGTTGAATTTTTATAAACAATAATAATATATTTATATATATATATATATATATATATATATATATATATATATATATATATATATATATATATATATATTTATATATATATGGGGGAGTGTGATGAAGGTAGTTGAAGTATATTAGTCAAATTAAAAATCTTATTATTGGCTATAAATATAATTATTAGAACTATTTATGTTTTAATTTCTATTTTATCAAAATTTGATGGATTATTAATCTTGGTTTCATTTATTTGTGGCTTTTTATATATAATATTTATGAATTTATTGTAATTTGTCGTATTTAAGAATTAAAAAAACTATGAAAAGTCTAATCAAAACCAAAGTGAACCAAATCAAAACATTGATTAGGATTTGCTTTAGTTATTTTTATATAATTCGAATAAAGAAAATCAAATACTCTGTAAATAAAAAATCAAATTGATGGACATAAACCGTATTAATCTACAAAATTAAAAAGTCAATTAAACTACAGTCCAAGGAATGAGTGAATATTAAGAAAATAGATTAACAATCTATATTTCGATAATCATTGACATTACCATTTAAAATAAGATAAATACTTATTTATTCAAACAATTACTATTTTATATTATTATTTTGAGATTGCTCGGTAACTGAATTATTTATGATTTATATTACCTCTTTTTACTTTCTCTCCGCTATCCCATTAAGAATATGTTTACAAAAGAAAGTATCTTAGAATTTTTGATAATGCTTCAAAAATTATGATACAATATAAATTTTCACCATGATTATTTTTATGTTTTACTATTTACTATTAATATTTAGATATTAGTCTTACATTTTTTTTATCCCTACTATATTTTATTTTGCTTCCAAAAAATATCTTTTATTATTCTTTTTTCATTATTCACTATACACATTAGTCTTACTAATCGGTAATATGCTTATGGGAAAGTTGTTGGTTTTTTTTCTTTGTTTTCTCATATTTTTCTTTCTTTGATGTAGGTTATGCTATTTTTGTCATTTTTTTATTTTCATTCTGCATTTTATTATTAAATGTTTATATTTTTTGATAATTTAATAATATATATAGGAAAATAAATAACTAAAAATGATCTTACATTTTATTTTTCTTTCATTTAAGAAATAGAAGTGATTTAGTATTGGTGGACACAGAAAAAAAATTATGAGTGAATTTAAGTTAAGTTTGTTACAAAGGAAGGAAAATGAAAAAGATTTTAGATTTTCCAATTTTTCTGCATTGGCTAATTTTTTTTTTTGTTTGACCAACCTTGGCTCAATTCTAGGAAAACAGTGTTAGTATGTGCTTTAACTTGATATTGCCCTGTTTAAAGAATTTTGTAAGTAAAACACGGGTTGATAAAAATTTTGAATCCGTCGTAAACCCGCATTGATCCGCTTCCAATGAAAAGAGTTTGAAAATGTTTTCTTTTAAATCGGGCGGATTTGGGATGGATTTGGGATTAGCTCGAGCCGTCCCATTTAACCCGAACCCTCATAGTAGTCATCCTTTTATAGAATAAATTTTAAATATTGGTAATATTTGTATATTATTATTTATTTATTTATAGTTTATTGTATTTTCTTATTTTTTATGTCATATTATTAATCTCTACATTTATAAGGAAATAAAAGAAAAAATAGCATTGTATAATAGAAATATTAATAATTTTTTTACAGCTTTTGTCCCATTTTAAACTTTAAAAAATGGGTTCGGATATTAAAGAGATGAATGGTTTTATTATAAAGTATAAAAAGTGGGGTACAAAGTAATTAGTGAATAGTTGTTGTGAGTAGTATGACTTATAAGACCATTGAATAAAGAAATATTATAATATTTTCATTGTAATTTTTTTAAATTTAAAATGGGACACCTTTTATTATTGAATAGAACGAGAATTTACGTATAAAACGCGTTTTGTACAAACTAACTATGCCTTACATATAGATTTATTTTAGTTACCTTCAATCTGATATTCGTACTGATAATATAGTTTTCAAAGAAGTGTTTTACAATTTACACAAATATTTCTATTTTCTGTTGTATTTGTATGAATTTTCGTCAATATGTGTTAATAGTTATTCGTGCATCGCACGGGAGCAACACATATTGACGAAAATTCATACAAATACAACAGAAAGTAGAAATATTTGTGTAAATTGTAAAACACTTCTTTGAAAACTATATCTATATGTATATATAGGGGGGAGAGTGATGAATGTGGGTTTGAGTTTCTATTTAATAAGTGGGATGTGGTAATATGTTTATTGAGTTTATTGTAGTTCGATACATAAAACAATGAAGGGCATTTTGGACATTTCACATCGGGGCGAATTTGCAAATAACACGGCCAAAAATCCATGTGGCAGGCGCTGATAGGACCGAGATAATAGTACTACTATATTAATTTATATACATAAATCTTAAGAATATTATCTAACATTAATAGTAATGAAGAATGTGAAAATTAAACGTAGATGTAGAAGTTGAATATAATTGAAGACCAAAATGACTTATCGAAAATTGAAAGTGATGATGTTTGACAGTTTCAGAAGTTTTATTTGCTTGAAGAATTATTGTAGTGAAGAGTTCTGAATTGCAGTTGAAGAGAAGGATTGAGAGACTTATAACTAGGATAAATTACTCTTCTCCAATTGTCAACAAAAATTACGCGGTACTGTGGGCAAATTATATTTTCTTAATCACATGTTTCTTAACTAAATTACACTTATCATATTCAATACGCGATAATTATGTTTTACATCAAAAATACATGTTTACTTCTTTCGTAACATTGAAAAAAGGACGTCAAACATGAATATTATTTAATAGAATAGAAATTCACGTATAATTCGCGTTTTAAATATGTACAAACTATTTAAGTGTTAGTAACTGTCCAAAAAAAATTAACATTGCTTCCTTCGTCTTAATGAACATTTTAAAAAATAATACTACTTTATTCGTCTAAAAAATTAATGTCATATTTTGAGACGAATGCACTAACATTACAAACATTAATTGCCAAGGCGAATGAAGTAGTATTATTTCTTAAAATATTAATTGGGATGAAGGGAATAATGCTCATTTTTTTGGATAAAAAATGTATACTCCCTCCATCCCACTTCAATTGAGTCATGTCATCGTTGCACGTTTTTTAAGATTTTTTTTAAAAAAATCTATAGTATAAATGAGGGAAGTGGGATGAATAGTTGTATGAATAGTGCCAATGAGGGAAGTTTCCATTTTACCCTCACTAAGTTGTCCCTTTTCCATTTTGTCCTCACTTTTAATTAAAAAAATACCACGTGTCCTCGGACACGGGCTTTTACTAGTGGGTAGAAGATTAGAGGAGAGAGAATATAAAAGTTAAAAACATTTAATAGGCGAGAGAATGAGTGGGAGAAAAAGTAAGTTAATGATTGGTGTTTTTGTAAATATGTTAAAATTATGAGGGTATAAATGTCTGAAACACTGTTCACTTCTTTCATTTATGAAATGACTCATTTGAAGTGGGACGTCCCAAAAAGGAAAGTGGCTAAATTGAAGTGGGACGGAGGTAGTATTATTTTTGGGTTATTCATTTTGAATCTAAAGTAATATTCATTTTTGAAATGTTGTAATGTTAGTGACTTCGTTTCAAAATATGACATTAATTTTTTAAACAAATTAAGTAATATTTTATAAAATATTCACTGGGACGAAAATAGTAATTTATATTTTTTAGCCGAAGTAGTATTATTTTGTAAAAATCTTTTGTAAAAATTAATGTTTATAATGTTAGTGTCTTCGTCTCAGAAAATAAATATTAATTTTTGGGACAAGTAAATTCATAGAGGCAAAGGAAGCAAACTTTTTTTTTTTTTTGGGATATAGAAAGTAGTATTATTTATGGGATGAAAGTAATATTCATTTTTTTAAATGAAGGACATTTTTTCCTTAAAAAGTAGATTTTTTATACGTCCAAAAATAATAAACATTGCTTCCTTCGTCTCATCAATGAACATTTCATAAAATAATAATACTTTATTCGTCTCAAAAATTAATTTCATATTTTGAGACGAATGCACTAACATTACAAACATTAATTGCAGAGGCGAATGAAGTAGTATTATTTTTTAAAATCTTAATTGGGATGAACGGAATAATGCTCATTTTTTTGGATAAAAAATGTAGTATTATTTTGGGGTTATTCATTTTGAATGGAAAGTAATATTCATTTTTGAAATGAAGAACATCAATTTTTTTATAGAAGTTCATTTTTTTAAATATTTATTTACGATGGAAAAAATAGTATTTCAATTTAGTTTTCTTTATTAATAAATAATTTTTTTTTATTATTTTATAATTTAAAGTGAGACGGAGAAGAACGGACCTTTGAATTTTCGATAGGCCTGCTTTGCTGCTGATATCTATATTCATATAATATTTCAAGATGAAGAAATTATTATTTCAAATTTTTATTATGTAGCTAGGAAATGGTTTATGTACTCATTTTACTAAAAGCTTGGTCCCAATTTTCTAAGTTTCCATCTATATATTTAAAGACAAAAACTTGGGTGAGAACACTATGACCCGTCTCATCCATGAGACGGGTCGGATCCTTGACCCATTACCCGCCCAACAAAGCCAATCCACGCCTCCGCCCAAGCTTTTTGCATATGGGCGGTCGCCCAAGCTGGAATCAGCCCACATTTGCCTTGGCCCAATCCTTCAGCCAACATAAAGTAATAGTTTGTATACATTAAAGTAATAGTTTGTATACATTAAAGTAATACATATATACAGAAAAGTAATAATGTTTTTTCCTATGTTTTCTTCGTTTGGCAAAAGTAATACTTATTATAACTAAAATGTAACAAACGTGTTATTTATATATAATAGTATTTGTACATAATTGTAACACATATGTATAGGTATCTATATGTTTTCATGTAAAAGTATTACATTATCTATAGAAATATGTTACAATTTCATCTATCAAAGTGGTACATTTACTTGTATAAACTATTACATTCATATACATAAGTTATTACATTTCAAAAATAATACATATAGTTTGTATTACATTTGAAAAAAATGGGTAAAAACGAGCTTTTATTTTTTTTTTAAAACAGGTATTACGTTTACTTATGACCAATGTTACTTTATATGTATACAGTCATTACATTAAGAGATGGTAACTATTACTTTTGCTCTGAAAAAATAATATAAAAAAAAAATTAAAAAAAAAATAAAATAAAAAATTGGCCTATAAAAGGCTGCCACGTGGCGGGTCATGCCCCATGGGTCATGGGTCGACCCGTCTCATGCATGAGACGGATCCCATGTTCTCACAGGAGACCGGCTCATATTTAAAATAGGTCATTCGTTCATTTTAAAATATATTGAGTACTAAATATTGTCTCTAAACTTGCTCTATACTAATCAATGTTTCATCTGCTTTGCAATTTAAATAATTTTATAGCTCCCTTCATCTCAAAATGATTTATAAAAAAATTCAAAAAATTGGTCTTTATTTTGAAGAACTCAAAATTTTGCCATGACCAATTATATGTCGCTACATCCAGAGAGTTAAAATGTAAATGAATTTAAATATTAATATGTAATGATGATAATACTGACCACTATAATATTTGTACTGACAATATAGTATTCACGAATTTTTTTCACAATATATAAAAACATCTCACTTTTTTTTGTTTTATTTTACATTTCATTTTTTGTGTATTAATAACGGTTCGTGCATCGCACGAATGTTACACTAGTTTAGTTTAGATAATTTCAGGATAAACATAACAAAAAGATAAAATAGTAATACTGTACTTGAAATGATTACAAGGATAATGAGTTAAGATAGATGGGTGCGTTATGCGTCGATTATATCCGTCCACCCCAAAGTAAGTAAGTATCGTAATTAATTTATTAAACATTTTAAAGATGGTGTTTTATTTGTTTGTTACCTTGTTTAATTCGTCCAATTGTTAAATCGTAAGAAAAACTATTTTCTCTTTTAAAAATGTGATATTTATTTTTAAAATGATTTTTTTTTAAAAAATTGGGACATAATTAACAATAACTACTCCCTTTCTCCCACTCAAAATAAGTATAAATTTTCATTTTGAGTATAACATTTAAGAGTAGGTATTATGAAAAATTAGTTTTCTCAAAATGTTATGTAAAAATTAATTTTCGACACTGTTCATCACTCCTATTAGTTAGACTTATTGTTTAAAAACTAGTTTTTTTCTTATGTTATAAAAACTAGTTTTTTACAAAATTTTGGCAACATTTAAAAATGTACACACTTAAATAGAAATCTTTTAATACTTCTTTTCTACTTCCTCCGTCCCATTTCAATTGAGCCACTTTCCTTTTTGAGACGTTCCACTTCAAATGAGTCATTCCATAAATGAAAAGAAGTGAACAGTGTTTCGAACATTTATACCCTCATAATGTTTATATATTTATAAAAAAATCATTCATTATACTCTTATAATTTTAATATATTTACAAAAAAATCAATCATTAACTTACTTTTTCTCCTAATCATTCGCTCTCCTATTAAATGTTTTTAATTTTTATATTCTCTCTCCTCTAATCTTCTACCCACTTTTAATTTTTTACTCATTTTTTTTTAAAAAAAATTAAAAAATGTGCAAAAATGTCATGACTTAATTGAAATAGGACGGAGGGAGTAATTGTTAAAGTTTAATTGACACTGTTATATAATAAAAGGGGTTTTTATCTGAGCAGGAATTCCACAACTTGTCAAAGTGGAACTTTACTAAACTATCCCTTATCGTTGACTAAATGTGTCTCATTATGTCCCACCTTTTTTTTTTCCCTTATTTGAGTAATCATGAAAAATTGGTACGAAATAGAAGTCAACTATTGTTTTATACTTTCTCCTTCCATATTAATATTAATATGTAAAAAGATATTTTTTAATTGTTTTTAAATAATTAGCAATTTTTTTTTAAAAAAAATAAAATTCACTTATTATACTAACAACAATTACTCACTTCACTTTTCCTATCTGATGCTGCCATCCAAAAATAATGGTTGTATAGGAACTGAAGAGAAAAGGATACTTCGGATGCTTCCTTCTTCGTCTGATCGCCTATACACATGCAAACACGTAAACTAGGTCGGGGGTGACTCCGGCAAAACCCCTTCGATGTGAGAGTAAGGTTACTAGATCACGAAAATGGAGATAATAATGGAGAAACCTAGAGAGAGAAAGCTTAGAGAGTAGAGAGAGAGAACCTCTCATGCAAATGAACACTATTCATCCATTTATACTCTCAAGCCCACATGTGCCTTGCACATAAGGGAGGACACTTGTCAAGCATCCCCTTAGGGTCCTCAACCAACTCCAAGTTAGTGTGATTATACTATTCACCTAGTCACATCAATCATCAATCACGGGCGGCTAGGATTAAACATGCAGGCGCCAACCGGAATGTAGCCTAGGAACGCCCAACTACACATGTCGCATAGGCGGCAACCAAGGGAAAATAGGCGACATTCTACATGTCGCCCTAAGCCAGGTACCCCATAAGAGGCGGGCTCCCGCTCCTATGTCTAATCACAATGAATTATCGACGTTACACCACGTTTCTCGCGTAACCTTATTTCTTACTCAGTCATATTCCCACGCACCATCTTACCCTTGTCGCATGTTTGCCCTATGTCGCCTCGACTGCCAATGTCGCACCAACGTTACGAACCAACTTGCATAGTTTGGACCACGCAAGCCCGGTCCATGCCAAGCTATTGGGCCTAACCCTAGTGATTTGGCGCCCAATCCATTTTCCACAATCGTATTAGAAGCCCCCAAGCTCAAGACCTGGACTATTCATGGTCCATGTGAGAACTTTCACAGTCGCCCTATGGTTTTCGCCATTTCACGCCCTTTTGGCTAGAAACCAGCCTCATACGACACCTGCGTCACACGTGTCACCTCGGGGCTGATTGGATTGGGCGGTTAGGCAGCACCGTACGCCCCCCTAGGAATTCGTGTCGTCTTATTAAATTAATTCCAACAATAATGGGGGGGACTTTCGAAATTCGACCTCTCTATTAAAAACGCCTTGGAAACTTCCCAAAAACATTTCCCCTTCCGTTGCCTGGAACCCCAAGATTACTCTATCATTTTCATTTCCATTCCATTATTCCTTATTCTCCTACTCTACTGAGACCACCGGCGACCCATTTTCTGGCGAGTGCTTTTTCCTTATTCCGTCCGTTTTCACCGTTTGTTTTATTCTTAAATGTGTCTCCCTCTTTCCTAGCTATGTTGCACTTCAATCTCCAGCTGATTTGGAGCATTTTCGGAGGAGACCAGCAGTTTTCGAGACTTTTCGACCGTTCTCCGGCGGATCTTCAAATTTTTACTCTTTTCTGCAAATTCCCAGGTACCAGTTCAAAATCCCTTGAATTCTCGCTTAAATTCTCACATTTTCCTATCTCGCATGCTATGGCTAGGACTAAGTCCTGCTCTAAGACTGTTAGGTTTGGCCAAATTAAGAGAAGTGAGGGGTTTTAAAGAATGGATATGGGGGTATGGGCTCGGATCTCGCGCGAGGATCTCAACTTTATGCTAATGCGACATGGAGCGGATGTCGCCATACTAAACGCCTTAGAAATTAGGGGTCCCCCTTTCTTGCACAAATTCGCTCCTATGAAAACTTTTTTCACAACTAATGAACTTTGTATTCATATCTGCGACTTCTACCTCCCTTTCTCTGAAACTGAATTTTCTGACACTGACTATCTCGCAGCCCCAAATTTACATAGTCGTCACTTCTATAAACAGGTGTTGTCAAGCTCCAGTGATAGGAGCGACATGTCTTCATCCAACTCTACATCAAATCATGACGTGTCGGACACCTTGGCAGCCTAGACTTCATTACGACCCCCCATCTCGCAGGGTTCCTCTAATCCTGATGTCACTGGAGCCAGTAGCTCCTCTTCTATGGATTTCCAAACACCCTATCATGTTAAGTACGGTATCAACCACGACCTTTACCACATAGAACCTTATGTAGGCGACTTATCTCTTGCCGCTATACGACATAAAACCGATGGCATCATTGTCTATCCCTCCCAACTGGATGCTGGCCTCAGGATTCCCATTGACCCTTTTATTGTCGCCGTCCTATACAAAGCCCATGCCGCCATCGTTGATCTCCACCCTAACGCAATTAGGGTTCTTACTGATATTTAGTGATCTGTAGGGCCTTAAGACAGGAACCTTCCATCCCTCTACTTGTTCATTTATTCGATGGTTACACAGTTGTGTCTCAGCGAGAAGGCGTCATCGAGAATCGCCTCTCCATTAAGTATAAAAAACCCAAACTCTTGACTCATTTGCCCCGAAAAGTTCACAATTGGCAATCCAATCCCCTTTTTGTTACATCTCGCGTGGGCTGGACCCATCCATGCGACCTTGGAGACATCAATCCGAAAATTGAAACTCGCAAAACCTTAGTTTCTGGCGACACCAACTGAAAAAAAAAATTTTTCAAGTTCTTGCCGATGCCACCGACACGGGCCTAGCATTATTCTCATGGCGAGATATTTTATCCCGCCTTTCATTACTCCGACAAGTTGGCCTCCCCGATTTCACCTGCCCTGAAAGTGAACCTCGCCTGTCCATTGTTCAACCTGATCCCTATCCTGGCTGGGACCTTCATTCGGGAAATTGTTTTGCTTCTTAGTGTGGACCTTGCCAGTTTAAAGGTCGCTGCTGTAAAACTATGTATGATGTATTAAGTATGTTTCTCGCCTCTATCTTTATTTCATTCTCTGTCTTTCTTTACTTTCTTTCTACTAATTGTTTATCGTTGTTGATTCAGAATTCAGACTCATGGAAGTGTCAGAAAGGCGCGCTGCTGCCTCAGGCTCTGATAGTCGCCGTAAGCAACTTGCTGATTCTCGCCAAACCGATCTGTTAAAGACTGCTGAACTGGAAATTCCTATTTCCTTACATGGGGATGACTCAGAGGCCATCGCTCGCGAAAAGGCCGCCGTTGCCACTGAGAAGGCCGCTGGCCATACCAAGAAAACCAGCAGAGCCAAAACTCCTATGCGGTCTTCCGCCCTAACTCTGAGAGATGAAGATACGGTTGAGGGAGAGAGTTTCGAAAAAGAAGCTGATGTCGCCACTGAAGAAATTGAGCCTATCCCTCCCACTGCTTCCCCTAAACCAGCTGGTTCCCGTCCCAACAAACGCGGCCATACTGAGGATGACCCTGATGCGATCATGATTGAGGAAACCTCCACAGAAGCTGAGTCCCAACTCGTCAGTTGGCTCCGAGAAGGCTTTGAGATGCTGTCCGACAAGGATGGCTTGTATGACTTAAGTGTGGAGATTGCCTCCGTTCCTAATCTGACAGGCTTTGATCTCCATTCTCGCGACCCCACTTACAGCATAATCGGTGTCGGCATCATTGAACGCGCAGGCGACAAAGCAGCCATAGCTGAGATTATGGAGCAGGATACTGATCTGTCCCTAAACTTTGTCGGCCTTCAAATCTGCGGGGTAAGGATTGCCGCTCCTTATTTTAGCTATGCCTTTCACTTTCTTTTTTAATCATTTATTCTTTTCTAATGGTCTCTGCAGATTACTAGTACTTTGCATGGGTTAAGGAACAAATGCCAACGTTTGATTCGCGATTCGGAGAAGCTCGAGAAAGCTCGCAAGCGGGCTTTGGGCGAGAAAGACAAGTACAAGAGCAAGTGCGTTGACATGAAGAAAGATTTAGCGACTTTCCAGGCGGAAAAACTGAAAATGGCTGAGGCGCTCAAGGCCAGCGAGAATAAGGAGAAAGAGTTGCATAACGAGATCTCTGCCTTAAAGCTAAGGTCAGAAGAAAAAATCAAGGCCCTAGAGGCTGAGAACTTGGCTAAGGAAACTTCGAATACCGAATTAATTAAGGAGATCTCTGACAACAAAGAGAAGGCGGAAATCGATTCAATGGACATGTACGACAAGGCTCTACTGCACGCTATGCGGGCAGCAGCTGCGAGCTCTGATGAGATTCCAGCCATCACCGCTGAGCTTCTCGCCAAGTGGGGGTCTGAACAGATTTACAGCGACTTTTGCCGCCGAGGTCACTCTCTTGTTCCCTACGAAGAGAGCGAGCTTCTTGCCTTAGCTGCAGAAGACAGGCTCTTGGGCAAACCAGTTTGGGAGCCTCCCCCGATAGCCGCCAATGATGCCTTAACCTTGTGAGTAGACTTAATCGGTGAGAAGGCTAAAGCTCTCAAAGCTGCGAAAGATGCCTCCAGAGAAGCCATTCGCGCTGCTAAAGCTGCTGCTGGCGGGAATCAGGCCTCTACTTCTTGATAACTTTGATTTTGCTTTAAAACAATCTTAACTCTGGTCTGTATTAAACAATTTACTTTTCCGTTTTTAAACTTTGGTTTGCCGCTTTTTGGATGTCGCGGTTTGCGACTTAACATTAAACTCGCTTTTTGGGAAACTCGCCTTATTGTGATGTACCCGATTTTTTTTTGAAAATCAAAACGGAGTCGCCACGCCATTTTTGTTTTAAGGGCCAAAACTTTGAAAAATGCCCGAGATCAGAAATTTAGGTTCGGAGGTCATGTTACGCGTCGGGAAGGACGTTAGTGTGCACCCGGCGCGCCTCGCAAAACGAGTCTTCCAAACATTCAAAATCCTTTGTTGTGTGTGTGTGTGAGTGTGTGTGTTTTGGCCAAAATAAGTTGAAACTGAGGTAAGTAAAAATTGGGAACTCTTTTTAAGGCTTTAAACTGATCCCATGATTTTTTGGGTGATTTTTGGGTTGAGATTTGGAACTCAAAAGATTTTTGGAAGTTGAAAACCATTTCTGCCAGAATGAAAAAAGCAGTTGACCCTTGACTTTGAAATGGACTTTAGGGCTCGAAAACTCCATAATCTGGGAAAAGTCCGGGAATGAAAAATGTTCAAAACACCTTAAAAAAGGTTTCTATAAAAGAACTTTTCATTTTGGAGATGATTTGAGGGGTCAAAACCTTCTGGAAATCTCAGATCTGAAATCTGGATTTCCAGAGACTGATGAACTGACCTTTAAAAGAAAATTTGAAAAAAGGAGTTATACTCACACAAAAAATAAATTAAAAATATGTATGGAAAGATCTGGATGTTGGCTACAAAAAGTATTTTGTAGTCAGCACCAAATTCCAAGTTTATCTATGTCCAAAAAATTAGACCATGGACTGAGGTCTGAGAAAATTGCTACTGGACAGCAACTTCTCAAGAAAGAAAATATGATTTTAAAGGGGGTTTTGCATCCATGCTTGTCCCCATTTCCCTAGGTTTTGATTAGTGATCACTTGACATTTTAGTGGTGAATCAACTATATCAAACCATCCTTGGGGTACATTAGGACTAAGCACTTCATTTGCTTGGGAAGGGGAATTTTATCCTTTGAAAATGAGATTTGATGTATGAAAATGATTTTTAGGGTTTTGGAAATGTGTTTTCTTTGCAAGAAAGTAAGAACACTTTGAAAATAATGTAGATCCTTGTAGAAGATCATCCATGGAGATGAACTTTCATGGTGATCTTCTTGGATCTAAAGCAAGAAGATGAATAAACTACATTTTGTAGCTTGAAAATGCATGCATGGATGAATTTTAGGGTAAGGAGAGGGAGGTTATACCTATCTTCCTTGTGTTTTGTGTTTGAAGGCTTGAATGTGAGAGTGTTTAAGGCTTGAATATGAGAGTGTTTGAGGGTGTTTAGGGTTGATGATTTGAGTTGGTTAAAGAGAAAACAAGTAGATAACAATGAAGTCCTCTATGTTTTCTCTCTAATTCTCCTCCTATAGGGTGATTTGAGCTTGGATTGGTGTATGTATGAGAGTATGTATGAGAGTGATTTGAAGTGTTTGTGAGTGAGTGAGATTTGGGAAAGATTGGAGAGAAAATGGTGGCAATCTAAGGATTCCCACCGTTTTCTCTATATTTCGCCAGAGTTTCGTTGCTGTGATCAAATTGTGTTGTGTAAACTGAGAGAGGAGGGTTCAATTTATAGGCCCCTGTGAGATGCAATCCCATCCGCGCGGAGGGTTCCGTTGGCGTGCACTGTTCATCTGCTACAGTGCTGGCTTTTGGACAGGAGAAATAATCTTTTTAAAATTCAAACTGGAACTGTTTTTCAACTTACCAATTCGGGTTTTTTCCATTTCTTTTGCTTTTTAGGATTCCTTTCCTTGTTTATCTTTAAATGGCAATGCCCACTTTACCCTTGCTTTGTTAGAAAGGTTAGGGTTTGTTAGAAATGTTAGAAATGTTAAAACTCTCGTTAATTTTCTAACGAAAGTACTAACGGCTCAAATTGGAGCACTTACAGTAGCCCCTCGGCGACGGTGCTTTCGAAGGAAGCGGGGTCGTCGATAAGAGTAAGGCTCCATATTTGGCGGGATGATCAGGTGATCGAGTGGCTGGACCTAATGATAGGCTACCTACGTATCCCTAGTGAGAATCAAGTCGGCCGTAGTTCGGGTCTTTCGACTATCTTTAGTTGTCGACCCTGGAGTGACTGTTTTAGGATGTCAACCTGGCGAGCAATTTCTACAGTCGATTGCTGAAAGAAACTCTGCTGGGGATAAGAAATGACCCTCTTCATTCGATGGCTAGGGTTGTATATCCGCTCTGCCGGGATAGGAATGACCATTTTGGTCTCATGGCCGAACCTAATGATAGGCTACCTACGTATCCTCAAGAGGAATCAAGCCGACCGTAGTTCGGGTCTTTCGACTATCTTTAGTCGTCGACCCTACTGTTTTAGGAAAGTCATCCTAAGATTTGACTATTTTTGGGAAGTCACCCTATGGTCTGACTATTTTTGGGAAGTCGCCCTATGGTTTGACTATTTTTGGGAAGTCGCCCTAAGGTTTTGACTATTTTTGGGAAGTCGCCCTATGGTTTTGACTGTTTTGGGAAAGTCACCCTATGGTTTGACTATTTTTGGGAAGTCACCCTAAGGGATGATTGCGATTTATCGCTTTCCTCGTGTTGTGTGTGACAGCGTTTTAGGTGCCTCAAACCTTGATGATGGCGTCTTAGGTGCCTCGAACCTCGGTGATGGCGTCTCAGGTGCCTCGAACCTTGATGATGGCGTCTTAGGTGCCTCGAACCTTGATGATGGCGTCTTAGGTGCCTCGAACCTCGATGATGGCATTTTAGGTGCCTCGAACCTCGAAGATGGCGTCTTAGGTGCCTCGAAACTTGATGATGGCGTCTTAGGTGCCTCGAACCTTGATGATGGCGTCTCAGGTGCCTCGAACCTTGATGATGGCATCTCAGGTGCCTTGAACCTTGATGATGGCGTCTTAGGTGCCTCGAACCTTGATGATGGCGTCTTAGGTGCCTCGAACCTCGGTGATGGCATCTCAGGTGCCTCGAACCTTGATGATGGCGTCTTAGGTGCCTCGAACCTTGATGATGGCGTCTTAGGTGCCTCGAACCTCGATGATGGCATTTTAGGTGCCTCGAACCTCGACGATGGCATCTTAGGTGCCTCGAACCTTGATGATGGCGTCTTAGGTGCCTCGAACCTTGATGATGGTGTCTCAGGTGCCTCGAACCTTGATGATGGCATCTCAGGTGCCTTGAACCTTGATGATGGCGTCTTAGGTGCCTCGAACCTTGATGATGGCGTCTTAGGTGCCTCGAACCTCGATGATGGCGTTTTAGGTGCCTCGAACCTTGATGATGGCGTCTTAGGTGCCTCGAACCTCGATGATGGCGTTTTAGGTGCCTCAAACCTTGATGATGGCGTTTTAGGATAGATGGCCCTCTAGTGGACTTCATTTGAAGGGATCGGTTTTACGTCTGCTGCCGAAGGAAAGGATGACCGTGCTGGTCGAGTGGCTGGACCTAATGATAGGCTACCTACGTATCCTTAAGAGGGAATCAAGCCGGTCGTAGTTCGAAAATAGATGGGGATGGTCTTTGATGGTTTGACAGTATTTGAGGTTTGACTGTTTTTTGGGAAGTCGCCCTAAGATTTGATGATAATGTTCTTTTAGAAAAGTAGTTGATTAAGATATGCTTTCATACCTATGGTGCTTACACGTAGCTGAGGCTACGGCTGATGTTGATGAAGAGTTGTTAGGTTGCCGTTCGTGGGATGGTTTCTGCTGACGATTTGCTGTCTTTGGAGGCATTTTGACCTGAAGGAGGAGTTTGGTTGAGTCTGCATCTTGCTGGTGATCGTCAAACTTGTAGAGGTTTTTTGAGCTTGTCTTCACATTGGGACTTCTTGCTTTTGAGAACTTGTTGTCTCTAACCGCATTGTATTTGAGAACTTGGCATCCTTGACCGATTTGTATTTGAGAACTTGGCGTCCCTGACCGATTTGTATTGGAGAACTTGGCGTCTCTGACCGTACTGTATTTGAGACCTTGGTATCTTTGACCGATTTGCATTTTGAGAACTTGGCGTCTCCGACCGGATTGTATTGGAGAACTTGGCGTCTCTGACCGGATTGTATTGGAGAACTTGGCGTCTCTGACCGTACTGTATTTGAGACCTTGGCGTCCCTGATCGATTTGTATTGGAGAGCTTGGCGTCCTTGACCGATTTGTATTGGAGAACTTGGCGTCTCTGACCGGATTGTATTGGAGAACTTGGCGTCTCTGACCGAATTGTAGACACTGGAGGCGGTCTTCATATGTTTGTGGATGTTGGGGACTGTTTTCATCCATTTGAGGTCGTCTTTGGTGAAGATCATCCTTGCCGAAAAGGGGGATTACATTTGAATTCCTGCATTTGTTAGTGAAGAGGAAGATGCATATATGGCATTCATGATGGCGGATGCATGCATAGAACCAAAAATGATTATGAGATGATGCGTTTATTTGCTTTCGAAGATGCACTTGGCCTATGCTTTTGGCAGGGAAATTACGATTTAGGATTTTTCCTATTGATTCAAGTTTTGTGCATGCTACATGAGCCCTGGGGAGATTTTTGTGGGGATGCATGGTGATGAGAGGGGATGTATGTGTTGTTGACTATTTGGGACAAACTTTGAGCTGGTGGGGTGATATCCTTTGGTCGCGGACTGAATTGCATGTTATTGATGAGGTCAATTTTGATCTTGGGATGAAGTTGGATTTGAACCCCGGGTCTCGATTGAAATTTCTTTTCGCCTCTGACATTTGAAGCTGACGCTGACAGGCTCTAGAATCAAAGCATGTTGACATGAATGAACCCTCTTTTGCTTGGGTTAGTTGTGATTTGACGAGATGCTGATATGAGGAGATTCCCAATTCTCAACTTTTGATGATGCAGGGAGTTGCCATATGCCAAGTTCTAAAGCTGAAACTCCAAGACAGTTGTTGAGGTGACCAGACCTTTCTTCTGAAGATAGGTGTGACTTGATAAAGCCCCATTCCATGGAAAAGACATGGCGAAAACCACGGAATCTTTCTCTGAATGATTTGATGAAGCCCTGTGTTTGACAAAGCGTCACTACAGAGGTCCAGCTTAAAGGTTTGATCGACATACTGATGAAGTACCGAGCCAATCGATCAACGTGAGAGCCTTCAAGGTGAAGTTGTCATGAAGGGAGAAACCCATCTTTGATACCGACTATGAAACTAGAATCCTCTCTTTGAGAGTGTCTTCCATATGGGAACTGTTAGCCATAGTGGCACTTGGCTTGTTCGTGGCTTCAATCATATTCACACTTTTTTTTTTTAGGGAATGGATTGTTGACTGTATTGGGTCCTTGGGGTCCCCTTTTCGATCGCTCACACCGCCCTTTTTCAGAGTCGTGTTGGAGGTGGAAGAAACCCGATCCGTAAAGGTGTGCGACAACTCGCCGCCGATTGTAAGCCCTCTCAAATTTAGCCCCGGAATTGATCATTGCCCGTAGATCCGGATAGGGGAAATTGCTAAGTGAGGCCCTCAGATGTGGTTTCGGGCGTGACTGAAAGATGTCTAGTTGTTCCTCTTCAGAAGGAGGAGTCACCATCTTGCTTGTAAAAGTCCCTGATGTTCTCGTCGGGACGCTGCATTGTTGTCTGCAGGTCAACTCTATTTGTTTCCCATTCCAAATTAGCTTTATGCTTCTCTGTAAAGGCACTGGTGATCTGGTCCCATGTAGCCCTGGCCTCGGATTTTAAGCGGAAGAACCATTTTAGAGCACTGGACTTCAAAGAGAGACTGAAATAGTCAGCCAACTGCTGATTGGCGCCCCTTTTGACCTTCATTGCGAAGTTATACGTGTCCGTATGGGTTTTCGGGCATGCAAGGCCATCAAAGAGATCCAAATTAGGCATCACGAATTTGTGGGGAACAAAGGAGTCCGGGTTCGCTGGCGGAAAGCGTACTTCTTAGCAATCAATTCAAGAACCGTGCTTTCATTTCCTTGTGTCGTTCCACGAATCAAGCCAAATGAGGGTCTTGTGGTGGAACCATGGCATTCAAACCAGACGGCGAGCTAGAGAGAGGAGCTACCACCGGCGGCATACAGTGGAGGGAACGGCCGATCTGGGGACATAGGTGAAATCTGTCCTTGGCCCGAATCACCCCGGGAGCTTGAGTAGGACCCCGGGCAAAGGGATAGAACCTTGCGGCTTGTTGTTGATTTTCAACCGGCAAAGAGGGCAAAGGCAGCCTCGATGTAGCCGGGTAACTCGAATTTCGGAGTGAGGCCCATAAGTAGGCTTAAGTGCGGGCCGCCGTCCCCGATTGTTGAATTGCATACCGAAGGTGCATGACCAGGGGTACCGCGGTCCCGGTGATTTTGATGAACCGGGATGGAGGCTTGGTAACCCATGGATTTGTGAAAGCCATGTGAGGAGCGGGTGAGCTAGCATCATTCTCGAGGAAGGGCTTCCGATCGTTGCCCCTGACCGCATCGTGGAAGCATTCCAAACCTGTCGCCGCGAAGGCCCCGATAGATTAGTTCCAAACCGAGGTGGGATTCTAATTTGCCGTGGCATTCCGAGGTAACCCCAACCATGAGAAGACATTCCGCACCGATTTTGCCCCCGCCGAGGAGCCGTGAACCGATCGGTCACGTTAGACCGCATGGGTCCAAAGAGGTCTGTATTTGGGGTTTGTTGTCCCGTTGAGACGGCCATGAAGGGATCTTGTGAGGCTTGTGCGGTGCCGGGATTGGACATCTTGAACTGGGTTGCTTTGTCAAGGCATTTCAAACCGATGTAACCGAGAAGCTCCTGATCGATCCGTACCGAATCGCCGAGGCATACCAAATCTTTGTGACATACCGAGCCGACCCCGATCGCTGAGGCATACCATACCGGCCCAAATCGGATGAAGTCAATTTGTTTCCCAAACGACTGTCCTGCATCGAAGCTGTGAATGTATATCGACCGAGGCCGAAAGGATGGGCCGATTCGCGAGTTGAGAAGAGTGTGAGGAAGGTGGTGGTAGTCTGTCTAGCCAAGATAGGGATGGGGATCCTTTTCCTCTTCTACCGTGAAAGTTCCATCGGGGTTGAGGGCAATCTTCAAACCAAAATTCTGACATCTTCCAAGGACGAACATCGAAACCTCATTCTCGATTGGCACAAGGAGTTTTATGAACTCGGGTTCCAATATTAGCCATAGAAATATGATGAATCTCTCGGTCTTGGTTAAAATTCCGTCCTCGTCCTTGGACATCAAAGAACCGCACTTGACTAGCCCATGACCAACATGGCGATCAAATCTCATCTTGCTTGGTGGAGCCTTCGTCTCAAGAGATGTATTTGCGAAGTCTTGATTTGGAAGAAGTAACTTGGCAAAGCCTCGGTCCTCATGACCGTGAATCCGACACAATTAGAGAGGCTTCAACCCGGTAGGTACTGTAGATCGATACGAACAGACCCAACCCATCTTGTAGCAGAGTGAAGAACCAACGTTCTTGAATTATCATGTAGCAAAAGAGGCAACCCATCCTTCCATATTTACTTTATTATTTTCTTTATTCAATTAGTCAACCTAAGAAAATGTAAAAGCAAGACAATTTTAGGGATGTATACCAGGGGCATATATTTTTTTTCGAAAAGCGGGGATGAATCCCCGATTTGTATTATTTGATGGCCTCATTTGACGAAGGCACAAAAAGAACTCGCTTTGGGTTTGACTCTTTTGAGAGAGCATAAGTTTAGAAAGGTTTGTAAAAGTGTATGGAAGCCCCCGCCGACGTAAAATTAGTGTTTAGCTCTATTTTTCCTATAATGTAGAAAAAGAAGACTTGTCGAGACATCTCGAAAATATGTTTTATTCAAAATGATCACAAGATTGCTTAAAACCCTTTATTAATGTTCGGGTTATTCAACCCCTAATCTCGATATGAACAAACATTTTGATTAATCATGAGGAGAAAGTCTACCGATACCAAGAGTCGAAGTTGGCGAATGGTGAAGAGGGATCGTGTATAGGAGAGGCTATTGGTGAGGCCGGATTTTGCGGGATTTGAATGTGTTTATGACCGGACCATTTCGGTTGCCTACGTTCCCCTCATTGTGAGGAGCTCAGTCGCCGTAGTTCGGGTCCGAACCGTGTTTGGCTTTAGAAAAGGGTATGAACATTTGTGGTACTTTTGGTGAAAAGGCTCGGATAGGAAGTTTGGATGATAAGGTGCGGGCCTTGAGGTGATTCCTTGACAAGTCATTTTGAGCGATTCCGTTGCTTCTTGATCGTCATCCTTCATCTGGGAGAAAGATTTTGAATGCAAGACTTAAGGGCTTATGATACGTTTTTGCCGTTGTTTTAACCGCTCCCTTGTTGTCGACAACTTCCGTTCTTCGGGCTTTAATTTTGTCCATATGTCAAACCTTCTGATCGGCGGTGCTAGGTCCTTGGCCTCATTTTTTTTTTTTGAAGCTTTTGTTTTTTTTTTGACGCCTTTTTTTTGAAGCTGTTGTTTTTTTTTTTTTTTGAAGCTTTTGTTTTTTTTTTTTGAAGCTTTTGTTTTTTTTTGAAGCTTTTGTTTTTTTCGAGCACTTGAGGAGGACGAAGGCAAGCTTCTACTTGAACTTTCTTGATGCATGGGGCGGAGGCAAGCCCTCGTTTTTCGATATGGGGTCGATCTCCCGATGCTGAGTGACCTTTTGTTGTCCCTTGATGTTGCCGCCTTCGTTGACTGATCAAGGTGATGATGGGGATATGTTTTGGAAAGTGTATGGCTTGATGGAGGCCTTTGTGAGGTGAGGAAAGTGTATAGGGAGGGCATTAGTTGACTTTCTCGCACCAATTAATTAAAATCTTAATCATTTCCAGAGATTATTTGTTGAGCGATGCGAGTGATCATTTAAAATAAAACCATTTCATTAAATGTAATGTAGGTGTGCAAATAATGTCTCAAGTCTAGCGAGAAAAGAAAAAGACTCTTTTATAGAAAACTTAAGATTAACTACAATGTCCAAGGAGGACTTGATTGAACGAAGGAAGTACTAGAACCTACGAAGGTTGACTAAAAGACTGTTTTAATATTAAAGGATGGGTAGCCCCTAGTCTAGCTACTCTTTGTTGTTGGACTGCCAAGACGCCGAGCTTTCCATCTTTCGTTAACTTCGATTCCATTACCGCAGACCGAGGCGGTGATCGCTACGTGCCCATGATACTGGTGGGAGTGAAGGAGTTTGAGGCCATGGAGCACTGGGGCGAGCACAAGTTGTCCAAAGAAACGGGTCGGAAAAGTCACGGGACGAACTTTGTCGATCGAGCATATTGATGGAAGGAAGTGAACCCGAGAGGACCTTGAGGGGTATTGGGCTCGTTTGGGAGGATTCAGCCGATGCGCTGGTTGTTTTGAGTGAAAGGGGTGATACTAGCCGATTGTGTCTTCGGGCCTTTCTCAAGCTTGAACCGGCATTAGACAAGTGTGCTCCGGGGCAGGTTGTCCTATCGGATTCTCTCACTTCGGGCACTTGAATTTTGCGCGACAGAATTATTTCTTTGCCTGATTCGACATCTTGGGTCAAAGGAGTGCTAGTACTTATCATAAGATCAAGCTTCTCCTGCATTTGTTTCACTTGCTCTATCAATATTGCCACATGGGGATCAACGGGAACATTCGAAAGTTATCGGAACTCGCAACAAGACTCTTATCGCCAGAGGGAAACACACTCACAGTTGGTGAAACCGACGGTGAATTCACTAAGTCCTAGAGACGGCAACGGAAAACTTGTGCATCCGGATTTTCTTTTAGCAACTCATGATTGCATTCAGGTGGGTGTAGAGGCTTCAGAACATAGCCACATAGCTCAAAACCGATTATGTGAAGCCGGAGCATAACTCGGCAGGTATTGCTGAAATTGAGGAACAGGTGTGATGGAACCCAACTCGCTCGAGGAGCCGAGGGCGATGGAGCCCTAATGGCCCGAGGTGCCGGAAAGGGTGAAGAGGAATTGTCCTTGGCAAGGGATCATATGTGGATGGAGGGAGGTATTGGGTGGGATGGAGAGTATTGGTTATAGGATGAAGGGACTGAAATCACTATTTCTCGAGTCTCATCTTCGACCATGACCAGGGAACCATTCGCTTCAAATGTTACTGAACTCCATGGCGGCGAGAGCATTGATGAGCAGGGTCGACTGTTCTTCATGAATCTTATGGGCGTTTCCAAAGCCAGGACTAACTCTTCCTTCCTAATCATCGGATTTCTTGTATCCTTACCGCTTTCGCCAAATCCGCCATCGATCATTATCATCCCATTTAACCTCAAGGCGTCGATCGTGAACTTATCGGAGGGCGAGAGTTCAAAGCATTTCACCAAATCCAGCTTTGCCACGGCCACATGCTTGCCATCTAAACCATCCTTTCTCAACATTTGTTGCGACTAAATCATCCGGCTTGTCGAGTAGTTGAATTCACAGAGTTTGAATCATAAAACTCAATCATGTTTACATTCGCGTTGTTTGGGAGATGATCATTGTGGGGTTGAGATCACCGAGGCGCTCGAGTCTCGCCCTTCTTAATCAATCCCCGAATCGCCTTTCTCAAAGCTGCATGTTTGTCGGTCCTATGACCGTGATACCGGTGGAAAGCACAATGCTTAGTGGTGTCAAAAGCGGATTTTGGGATCCTTGGGCCGATAGTTTCTCATGGGTTCGAGGAGACCCCGCTCTAGCAAGCTATTTAAAACTTTGCTTAAGTGGAACACCCAAATCCTCGGGATTCGAGATTTGGTCATTGACTTGGTCACCATTCCGAATGTGGTTTGCCGGTTTTGGTCCATCGGGGCGCCAAGCTTGCCCGTTTCGATTAACCTTTGAACCGCTCTCTTCAAGACTATGCAGCTTGCTCGGTCGTGTGGCCATAATGATCATGGAAGGCGCAAAGTGCTTACTCATGTCGAGAGGTGCATTTGAGCTCCTTGGATGGTAGTCCTTGAGAGGCTCCAAAAGGCCTACCCTTACTAAGCCCTTGAAAATTAAGCCCACGGGCATCCCAAGATCATCAAAACGTTCTCGTTGCCTTAAAGGACCACCATTTCTTGGTTGCTTTTGGGGCCGTCAATTGTACACAATGCCTTCTTTCCTTTACCGGATGTCTGAGCCGTGTTGGAAGGGTAAGGTTTATAGCGGCGAGACATGTTCGGACTCGTAGTCTTTTCCCGTGCACGAACCCTTTTGATGTAATCATCAATGTAATCGTCGAGATTCGACCTTTTGTAAACTTCATTCGTGTCGATACACAAGATTGATATGGTGAGATGGCCCGAGTCGAGCGATCGTCGATACTCTCGTTGCTAGGCTTTTCTTGTACCTTCTTAATTGGTTCTACCAATAATCCATTGGACGAGTCAATAGGAACATTGCATGACCCCGCCTACAAGATTGGCATTAGCAAACGAAACCACAGCAGGAAGTACTACGGTGGGAGGAATGATACCGAGCATTAAAAGCGTGGCCGTAACCTTCCTCATAAGGCTCTGGCAGCCTGCCAAGATGAAGATATATGGCTCGTAATGGGTGGATACCAGGGAGCATGAGTGCGGATCCGGAAGGCCGCCGAAACATGAGGTTCGAGGCATCGTAACAGTGGGATCAATGTGTCTTGACCGCACCGAGGAACATGACTTGCAAGGGAAATGTGTATACCGTACTCTGATGAAAGCGGTGGAGCGGCTACAATGTGAACAAATGGGTGGAGAATTTGATGAGGAGCATTTGACCTTGTCGGACTTCCCAACCGGAGGGGCGGGGTAGAGCGATGAAGTGGTGATAAAGCACAGTGGCCCACGTGATCTTGCGGATCATAGGGGCCGGTGTGCTTGAGAATTGGAGGAAGCAAGCCGGCCCCCTCGAACCATGGAGCTCGAGAAACGAAGCTGTCCCATTCCGAGATGGTGACCCGGCCGATCGATGCGGTGAAGTAGTAACGCGGCCCCTTCCAGGCTGCAGGCGAAAGCCAACCGACTCAATCCCCGGTGGTGAGACCCGAGAGGCACCGGGGGCAAAGCTGACCTAGATCGGACTGTTGAGGAGTATCGAGCAAGGGTGGCCGAGATGTACGAACCGACCAATTCCTGGATTGATGGCCGGGCCGAGGCGAGGTTTTGGAGTAGCGGCCGACTCCATTCCAAGCCGCGAATGTAAACACTGATTGAAACCCAAAGGTGAAAACGATAGGTGCGGGGAAGTTGACCAAGATCGATACGATGAGGCCGAGAGGCGGGATGAGTGATAGGGGGGATGCTTGGCCCATTAGTAGTTCCACACGAAAGGGAAACAGGGCATTTGATGGTAGTTGGCATGCGGGAGGGTAATTAGCTCCAATCTTCGCCTCAACCGTAAAGGTTCTATTAGGGTGGTGAACAATTGCTAGCCCGTGGGTTCGATACTTTCCAATAAGCCGACTGATCTCGAGCCTCTTGATTTTGTCTTATCTGTTCCAACATCTCGATTCCACTGCTCGGCATTTTGCGGATTTTCTGGGTGTGGAGTTGTACGTCCCCACCGTTCTCCTACGAGTTGGTCATTACGAAACTTTGAGCTGAAGCGAAGGAGGAAACCGATGAAGTATCTCGACTTCGGAATGACTGAGCCGAACAAACGTATGACCCGGGGTCTCGATCCAAACTTTGCTTACTTGTGGAAGGCACAAAAGGGTGTGGTTCAGACTCGGGAAGCGAAACAGGTTGGTGTTTGGGCTTAGGGCTCACGCAACATGCGGTTATTTGTTCTTGTTTACTTAAAACATGTTTTATTAACCTAATCGGTTGGAAAAGATTGCTCTTCTTTTTCGCAAACTACTCTGGGGATCCTGGATCGGTGGGCCCCGTCACTACGTCTAGAAGCCCTCGTATTCCACCTGTATTTCGACCTCCCGGGGTGGACGGCCCGGGCGAGGGTCCTATAGGCAAGCGGGTCCCACCGACCGAAAGAAAAACGATCCTAAAAGTGCTGGCGGGTAATCGAGTCTTAACGAGCATTCGATGGTAAATTACTGGGACAAAGCCGACGCCGAAAGTCAAGATCATGTCCGAGGGCTCGACGAAAAGTCGGCATGATTTGACCGATAAATGTCCACGATTGATCTTGACTTGTCGTCGGTTAAGCCGTAATTAGGCATGGAATATTCATTAATCCTTGATGACTCGGTGTCAATGCTTTGGGAGTCGTTGTATAATTTGTGCCGCCGAGCCGAAGTCAAGGCGCCGGCCAATATCTTGGTCAAAGTCTGCGGCGGAAAACCGGCGTAACTTCGGCGATTAGGGTCCCGAAAGATATTGAGTCGGTATGCCGACAAAGGCTTGAAAGGAAAGGTCTATACACGAGACGGGGGCATGACACAGACCGGACTAAAACCAACCGGGTCTCGGACAAAGTGTGTCACGGACAAGTGCATGGCCGACACGAGGCTCCATGGGATGTTTGGGTAGTCCTGTGCTCATCCGAGAGGCGTAATAAGACCAAACGGACCGCGACAAGGATTTCCCGGGTTAGGGACGTAGTGTGCGGTGTAAGGTCACGTGCGCGTAGTGTGCAAGCGATCTATCTTCTTTTACGAGAAAAATAGAAGTTTTTATGTGTCTTAAAAAGGCATGATACATGATTTTTTTGAATTTTTTGAAAATTTTTTTTTTTTGAAAATTTTATGAACACATAAGCACATAAGCACAAAATTTCCGACAGTTAGGGACATTATTCCGACAGTCAAAATTTTGACTTTTCCGAGGCGGCCAAAAACAAACACGAAAACTGTGCAAAAATCAACACACACAAAGCAAAGGATTTTCAAATGTTGAGACGGAAGCTTGACCCTCAAAAGCTTTTCTTTTTTTTTTTGAAAATAATGATACCGGTACGTGGGATTGTTAGACCACAATTTATCCCCGACTCGTGTTAGGAGGCGATAACGGGAAGTTTAATGGTTTCCACCAATATACCAAATATCATTTTTTTTAGAAAAAGCTTATGTCCTCAAATGAGTCGCCACCTGTGATGATGTACCCGATTTTTTTTGAAAATCAAAACGGAGTCGCCACGCCATTTTTGTTTTAAGGGCCAAAACTTTGAAAAATGCCCGAGATCAGAAATTTAGGTTCGGAGGTCATGTTACGCGTCGGGAAGGACGTTAGTGTGCACCCGGCGCGCCTCGCAAAACGAGTCTTCCAAACATTCAAAATCCTTTGTTGTGTGTGTGTGTGTGTGTTTTGGCCAAAATAAGTTGAAACTGAGGTAAGTAAAAATTGGGAACTCTTTTTAAGGCTTTAAACTGATCCCATGATTTTTTGGGTGATTTTTGGGTTGAGATTTGGAACTCAAAAGATTTTTGGAAGTTGAAAACCATTTCTGCCAGAATGAAAAAAGCAGTTGACCCTTGACTTTGAAATGGACTTTAGGGCTCGAAAACTCCATAATCTGGGAAAAGTCCGGGAATGAAAAATGTTCAAAATACCTTAAAAAAGGTTTCTATAAAAGAACTTTTCATTTTGGAGATGATTTGAGGGGTCAAAACCTTCTGGAAATCTCAGATCTGAAATCTGGATTTCCAGAGACTGATGAACTGACCTTTAAAAGAAAATTTGAAAAAAGGAGTTATACTCACACAAAAAATAAATTAAAAATATGTATGGAAAGATCTGGATGTTGGCTACAAAAAGTATTTTGTAGTCAGCACCAAATTCCAAATTTATCTATGTCCAAAAAATTAGACCATGGATTGAGGTCTGAGAAAATTGCTACTGGACAGCAACTTCTCAAGAAAGAAAATATGATTTTAAAGGGGGTTTTGCATCCATGCTTGTCCCCATTTCCCTAGGTTTTGATTAGTGATCACTTGACATTTTAGTGGTGAATCAACTATATCAAACCATCCTTGGGGTACATTAGGACTAAGCACTTCATTTGCTTGGGAAGGGGAATTTTATCCTTTGAAAAAGAGATTTGATGTATGAAAATGATTTTTAGGGTTTTGGAAATGTGTTTTCTTTGCAAGAAAGTAAGAACACTTTGAAAATAATGTAGATCCTTGTAGAAGATCATCCATGGAGATGAACTTCCATGGTGATCTTCTTGGATCTAAAGCAAGAAGATGAATAAACTACATTTTGTAGCTTGAAAATGCATGCATGGATGAATTTTAGGGTAAGGAGAGGGAGGTTATACCTATCTTTCTTGTGTTTTGTGTTTGAAGGCTTGAATGTGAGAGTGTTTAAGGCTTGAATATGAGAGTGTTTGAGGGTGTTTAGGGTTGATGATTTGAGTTGGTTAAAGAGAAAACAAGTAGATAACAATGAAGTCCTCTATGTTTTCTCTCTAATCCTCCTCCTATAGGGTGATTTGAGCTTGGATTGGTGTATGTATGAGAGTATGTATGAGAGTGATTTGAAGTGTTTGTGAGTGAGTGAGATTTGGGAAAGATTGGAGAGAAAATGGTGGCAATCTAAGGATTCCCACTATTTTCTCTCTATATTTCGCCAGAGTTTCGTTGCTGTGATCAAATTGTGTTGTGTAAACTGAGAGAGGAGGGTTCAATTTATAGGCCCCTGTGAGATGCAATCCCATCCGCGCGGAGGGTTCCGTTGGCGTGCACTGTTCATCTGCTACAGTGCTGGCTTTTGGACAGGAGGAATAATCTTTTTAAAATTCAAACTGGAACTGTTTTTCAACTTACCAATTCGGGTTTTTTCCATTTCTTTTGCTTTTTAGGATTCCTTTCCTTGTTTATCTTTAAATGGCAATGCCCACTTTACCCTTGCTTTGTTAGAAAGGTTAGGGTTTGTTAGAAATGTTAGAAATGTTAAAACTCTCGTTAATTTTCTAACGAAAGTACTAACGGCTCAAATTGGAGCACTTACACTTATGCGGTTTATGCATGTCACTTTCTTTCAAATGTCGCGATTTGCGACCTGCTTTTAACTTTATCTTCCGCCTCTATGCATGGTTTCTTTCACATTTGTTCTACTATAATTTAGATGTCGCGATTAGAGAATTTACTTTGACTTTAACTTTATCTTCTCGAATGTCCTTGCTTACTGTAATTTGTTTTAAATTATACCTTTAATATGTCGCCATTTTTGCTTCGATAGTTTATCGAAGACTCCTTTCCCATAACTTACCTATATACATACTACTCCCTTCAAAAGAGTGAGGCTTGTCTTTAGGCAGCCTTACTCCATTGTTAGGGTCGTATGCGACAAACATTGCGCGGCCAACTCTTATGGCCGAAATCATTCTTTAATTAAAAATGTGATAGACCAATTTCTAGTTGGCGGCAACCGCTTTACATATAGATTGCGAGAACCGGAAACGGCTTACCTTGTGCCTTACTGAGTCGCTTACGTGCTTGGTGTCTTCAAGCCAGGTCTTTCTCGCCTGATTACCATTAGGACTTACTATGCCTGGCCTCCGTCAGGACTTTTCTCGCCGGGACTTACCCAGTTTCATTCTCGCCGGGACCTACCCTGTCTAGTTTTCTCAAACTGTGGCATCACGCCAAATTTCAACTTTTTCGAAACTTTTCAAAATCGTGGCACCTGGGCCTCAATGTCCCCAGGTCACCGCGCGTGGGCCTCAATGTCCCCAGGTCGCAAGGTTTGATGCCTGGGCCTCAATGTCCCCAGGTCGCCGCCCCTGACTTTCCCCATAAAAAAGCCGAGACTTTCTAGGCGCCTGGGCCTCAATGTCCCCAGGTCGCCGCGCCTGGGCGTCAATGTCCCCAGGTCGCACTAGGTGCCTGGGCCTCAATGTCCCCAGGCCGCACTAGGTGCCTGGGCCTCAATGTCCCCAGGTCGCCTCTGACTTTGCCCGTAAAAAAGCCGGGACTTTCTAGGCGCCTGGGCCTCAATGTCCCCAGGTCGCACTAGGTGCCTGGGCCTCAATGTCCCCAGGTCACCGCGCCTGGGCCTCAATGTCCCCAGGTCGCAAGGTTTGGCGCCTGGCCTCAATGTCCCCAGGTCGCCGCCCCATCTTTAAACTTTAGCGGCAACCCTCATGGCCACCATCTCCAAGCTTTAGCGGCAACCCTCATGGCCACCATCTTCAAGCTTTAGCGGCAACCATCATAGCCACTATCTTCAAGCTTTAGCGGCAACCCTCATGGCCACCATCTTCAAGCTTTAGCGGCAACCCTCATGGCCACCATCTTCAAGCTTTAGCGGCAACCCTCATGGCCACCATCTTCAAGCTTTAGTGGCAACCATTATGGCCACTATCTCCAAGCTTTAGCGGCAACCCTCATGGCCACCATCTTCAAGCTTTAGCGGAAACCCTCATGGCCACCATCTTCAAGCACCATTATCGGTCCTCGCCCATTTGTCCGTCGATCCATGAAACAAAAGATAAAGTTAAAGTCGTCAGAAATTTACATGCTGCAAAACTTGCCGATAGAACATCCCGCCTCCTTTTCTATCATATATACAAATTTCATGCCACCAGACTACCAAATTTTACATAACTTCTTCTTCATAAGCGACAATCGAAACGAGTAAATTACAAGAAAAAGTTATATAACTTTTGCTATCTAGGGAAAACAATCAAAATACTGCCGAGACCGCTGCGGCTTTACTGGTAGAACTGCTTAAGGTGATCATCACTCCATGCATTCTTCAATTCTTCCCCATCTTGCTTTCGCAACCTATACGTCCCTTCTCGTACCACCTTCGATATCTGGAACGGGTCTTCCCACTTCTCATTTAGCTTTGTGTACCCCGGCTTAGCCATAACGGTCTCCACGCTCCTTAAAACCCAATCTCCGACATTGACAGATCTTTTATTAACTTGCTTATCGTGCTGGGCTTTCATCCTCCGCTTGTAGTTAATCATCTTCATTCTCGCGTATAGCCTCTTCTCATTTATCAAATCCAGATCATTACATTGCCTCTGCCCGTTTCTCGCTTCATCATAGTAGGCCACTCTGTAGGTCGGCAATGCCATCTCAGTAGGCGCCATCACCTCCGATCCATAAGTAAGGGCAAAAGCGATTTCTCCCGTTGAGCCCTTGACTGTTGTTCTTACATACCACAAGGCTGTAGGCAACTCCTCCAACCAAGCTCCACCTCTTCCTTCCAAATTTTTGCGTAGGGCGGCAATGACTTGCTTGTTTGCCGCCTCCACCTGACCATTACACTGTGGCTTGTAAACCGCCGACATCCAATGCTTTACATTCACCCTTGCACACTCCGCCGAAAACTTCTTCCCAAATTGAGTCCCATGGTCTGAAATAATTGCTCTAGGTACCCCATATCTACACCAAATATTCTCTTGGACAAACTTGATCACATGGTCCTCACTGATTGTAGCCAAAGCTTTCGCCTCTGTCCATTTAGTAAAGTAATCCACGGCGACAACCACGTGCTGACACCCACCTTTGGCTTTCGGAAAAGGCCCTATCAAATCAATCCCCCACATTTCGAAAGGCCAAGTCGCCACTATAGGGGTCTGCTCTGTAGCCGGCTGTCGGGGGATATTACCAAATCGCTGGCATTTCTCGAACTTCTTGACATACATCTTTTTCTCAAACTCGGCCAATAATACCCATGAAACAAAACAATATCTGCAAGGGTTCTCGCTCCGGGATGGCCGCCACACACACCATCGTGAATTTCGTATAACACCTTCTGCACTAAGCTTGGCTCAACACATCTCAATAACGGCTTCGAGAAAGATTTTCTATATAGCACGCCATCTTGGACTGTAAATCGCGGGGAGGTTACTTTTATCAATTTTACTTTCTCTTCATCAGGCGGCAACTCTTCCTTTTCCAAAAAATCTTTCATCTACACCACCCAATTCTTCTCGGCCTCCTCAATTTCCAAAATAAGCGGCCTGTTAATTGCTGGCAGATCGACATACTCAACCAACGGCTCACCAGCCGAGCTCTGCCCCTCTGATCCCGCCGACCTACTCAAGGAATCTGCCCGCGATTTCTCAGCTCGGTCTATCTGCACCAACTCCCAAAACTCGAAACCATTCAAAATACTTCTCGCTAAGTTACAATACTCCGTCAAAATCGAGTTCAAAACTCCATACTCACCCTTTACTTGATTGACAATCAATTGGGAATCCGAATGGATTACGATCTTGGTCAGCCCAATGTCTCTCGCCAATTCAACCCCGGCAATCAATGCCTCATACTCAGCCTGGTTATTTGAAACATTGAACTTAAACCGCAGTGCCTTCTCGTACTTTACCTCCTCATCAGGCGAGATCACAGTGATTCTCGCACCCCCTTTATCTTTGGACGAGGAACCGTCAACATACAAAATCCAACAATCTGGCGGCCTCTCCTTTTCTTCGATCAAACTGGGCACCACCTTCCTTCCCACTCTCTTCCTAACTGCATCTTCCAGCACCTCAGCCTGAGATCTCGTAAAAGACGTTTCCACAATGAAGTTAGCCAAGGCCTGAGCCTTAATCGCCCGACGGGATTCATATCTCAAATCAAACTCAGTTAGCTCAATCGACCATTTCAACAACCTTTTTGCGGCATCTGGCTGTTGCAAAATCTTTCTTAAGGGGGCGTCACTCAACACGACAATGGTGTGCGCGACAAAGTAAGCACTCAGTTTCTGCGCGGCAACCACCAAAGCGTACGCCAGCTTCTCGGCATTAAAGTATCTTGCTTCAATCTCGCTCAATGCCTTCGACACATAGTATATCGGCCTTTGAACACCCCCCTCTTCTCTCACCAAAACTGCGGCTACTGCAAAGTCTGAGGCTGCCAAATACACAAACAGCTCTTCTCCCTCAACGGGACTGCACAATAGTGGCGGCTTTCCCAGATAAGTTTTTATCTGCTCGAAAGCGGCATCACACTCCTCATCCCAAACAAAACTCTTCACACCTTTCAAAACATTGAAAAACGGCAAACACTTTTCAGCCAATCTGGAAATGAATCTCCCCAAGGCAACGATCCTCCCATTTAGCCTCTAAATCTCGCGAATCATCTTGGGAGGCGACATGTCCAACAAAGCCTGGATTTTCTCCGGGTTAGCCTCGATCCCGCACCTGTTCACCAAAAAACCCAAAAACTTTCCTGTCATCACCCCAAACGTGCACTTGCTGGGGTTTAACTTCATCGAGTTCCTCCTCAAATTTTCAAACGTCTCAGCGAGATCCAAAACATGATCATACTCTCTAGTCTTTATCACCATGTCATCAATGTATGCCTCCAGATTCCGCCCAATCTGCGACTTAAAAACGTCATTCACCATCCTCTGATATGTCTCCCCAGCATTCTTCAAACCAAACGGCATCATCCTATAACAAAAGTTACCCTTTGGCATTCGAAAAGCCGTCTTCGCCTTATCTTCCTCAGCCATATTGATCTGATGGCAGCCAGAGTACGCATCAATGAAACTGAAAACCCGATGGCCGGCAATCGAATCAACCAACTTCTTTGGAAGAGGATAGCAATCCTTAGGGCAGGCGGTATTCAAATCTGTGAATTTGATGCACATTCTCCATTTCTTATTTGATTTTAACACCATAAATGGGCACGCCAACCAAATTGAATACTGAATCTTCTCTATGATTCCCGCCTTTAACAACATGTCAACTTCCTCCAAAACCGCCTTCTCTTTCTCTGGCGACAAGTGTCTGACCTTGTGTTTGAATGGCTCAACATTAGGGTCGACGTTTAAACAATGCATGGCGACATTCTCATAGACGCCCCTCATGTCTTCTGGCTGCCAAGCAGACACATCTAAATTCTCCTTCAAAAATTCAACCAAACGTTCTCGCTCATCCCGAAACAACTACTTTCCAATCTTGACTTTTTGCTCAGGGTAATAACAATTGATTTTGACCTATTCCAGCTCCTCATCCGCCTGAATCTCAGGCTCATCTCGCGTCTGTAAGGTTTCAAACTCAATTCTTTTCCGCTTCTTGCTCGCTTGGCCCTTGGCGGGAATCACCTTCCGGGGGTTAGTGAACACATTTCCAGTAGGTCGCCCCTCGCTATCCTTAACTTCCACATTTTCACAATCCTCCTCCATATCACCGACAATCTCTTCTATCACAATCTCCTCAATTCTCGGATCACCCATCTGAACAAACTGAACCACTCTAGCATAGATCAAACTCGGCGCCACGTTCACAACTTCTATACCCAAATTAATCTCGCCCATGACATCCTGCTCAGCACTTACGTGCTCAGGCTCTGGCACCTTAGACATTTCCCTTTCCCGTACATTCTCAGACTCGACCATTCCGGCCTCAGGTGCTTTATTAGTAACTTCAATAATCCCAACCTCTACCTTCTCTGGGGCCCTGCTCGCCTCCGCGATAATCATTGCTGTGCCACTCCTCATACTCTCAGTTATCACCCATTCAGACTCGGACTCAACAACCTCAATCATATTTATCTTCAGCTGGCGAGAATCAGATTTTGTCGTCATTGAACTTGTGGATGCCCCTTTGGCCTTCATCATCTCCTTTTTCTTTCTCGCCACTGTAATCGCCTCACTCTTCAAGCATCCCACACCCCTGAAAGTCGGATATTTCACTCTCTGGTGCGGGATAGACAGCACCATTTCAAAACTCAGCATGAAAGGGATCCCAAGTATTGCATTATAAGGGGAAACCAAGTCGATCACCATGAATTCTACATTCTCGCTTCTCGCCGTCTGACCCTTGCCAATCTCTACCTCCAACATGATCGTCCCCTTCACCTTGACTGAATGATTTGTGAATCCCTCCAATTACCCCTTGTAAGGCACCAAGTTCGCATCAGTATAATTCATCCTCTTGAAAGCATCATAATACAAGACATTCCGACTAGCTCCTGAATCCACCATCACCCTTTGAACTATATTATTTCCAGGACAAATGGTTATAATCACTGGTTGGATCCCATGACGCTGCCAACTCACTTCTCAAAAAACAGATCACCCTGTCCTCGCCGGCGACAAATTGAGGGATATCAAAGTTGTGCGACAACATCATAATTTGATTATCCAACTGAGCCACACTGGGCAACGGATCTTGAATAACATCAACCACATTTTGCTCCTGATTTCTCTCCTGCCTGACTCCTTCATCTCGCCCTTGACTGCGCTCGAGATACTGCTTGAAATCGCCCCTATCAATTCTTCCCTGGATCACCCTTCTCAAATTGTAGCAATCCTCCGTCACATGACCCTTGTCTTTGTGATAGTCTCAATAACTGTTCTGATCCCTTGTCTCCGTCACATGACCCTTCTCTGATCCTGACCTCCACCACGGCTACTACCACTTCCGCCAGCATGATTCCCGCTGCGGCCTCCTTTACCACCTCTATTTTCATCTTTCACAAAATTGATTCTCTCCTTCACACTTTTCTTTCCCGCAGCGGTTTTCGCGTGGGCAACTTTCACTTCTGGCTCCTTACCACCGCTATAGAATCCTCTAACCCTTCGTACAGCTCGCCCGTCGTCTTCGGCAATCTCATGCAAAATTCCTGCTTGAAATGCCCAGCCAACAAACTGGCATTGTATATCATAATAATCTTGCCTTGGCTAACATCGTCAATTTGATTCGCGACACCCATAAACCTGTCAGTAAAACTCGATATCTCCTCTCCTTCATTCTGCTTGAGGCTGCATAACTCAGTCTTTTGCACGGGCTGCGCACCTGACCCACTGAATCTCGCCAAAAACTTTGCCTTAAGATCTTGATAACCGAGAATCGACTCTGCTGGCTGGGCCAAAAACCACTCCAAGGCATGATCAACAAGAGTGCACGCAAATGCTTTACGTATCACAGCTTCATTTTCAGTCAACAGCGACAAAGTAACCTCAAACCCTCCAATGTGGGTGTTAGCCCTGGAATTCCATGAATAGCTTGGCAAGTTTGGCATACGAAATGACGGATCAGGGGCGGCAATCTAAATACTCTTTGCAAACGGAGCCAAGTAAGAGCCTTTCACCTCAGCGGCGGGCTTGGTTCCCGCCTCCAACTCTTTAATCTTCTTTGCCATCTCTTCCATCTCAGATTTCCATTTATCATCCTCATCTTTCTTGGCCCTATCCAATTCAGCGGCTTTATCCATCTCTGCGGCTTTCAAAGCCTTCGCTACCTTAATCGCTTCCGCAATCTTTTCGGCTTCTGCGGCTTTCTCAGCTTCCTTGGCTTTTTCCGCTTTTTCTCTTTGCTTATCCCTATCCCTCCTTTCATGTCGCCTGCGATCTCTATCGCGCGGCGACTTTTCCTCCTAACGGGCTCTATCATAATGTCTCGACCGATGCGACCTTTCCTCTTCGTAGGTCCCATCATCCGAATACATTGAGCGACTAGGCATATAATCCCTGTCCGTCGTCGATCCTTCATCACTTTCGTACTCGTAATAGTATGACTCCTCATGCGAGTTCCCCGACTTGTGATAAATCTTCCTCCTCCTTCCCTCACCATGATCTTGGTGCATTCTCTTAACCGCAGCACCCTCAGATCTCGCCTTGGTAACATCTCGCCGCCTATGATCTCGGACTTTATCCTTAGGCGGCGGCATATCCCTCGCCCGCCTGTCATCACTCTTGGTCACACTCTGACTGGCATCTCGCTCTTCTCCCCGAGCTTGCCCTGCAATCCCAGTCGACACCTCAGGCGGGATTTCAGTGGGTGCCTGACCCATTTCTCTCAGCCGCTGATTATTCTCGAGCACTTTCAACATCAACTCATTATCTTTCCTCAACTGGTTGGCCTTCGCTCTTGCCTCATCAGTCTTCGAAGGAGCGGGATTCTGCTCACCAGCCTTTCCCTTACTCTTTTCAACTCGCTCCCTTTCTTCCCACCTCCGGGCACTCCTGATTGCTGAATCAGTCTCAGAAGTGTGCGCCTCGCCATCCCGCACAGAACCCGACCTGGCCTTATGGGTATCCTTCGGGTTGGGGGTCTCCAACGCCGAATTCTGGGCTACCTTTGCCTGAGTATTCTTATCTTGAACCATTCTGGCCCCTTTCTGGGCTCACAACAAAGGGATAACTAAACCTACAACAATAAACACCAACAGCAAGCCTGAAAACAAATTTCTGGGCCAAGAACACGAACTTCCAAGAACGCAAACCCTAACATCCACAACCACTAAAAACAGACCTCCGAAACACCACAAATTCTGATCAACCTAACGAAGAAAGAAATTCAATCCCGGCAACGGAACCAACTGATGTTGCCATCCAAAAATAATGGTTGCACAGGAACTGAAGAGAAAAGGATACTCCGGCTGCTTCCTTCTTCGTCTTATCGCCTACACACATGCAAACACGTAAACTAGGCCGGGGGTGGCTCCGGCAAAATCCCTCCGACGTGAGAGTAAGGTTACTAGGTCACAAAAATGGAGATAATAATGGAGAAAACTAGAGAGAGAAAGCTTAGAGAGTAGAGAGAGAGAACCTCTCATGCAAATGAACACTATTCATCCATTTATACTCCCAAGCCCCCATGTGCCTTGCACATGGGGGAGGACACTTGTCAATCATCCCCTTAGGGTCCTCAACCAACTCCAAGTTAGTGGGATTATACTATTCACCTTGTCACATCAATCATCCATCACGGCCGGCTAGGGTTAAACATGTAGGCGCCAACTGGAATGTAGCCCAGGAACGCCCAACTACACATGTCGCATAGGCGGCAACCAAGGGGAAATAGACGACATTCTACATGTCGCCCTAAGCCAGGTACCCCACAAGAGGCGTGCTCCCCCTCCTATGTCTAATCACAATGAATTATTGACGTTACACCACGTTTCTCGCGTAACCTTATTTCTTACTCAGTCATATTCCCATGCACCATCTTACCCTTGTCGCATGTTTGCCCTAAGTCGCCTCGACTGCCAATGTCGCACCAACGTTACGAACCCACTTGCATAGTTTGGACCACGCAGGCCCAATCCATGCCTAGCTATTGGGCATAACCCTAGTGATTTGGCCCAATCCATTTTCCACAATCGTATCACTATCTTATTCAAACAAATAAATCATTTTTTGGGACTTATTTAAAGAGTTAATGTTTACCGTTTTGGAATTCCAAGAGGATAGTCTCCAAAAGCCTGTCATTTGTCTTTTGTCTTTTTCAATTTCTTTTCTTTGCCTAAAAATCCTTCTCTTTTAGTCTTACATAAAGTGAGACCAAGGCCTCAAAATTTGGTACTTTCATCTCTATTAACAACGACTTATGACTCTTTTTTCGATTTACACCAATTATCTCAAGTTTTGGATCAAACTAATCCATTGGCACAAATAGTTCATGAAAGAAAATTGAGTTATTTGGGGCCCGGGGGATTGACTGGACGAACAACTGTTAAAGTTTGCAATCCAATTTTTCCGTATGGAACAGACAGATCAACATGACATGGTGACTTTTATTCTTTCAATTGAACCTCTCGCACAAGAAATGAGACTAAGTCACAGAAGCTTCCCACTTAAGAGGCTCCACTACTTTAGAGATAGAATTTCCCGATCAACCAAAAATGGGAACTTTGAGAGATTGACACAAGCCCGCTTTCATGTCATAGCCTTTGAACCTTCTCGATGGAGAACCGGCCCATGGAGATGAATCTACCCATGACTGTGATTGCCCGAAGGCTAGCTATTGACTAAGTTCAGACGATAGCTAAGGCTGGAGATTCATTCCTTCTTCTCTGCATCCCCACTTTTCCTATACTCACAATAAGAGTCAAGTAGGATTAAATCCCAAACTCCTTTTCAGCTTAGACAGAGAGGAAAGCCTATCATATCATATGATGTCCTCTCTCTTACTTTTGACCTTCACTTCTGTCTTTGAAGAGGAAGCAAGCCATCTGTCTAAACCGAAGCTAGCAAATGCTTTAAGTAGTCAAGGAGGAAGTGAAGTCAAGTCATTGTCCCGCACCCATTCTTCTTTTCTAGGAATATCTTAAAGCTAGCTAGTTTTACTTCCTATTCTTCTTCCACGGGAGCTTATTGATTAGAGCTCACAACTAAGTTACAGCATATTGAAAATTCCTTCTCTACGTTTAGTCTTATTTGGAATTAATGTCATAAAAAATGAAAATCATGGATCCAAATGCCCTTAATTTTGTAAGACCTACTCCCTCCACCCCACTAAAAAAAATACACTTTTGTTTTAAATAAGGTCGGGAATTAAGTGTAAATGATTAAGTGTTATGAGTATACAAAGTGAGATATAAAAGAGAACATAAGGTAGGTTAATAATTGTTGTTAGTATACAAGCGGATCGTATTAAATAAAAATTATTAAAACATTTTCATTTTATGAAAGTTTAACTTTTATTGACACTCAAAGGTATACAAATGTAACCTTTAGTGGCAACATGAAATGAAGTACTTGTATAACTTAAAGTAAAATATTTTATATTTATGATTTTCTGTTAGTAGATTTGATTTGTAGACGTTAAAGCAAATACTCGAATATGTCTAAATCTACATCTAAAGTTGTATTTCCTCATTCTTATAAAATTTGTCTTACTTCTAATTTAATAGTCAATTCAATCAATCGAAATTTAACCATAATTTTATAAAAACTTAATTATTCATATGCAATTATAAAAATTGTGAATGCTGGCATTTTTAATGGTCAATTAATAATAACTTTTAAAATTTTATAGAGATAATTAGGCTTTTATAAATTTATGATCAAAGTTTAATTAAATTGATCTTGAAAAAGTAAAAGTGAAATAAATTTTTCGAGAGAGAATATTATTTACGAAAAAAACAGTAGAAAAAATTATACAAGACAAATGTCCCGTATAATTTTTTCTACTGTTTTTCTACTGTTTTTTTCAATTTCCCCGAGTCCCCATTCATCATTTCTTTGATTCAACATTTCTATCCCTTCTTTTGTCAATTTGTGGGTCCGCCACTTATATTCACGTTCCACGAGGAATGTATGGTGTTTAAGAAATAAAGTTAGGAAATGGTCTTCATTCTCATCATTATGTTTCTTCACAAAACAACAATGACACTACATACATTTCCCAACATGCTTTGCTCGATCTGATCTTGATTTAATTGGAGTTGGAGTTGGAGTTGGAGTTGGAGGGTGTTAATCTGATTTGCATGTTCCATCCATCTACCTTTGTATCTATCTCTTCTTCTCCCTTCGTCCCACTTCAAATGTCTTAAAATAAATTTGATGCAAAAATTAAGAAAAGTGATATAGAAAAGAGAAAAAGTTTAAATTTATGAGTATAAAAAATTAAATAGAAAAAAAAAATGAGTGGGAGAAATAGTTAGGAAAGAGAATATTGTGAGTGTAAAAATAAAATAGGAGAGAGAATGAGTGGGTGGAATAGTAATAAAAAAGTAATAAAAACTTTTCTTTTTTGTGTTGAGACATTTTAAATGAGACACCCAAAATGAAAAGTTGAGACATTTGGGACGGGACGGAGGGAGTATCTATAGTATAAATTAGACCCCCATTATGAACAGTGGAATGAACAGTTTTACGCGGTGAATTTTTCATTTTGCCCTCATACATTTGTCCCTTTTCCATTTTGCCCTTAAAATTTTTTTAAATTAAAAAAAAAAAAAAAACCCCGTGTCCTTGGACACGGACATGTACTAGTTTATTATATTTACCAGTAATTTGTTCAAGGTACATAGTATTAATTAAAAATTTAATGAGAATGACGAAAATACCCCTAACTAACTCGTATGTTATGCTTTTCGTTAAATTTTTAACGTTTCATCCAAAAATATACCTAATTGCAACAAAATGACAAACTCAATAATCAACTTATTACAAATGCAAATTCGATAACCAATTGAAACATCTCGACAAATTCAGGTAACTAAAATGCAATTTGCGCTTTTATTGGCCACTAATAATGAGAAGAAGATGTATGTGAGGCATATAGTATTAACTTACAGTAAACATAGATTTAGAAGTATTCGAGCCGTGTAATATATTCAAAGCTGTAATTTAAGTATTGGCTTTAAGTTTCTTCGTTTAAACTAAGACAATAAAAAAATGTCTTAGAAATTGGGAATAAAACGTTTATACTACTTCCCCAAACCAAAATGAATATCTTTGTTTTTATATTTTTATATAAGGACATTCCAAAATATTTATCTTTTATAAATTTTAATGACAAATTGTATTAATATTTTACTATCAGTTTATTACAATTTTAGTTTTCTATGTATATAATAAAATGTGAAAAAAAAATTGGTAAAAAAATTGTTTAGGGACTACTACCTCGGGCACAAATGAAGGTTCAATTTTATTCTTAAAAAATAAAAATAGACATTCATTTTGCGACAAATAGGGTAATTGTTTTTAGAAAATAGACATTTAATTTGAGTTAAAAAAAATAGGAAATAAATATTCATTTTCGGATAAAAGAAGTACAAAATACAAACACTTTTTTTGAGGGGGTGATGTGATAAAATTTGAGGGGTCAAAGTGAGAAAAAATATAAAATCACACAAAAAGTTAAAGGGCCACAATGAAATAAATGAAAAAGTGAGGGAGTCAAGTGCCCCTCTCAGCATAAGCATAATGTAGATCGGTCCATGTATGGGGCATACACACACGTTCACAATCAAGCTAAGCTAGGGGTTACAATTTATACAAAAAAAGTAGAGATTTATTGGGCTAATAAATCGTTGCTAAATCTCTTTTTTTTTTTTTTTCCATTAAACTTCAATTGCTCAATACAAATAATGTGAAATGTAATCAAATCCACGCCAATTATTTCGGACTGACAGAGAAGTACTCTCTTCGTCTTGGACTAAGAGTCGTACCAAATACTCCCTCCGTCCCGCTTATTACTTCACCATTTTGGCTCCGGCGCGCAAATTAAGGTGGAGAAAATGTTGTGAGTGTAATTTGAAAATAGGAGAGAGAATGAGTGGAGGAAATAGTAAATTATAATGGTGTTGTGAGTATTAAAATAATGTAGGAGAGAGAATGAGTGGAGGAAATAGTAAAGATTCCTTTGCCAAAAAAGGAAAGGTGAAGCTTTCAATGGGACACCCAAAATGGCAAAAAGTGAAGTTATCAGCGGGACGGAGGGAGTATTTACATGCTTATTAAAAAAACACTAGAAAATGAGCGAATAATGGCAAGTGGGTTGGAGATATAATTGTTCAAAATACTCCCTCCGTCCCAATAGCAGCTTCCCATTTTGCCATTTTGGATGTCCCGTTAATAGCTTCCACTTTCCTTTTTTGGCAAAGGAATCTTTACTATTCCCCCCACTCATTCTCTCTCCTACATTATTTTAATACTCACAACACTATTATAATTTACTATTCCCTCCACTCATTTTCTCTCCTATTTTTAAATTACACTCACAACATTTTTACTTCCCCCTCATTTTATTAATTTGCGTGCACAGAAAAATTTGGGCAGCTCTTATTGGGACGGAGGGAGTATTATTTATGATTCAAGTGGATAAAAAGTAGCGTAGTAAGTATTAATTTATTTATAATTCTATGAAAAGAAGAGAATATAAATGTCCAAAACACTATTCATTATTTACTATTTTGGGAATAAAACAAAGTAGGACTCTTACTTTAAGACGTATCAAAAAGAAAAATAGGACTCTCATCTGGGACGGGACGGAGGGAGTATATATTTTTTTTTTTTGATACCCAGATTCCCAGTTTCGCCGGACTAACCCCTCAGTGACTCAGTAACTGGCGGAGGTAAATCGCGGGATATGCCAGAATGACACAGGATTTGAAAACATGTCAACTAATATCACATACAAGGTCCAACCCCAAAAGAAAGCAAATTATTTTCACCAAAAATTGAACCCACGCTATATACCTTCAAAATTTTATGTTTCCCTCCTTTTATCACTCGGCTGTACCCCGAGACACGGAGGGAGTATATTGTTTGGTAAATGGAGAGTAGGAGAATGGGGAATGATGGACTTTGAAGCCAAGTGTCAAAGGAAGAGATGGTGAGTGCAATGGCAGTACACGATCCTGCATGGAGCACCCAATAATGTCAACATTTTTTTGTAATTTACTGTAGTACATATGTCATGTCAACTTTTTAAATATTCTTTCAATCTCATAATAAATACCAAATTCTTTATCGTTAATAAAATAAATATCATCTTTTTGATTAAGAAAATAGATTTAGTATAAATTTATTATTATAAATGCAATATACAAACACTTTTCCTTCAAATTTTTAAAAACGTTCTCAGATTTATTACAACACTTATTTTAAAATGGAGGAAATAATGAAAATAATACTCCCTCCGTTTCAAAATATTTGTCCTATTTGACTTTTTTATTGAACTTTGATCACAAATTTATGAGAGATTAATCATGTTTATGAAATTCTAAAAGTTGTTGTTGATAATATTATTAATGGTGAATCAATAGAAATTTTTAGAATCTCATGAACATAATTAAATTGTCATATATTTGTGGTCAAAGTTTAACAAAAAAATCAAATGAGATAGATATTTTGGGAAGGAGGGAGTATGTTACCCATTCTGGCAAATAAAACAAATAAATATAACTAGCATTATTTCTAAACTTTAACACCTCTGTATATAAAGGAGCATGTTGTTGTAGGAAATATAACCCTATGTTGTGGATCCTGTGGTCTAGTGAATGAGAGAGAGAGAGAGAGAGAGAGAGAGAGAGAGATGTCAAGAGAGAAAGAGATGAAATTAGGAAAATCAAAGTTCAAGAGGATATGTGTATTCTGTGGGAGCAGTCCAGGAAACAAAACCAGCTATACAGATGCTGCCCTTGACCTTGCCACTTTACTGGTATCTCTACTCTGTTTTCCTTCCCCTGTTTTTCCTCTGTTTTTTTTTTAAATTTAAATTTCTAAACATTTTCTCTGGGTCCGTTTTCCACCTTTTCTAACGAAAATGATGTCTTAAATTTTGCAAAGGTATCAAAGAAAATAGATCTGGTGTACGGAGGAGGGAGCATTGGGTTGATGGGTTTGGTCTCCAAAGCTGTCTACAATGGTGGCCGCCATGTTCTTGGGTGACTTCTTTTACCTCCTCTCCTCTTTGCTTTATACTAGTCTCTGTCACAAAATGAAAGTCTATTTTTGTTTTTGAATTTAAATAAATAAATAAATGTTCGTTTTGGGAAAGAAAATTCAGAACATAAATGGACATTTATTTTCTGTTGAAACTGGAAGTAGTAATAAATGTTACTCCTCCATGGTCCATACCATAAAAGAATTGGGAAAGGGTCCTTGTTTGTATCAAATATATATCCTGGCTTTTCAAAAAAAAATTCTTACAAAATTGAATTGAAACTAGTGAATACTGGTTGTAATCTTTAACTGATATTCTAACGATTTTGTTGTTTCCATTCCAGGGTGATTCCAAATATACTTTTGCCTAAAGAGGTATTTTTCTGTATACATTAAGGCCGTCCATGTAAATTAAAACAAGAATTAAAGGTAGAATTTGGTGGTGAAATAAATTTGAAATGGATGGTGGCAGATAACAGGGGAGACGGTAGGAGAACTGAAGGCAGTAGCAGACATGCATCAGAGGAAGGCCGAGATGGCTCGTCATTCTGATGCCTTCATTGCCTTACCTGGTATTATTTCCTACACTTTATTAACAAATACTCCCTCCCTCCCAAAATATTTGTCCTATTTGACTTTTTTTTTTTGTTGAACTTTGACCACAAATATATGACAATTTAATTATGTTCATAAAATTCTAAAAATTTCTATTGATTCACCATTAATAATATTATCAACAACTTTTAGAATTTCATGAACATGATTAATCTCTCATAAATTTATTTGTGGTCAAAGTTCAACAAAAAAGTCAAATGTGACAAACATTTTGGGACGGATGGAGCACTATCTATCGATCATAATTTTTAAAATTAATTTTATGAAATGTTAATTTAATTAAGTTGGCAAAAAATTCAAGATGCATTATTTCATGAGATGTCATGACTGAGTGCTTTTATGGGCCTAACACTGCTAATTTGGGTTTTCAATTAGTGACCCATGAGCCCATTGCGATAAAATTTGCCAATTATTTTCATACTAATGAACTTGTTGTTAGGCTTTGAAAAACTTCATACTATTATGCACCACCGGTAACGGAGATTCTTTAGATCGATCAACAACAAATATAACAGAGTTATTAACACAAGCCTCTCAACATGATGATGGAAGTGCACCCGGGTACTTCTCAACATTTAGGGGTTGTTTGGTTAGGAGGCTTGACGGGACAATATTCACTAGGATTAATAAGGTTTATTAAGAGGGTATTTGGTTGTAAATTAGACATCCGGATAATTAAGTCGATTTATTGGGATTAGATCTTAATTCCCCCACTAATTATACTGATTTCAGGAAAGTATTATTAATCTCTTTCATAATAATATCCTTATTAAGAATACTGCTAATCCTTATTCTACAATCAAACAAGCCCTTAGTTAGTGAAAACAAAAAATATTACTCCAAATTGTATTTTATTTGTAAAAGTGCACTAAGGCTCCGTTTGTTTCGACGTAAAACATTTTTCGGAAAATGTTTTCCTGTAAAATGTTTTACGGAGGTAAGGCGTAAAATGTTTTACGGAGAAAGGGTGTAAAATATTTTCGAGCGTTTGGTAAGAAAAATATTTTTTGGAAGGACGTAAAATGTTTTATTAAAAAAAATTTTTTTAAATCATTTTTTGTAAACACCCACCCACCCACCCCCTGCCTACTCCACCCCCACCACCCCACCCCCCTATTTTTTTTTATTTCTTTTTGTAACTTCCCTACCCCCCCCCCATCCACCCCCCAAAAAAAAAAATTTTTTTTCATTTTTTGTAATCGCCCACTCACCCTGCACCCACCCCCCCCCCAAAAAATTTTTTTTAAAATTTTTTTTTGGGGTGGGGGGTGGGGGGGGTAGGCAGGGGGTGGGTGGGGCGGTTACCAAAAAAAAATAAAAAAGAATTTTTTTTTTGGGTGGGGGGTGGGGTGGGGTAGGTAGGGGGTGGGTGGGGCGGTTACAAAAAAGGGGGTGGGTATGCGGTTACAAAAAAATAAAAAAAATTTGGGGGAGGGTGGGGGGTGGGTTGAGTAGGTAGGGGGTGGGTGGGACGATTACAAAAAATAAAAATAAAAATTGGGGGGTGGGGGTGGGTGGGTGGGTGGGGTAGGCAGGGGGTGGGTGGGGCGGTTATCAAAAAAAATATATTTTTTTTTGGGGGGTAGGGGCGGTTACCAAAAAAAAAATTTTTTTTAGGGGGGGGGTGGGGTGGGATAGGTAGGGGGTGGGTGGGGCGGTTACAAAAAATAAAAAAATTTGGGAGGGGGTGGGTGGGTGGGGGGCAGTTAAGTTTTTTTTTTAATTATTATTATTATGTTGTACCGGGCGTAATATGAGTTGTACATTAAGGCCACCATTTTTCGGAAAATGTTTTACTTAGGACAAGGTCAGTAAGTCGTTTTACTTAGGAAGTGCGTAAAATGTTTTCCGGAAAACGTTTTCTCCATTTTTCGGAAAACAATCAAACAACGGAAAACGAATTATTTTCCGGAAAATATTTTTCGGGGGCTAACCAAACGGCGTAAAACGAGTTATTTTCCGGAAAACGTTTTCCAAAAAATGTTTTACGGCGAAACAAACGGAGCCTAAGTTTGAATAATAAATAATGTTTGAAGTTTAGTGATTAGTAGATACCTTTACCAAGATATAGGTCTCAAGTTCAATTCTTGCCTTCTACATTTTTGCTATAATTTTGAGTAGGAGAAATTATTGTTGGGTTATTCACACCAAATCAAAAGACCAATAAAACAAGGATTTTACAATTTAACCACCTAGTCCCTTGCTAGTTTAATAACACACAAACTATCCTCACACAAACACACATCTCTCTCCCGTCTCCCCTCCCATTCCTCACCATCTCCGACCATCCCTTCCCTATCTTCGACCACCCTTCCCTATCTTCGACCACCCTTCCCCTCTCCTCCCCTCCTCCGGCCACCCCTTCTCTACCTAAAATCCATCCATATATGGCAAGAAGTGTATCAAGTTATCAACCTTCGCCTGCAATATCCGATAATTCCAACAATGCTACTCCAAATTCGTGTGCTATTTCAACAACACCGGTCTCCATCCCTGTTCTGGCTTCATTATATGTGTAATTTTTTGTGCGATTTCGATTAAAAAAAATGAATACAAATAACTGACATATATTTTGATTCACTGTAGATTGTTGATTTCATTTCAAATCTGATAGTGAATTTTATATACATATTAAATTATACAACATTTTGAGTTAATTGATTGTTGGTTTTGGGGTTAAGAGTAAATTTTACAACTACAAAAACAGTAGATAAATAATATAATGGACAATGTTAAAGAGGTGGAGGAGATAGAGCGTAAGAGCTAGGACTTCTTCTTTGTTGATTTTACATATGCTTTCAACTACAGTGGATTGGTTGTCGTGATGGTGGATACCAGAGCCGTTGATGTGAAGAGTGCTTCTCGAAGTAATTGAACTGTGAAGAACAATAGTGAACTTAACAAAAACAACTGTGAACTTAATAACTGTCTAATAATTTCATAAAAGCTTAAAAACAACTGTGAAATTAACAAAAACAATTGTGAACTTAACTATAAACAACTGTGAACTTAACAAATATGTCAAAAAATCTTATAAAACTGCAAAAATAGAGGACATTAAAGACTAAAACAACTGTGAACTTGACAAATATGTTAAATAATTTCATAAAATTGCAAAAATAGATATCATAAAGATAAGAAAAATAACTGCGAAGTTAACTAAAAACAAATATGAGCTTAACTAAAACAAATGTGAACTTAACTAAAACAACTGTAAACTTAACAAACTTGTCAAATAATCTCTGAGTAAACAAAAGTAAAGGTCATAATAAAAGACTAAAAATAATTGTGAATTTAACTAAAAAAATTGTGAATTAAGTAAAATAAAAGACATTTTCATGCAAAAATTATGCATTTAACTAAATCAACTGTGAACTTTTCTTAGTTATTCTTGAAACAACCGTGAACTTCTAAAAAACCACTGTGAACTTTTAAAAAACAACTATAAACTTGAAACAATTGTGAACTTCTCAAATTTGATTCAGATTATATGTTGATTGCTACTGGTTTGATTTGTCTTGACGATACGAAAACAATGGTGTTCTCGTTTTTTTTTTTTTTTTGACTTCTGGATCTTAAGATATTTCATTTTAAAGTTTTTGGGGGAAAAAAGAAAAAGAGGGAGGAGAGAGGGTGGACAACTGGTTGAGCGTTGTGGACACGCGTCATTGTACGGAGTGTCACATGTGTAATTTTTTCGACTTATTAGGAACACGCGTGTCCTACTATAATTAGATGACCTGTTGGGTAGTTTCCAAAAATGTATGCCCTTGATAGTCGTTTCCATTAGGCTCGTGGACCATTTGGGAATTGCCCCTTTTAAATATACAATTTGTTCGCTCACAATTACTTTTATACCTGGATGGCTGGATCCGCCACGCCTTAAAAGAGCGTTAGATAGCGGCGGGGGGCAATTAACCCTCTTGATTTCGGAACTATGTCATTTTTACATTAAGCTTCAAAAAAACAACATTTTTATCACTAAAAACAATATCTTTATCATATATTATCCTTTTTGTTTTCGAAAAAAATAGCAGTACATTATAAATTAATTTGTCCCCCATTTTAGTTTTTTTTTTGAAACCTCTTTTAGTTAAATCATGGCTTCCCCACGGATAGCGGTTACTTTTTCGGATTTTTTTCATAAATTAGCAAAATAAACTTGATTGATTGTGAATGATGTGCAGGTGGATACGGTACTTTTGAAGAGCTTTTTGAAGCCATAACTTGGGCTCAACTCGGCATCCATGATAAACCGGTAATTACTCATCTAATTACCAAATTAATCTATAAGCGATAAAATTCAAAGAGTTTATTTTAATGAAAACAAAAATAAGTAATTGGTTTGGCATGATCAGGTGGGATTGCTGAATGTAGATGGATACTACAACTCTCTCTTGTCATTTATAGATAAAGCAGTAGAGGAAGGCTTCATTTATCCGACTGCACGCCATATTATAGTATCTTCCCGGACTGCAAAGGAGCTAGTTCAAAAATTGGAGGTACGCCTGTTTTTTTCTAGTTTTTTTTTTTTTTTTGAGAAGAAATCCTGTCTCCGCCACTAAGACATTGATTCACTAATTCTTACTTTGTTTTGTTATTATTTATCAGGATTATGTCCCTTGCCATGATAGAGTTGCTACAAAGTTGAATTGGGAGCTGGAACAATTGGAATACTCCCCAAAATCTTACATATCTAGGTGAAAAGCGTTCTTAGAATTGAGAATGAACCTGAACACGCGAGGTGGAAGCAATTAAATTTTTTGTTTGATGTTGTTGTTCAATTAGGATTTTTATTTGATGTTGTTGTTATTTTTGTTGTTCAACTAAGGATCCTTTACGGATTCTTTTAGTTATATAAACTCCAAGAACAAAACCCATAATTCCATTCATCTTGACGCGAGGAGGAAGTAATTAAAATTTTTGTTTGATGTTGTTGTTGTTGTTGTTGTTCAACTAAGGATCCTTTACGGATTCTTTTAGTCATATAAACTCCAAGAACAAGACCCATAATTCCATTCATCTTGACGCGAGGAGGAAGTAATTAAAATTTTTGTTTGATGTTGTTATTGTTGTTGTTCAAATTAGGATTTTTATTTGATGTTGTTGTTAATTTAGTTGTTCAACTAAGGATACTTTATGGATTCTTTTAGTTATATAAAACTCCAAGAACAAGACCCATAAGAGTTGGTCTGGCGAAAAATGCGTTTCTCCTTTGTACGGAGAAACGAGTTTTTTAATATCCAGAAACCTTCAAAATGAATATTCAGAAACTCATTTTGAATGTTTCTGGATACTCATTTTGAATGTTTCTGGATATTAATTTGATGGTTTCTGGATATACATTTGAAGGTTTCTGGATACTCATTTTATAGTTTCTGGACATGGTCAATTGTGTGTTTCTGGATATTCAATTTGGTAGTTCTGGATATTCATTTAATAGTTTCTGGATATTCATTTTGAAGGTTTCTGGATATTCATTTTGAAGGTTTCTGGATATTCATTTTGAAGGTTTCTGGATATTAAAAAACTCGTTTCTCCATACAGTAAGGAGAAATGCGTTTCTCCTTAGATTTTACGGACCCATAATTGCATTCATCTTGATTTTAACATTTTTAGAGCTTCAAAATTAGTAAATGAAATATAGTCAAAATGTGTGAACTATGAAGTCAACTCCTATCAATCGGATCAAGAATTCCATTGTTCATGGATCAAAAAACACGGTAGCTAGTAATTAATGTATTTAAACATTTTGTAATATGACCTATATAGTAAGATTTTAATTAAAATTAACTTTAGCAACGCCAATAACAACGATCCATCTGCACTCCTTGACCGACCAATATAGATGGAGGGATTGTTTGCCAAGGCAATAGTTGATGCCCATTTCGTCGTCGTCGTAAAATAAATGTTCATTTATGTTTTTATCACTAACAAAAATAAATTTTTATTTTTGAGACATAATATTGAGAATATATTAAGCCTATGCATATCCCAACTTGCTTTGAGCTTGAATCTTCAACGACGTACGCCATCATAAAATAAGTCTAATCCCATCTGACATGAATCAATGGGGTCTCATGCGTCCATTAATGACATTGCTATTTCGTCAACTCATACTAAGATTAAAAATTGCATCCAATATATCAAATTTATAAACTAGAAAGCTGGATATATTTAAGTTATCGTATACTTCTTCCTCGGTACGTACCGCATACCATTTATCTTTGTCCATTTTGGGCGTCCAACAATACTATTTCTCTTTCTTAAAATTTAAAATGACAAATAATCTTTATTGTTTCTTTCACTCATTATTTATTCTACTTTACTTTTACACTTACAAAACAAATCAACTTACTATCCATCCCACTCATTCACTCTCATACCTCATTTTCATACTCTAAACACTTACACAGTTTACAACTTTTTTTTAATTCCTATATTAAACACTAAGAAAAATGATATGTGAAACGGAGGGAGTACATTTTCTTACTCTAAACACTTGCACCGCTTACAATTTTTCTTAATTCCTATATTAAATACTAAGAAAAATGATATGTGAAACGGAGGGAGTACAGTAAAATATGATAGGCATAGAGGTCCAATGATGTCCCAGCGTTATACAAAACCATGTGAAATACCTCGAGAGGAAGATCTATATATTAGGTTTAATTAATTTCATTCTACACTACAAGAAAAATGAGTTTTGACAATGTTTTTATTAACAACGTTTTTAAATAAACGTTGTCAATTACTGGGTTTGACAACGTTTTTATTAAAAACGTTGTGGTTTAATTTATACAACAACGTTTTATACTGAAACGTTGTAATAGGGAAAGACTACAACGTTTATATTTTAAAACGTGGCAGTTAGGACAACATTTTTTTAAAACGTTACACTTGAAAACAACGTTTTTATTAAAAACGTTGTAGTACTGTTCATTCGCCCGCCTAGACCAATTCGCCAAAAAGTTTAATTTGGAATTAAAATTAAAAAAAGAAAAGAAAAGGAGTCAGCTTACCCTCACAAATCGCTAAGCACCACCAGAAAACCCTTTCCCTCTTTTTCATCAGCACTAGTTCCTTCGGCGGCGGCGGCTCTCACAAATCGCTCAACATCACCGGAAAACTCTTTCCCTCTTCCTCATCAGCTAGTTCCTTCGGCGGCGGCGGCTCTCGATCGAACGATCGATATCTCTCTTCTTTGCAGGCGACGAGTCTCAAGCTTTCTCCTTAGGCGATGAATTTATTCGAAGGTCTTTCTCTCTCTCTCGCGTGCGTCGTCGTCATCGTCTGTATTTGTTAAAAATTAGGGCTTAAAATTACCCTCAAAATTAGTCTTTAATTTCTGTATTTCGCACCTTCCTTCTTGATAACTAGGGTTCGTTGAGCTAAGACGTCTATGGTAAGTGGGTTGAAGGCTGAGTTGAGTATCGTTTGTAAAACGTTGTCTTAGACTGGGGCCTAAGACAACGGTGGATGATACAACGTTTTCAAAAACGTTGTCAAAGGTCTTTAACAACGTTTAAAAAACGTTGTGAAAGCCCATTTTTGTTGTAGTGCTATTTATTTATTTTTAGTACACAATTCAACCCTAATTAAATACTATATCATCAGATCTTTCACACTGTCCAGAAAAGAAAAGAGCGATGGAAAAATTAAAAAGGAAGAATGACACATAAGTTTTTATAATACAGTATTGATGATAACATGTGGTGTCGGCGATCGATGACCAGATTCCGACGATTGGTGGCAGCGATGGGCAACAGCGGCAGGCGGCGACGGTGGTGGCAAAAGGCATTACGTACTTTGGGTTGTACGCCAACAGACTTCCGATTTGGGGGATGAATGTGTTAGAATGAGTAGGGCAGAAGAAGAGAAAGCGTGGAGGAATTTTCTGTTATTCACGTTAATGAGTTTACAGAGACTGCCAAAGCTATATAGGACTCAATATACAAGCTATTGTATATAATGTACTCGGCATGGCTCCGGACCCTCTATATGTATACTCATTCCGTGCTATTCGACTTATGACAATTTGTCATTTTGGGTGTACCATTCGACTTAAAACATTCCAAAATAACAAGTTTATATTATTTTTATATTTAATAAGACCCAATGGATATAGTTAAATACACGGCCTCAAAAATACACAGAACGAAAAAATTCCAATCCTGCCCTTGCCCGTCTCGTGTGTGTATACACGAGATATTCTCACTCATCCCGTGTGAATCTACACGAGATATCTCGTGTGAGTTCAGACGAGATTTCGTGTAAACTCACACGAGATGTGTCTCGTGTGAGTTCACACGAGATGTGTCTCGTGTAAACTCACACGAAACACATCTCGTGTGAGTTTACACGAGATGTGTCTCGTGTAAACTCACACGAGATGTGTCTCGTGTGAGTTCACACGAGATATTCTCAATCAATCCCCAACTTAAACCACTACCAATCGAAACAACAAATTTGTTAATGCCCAACTCTAGAACGCAAGTATAGAAATTTGCAAGATTAGCGTGAATTCGCCCTTCCAAAATGGGCACAATTTTCAGCCCAAACGTCGTGCGTTCATCCCCTCCACAGAAACCCTATATCCCTCCGTTCGTCTCCTCCGTTCGTCTCCTCCGTCGATGAAATTTGCAAGATTAGCATGAATTTGCCCTTCCAAAATGGGCACAATTTCAGCCCAAACACCGTGCGTTCATCCCCTCCACAGAAATCCTATATCCCTCCGTTCGTCTCCTCCGTTCGTCTTCTCCGTTCGTCTCCTCATTCAATTTTTGCTCTGGCCGGAGGGATGGGTGAGGGAGAATGAGCGATTAGAGAGAGAATGGAAATGCGTAAAATTGAATGAGGGAAAAAAAATTAGGTATATAAAAGGGTATTTTGGTAATTTTCTTCTTCGTTCCCTGTATTTTTAGTTCTCTGTATTTAGTATTTACCAGACCCAATTGTCATACTTACAACAACAATCCTCTTACTATTCCTCACACTTATTCTCTGTCCTACTTTACTTTTCATATTAACAATACTTGTTCACTTATTATCTCTCATTTTATTATAATAATATTTATAAATTATTGTGCCGAATAAAAAATTCTGAATAGGATGGGGCGGGGGAGTAAGTGGAGAGCCAATCAAAATGGGTACCGTCTCATTCAGGAACTTTTCACTTAGATATTCGATATGTAAACACTAGCTACCAAAATTTTCATGAAGAATTTAAGATCTGCAACTTGCACTCATTAAAATCGTTTTCTTAGCTTATGTGTATGCCACTATTACTATACCTTTACAAATCCATAACCCTAGCTTTTAATTAGGTCAAACTTAGGATGCTCCAAATTAATTAGCTAAAGTCAATACTCCACCTAGTGCGTTCTGAACAGGTTTGACCCTATTTTTTCTTGAATTAATGTACATTTTCAGGTCTCTGACCTTGGACGGTTGGTGAATTAAAATATGAAATGGAATTAATTAACCTTGGCTTCTGATCAAGATCTCCTAATAATTCCATCCTAATTGGTAGTATAGATTCTTGGCTTGTGCGGTGCAGTCTGTTTTCTGGTGTGTGAAGTTTAATTAATTCTTTTAAGTGGGTGTAACTAACTTCAATAAACTGTTAGAAAAGATCATGGTCTGTGTCTGTAGAAAGGGGCACAAAGGAATGGAAAAAAGAGAAGAATTCATGCAAGCTAATTTATGAATTATTATAGAAATGAGATTATTTATTTTATTTAGACACTAACCAAAACCAAATCACAGCTGCCCTTTTTCTAATGGTTATTATCTAGTTACGTGTACTATAGGCTTCTTCCCTTTACCACCTTGCATAGCTGGACTATTAGGGCAAGGTTGGGGAACGGCTTGATTACTAAATTCAATATTATATTGTAATTTTCATTTTCAAATATGAAATTATATGATGAGATCGTTAAGGATATATATTTATGAATATACTATAAGAAAAGTGTTCAAAACTCGTATAAATTTCTCAAAATTAAAAGTAGAAATTCATTAAGTTATTGGAAGAGTTAGAACCAAACAATAGAATAAATTACCAATGATGAGTTTGTCATTAAGAAAAGTGAGAGAACTACCACTTAAGTCATGTACTTTTGGTATGCTGTCATTTAAAGCCATGTACCATTTGTTTCCATCAACGTTAAATAATTGATGTCAGTTAGTTTTCTAACAAAAGTTAGTTAAATCTTCTAACAGGCTAGCATGTAGTGAAACACCGCCATTTTCACCACAACTACAACCCCATCTCCACCACCATTTTCATCATCGCCACCATAAACTCCACTACTACCATCAATGTCACCACGACCTCTGCCACCACCATCATAGGCCTATAGCTACCACCATCACACTGCTATCATTAACATGACCACCACCGCATCCTGACAACGTGATAGTGGTGGTGTTGATGACGGTGGAGGTGATGGTGGTTATGGCGGTGGTCACGTGAAAGCTATGTGTAAGCCGCCGGAAAATTAACCGATCCCGTTAAAAAACTAACAAGTGTTAGTTATTTAGGCTAATTTTTATTATATACTCCCTCCGTCCCATTTCATACTTCACCATTTTGAGGTTGCAGGCAAATTAAGGAAAAAGGTAAGTGGAGAAAGTGTTGTGAGTATAAAAGTAAAATAGGAGAGAGAATGAGTGGAGGAAATAGTAGATTTGAAAAGTGTTGTGAGTATAAAAGTGAAATAGGAGAGAGAATGAGTGGGTGGAATAGTAAATATTCTTTGCCATTTTAGAAAATGTGAAGCTTTTAACGGGACACCCATTTTGACAAAAGGTGAAGCTTGAAATGGTATGGAGGTAGTATACATATTACGTGTGTTTAGTTTGATGAAAAATTAATCCACTTTGTTAAATCCAAGTAACCTAAAATACTTGGTAGTTTTCCTTTATGCAACCCTAGTGCCAAATCCCCTGTAAAAGATTTGACCTATACCTAGTATATTCAAGAATGTAAAAGAAATTGAGTCATATTTCTTCAAAGAGGGAGCAAACCCCATTTGAATTCTCCATCATTGAAGCAAAATTCCTTTCAATGGAATGCTTATACACCAACTTGCCAAAGTTTGGCAAAAGGGCATTATGCCTAAATTGCTGCAATATGTATCTTACATATTATGTATGTACATACATACATACACATTGTTCATTTTCAAGAAAGTCAACCCATTTGCCTACTATATATTTCTCCCTTTCTCAAAATCTTTCCTTCATTCCAACTTTATGTACTTGGCCTGATTTGCATCCATGGAATTTGTTGGTGTAAGCTTGAGGGCATAGACATTTTGTAGCTTAATTTGCTGAAGAAGAAAAGGGGTCTTTTCTTCTTTACTAGTCTTTCACTCTATTTTCTTGATTGATTTCTTCATGACCAAGCCAGTAAGTGAACTTCTCTCTCTCTCTTGTTTATTTCTTGAATATATTAATTTTATTCTTGATTGTACATGCATTTTGGAGCTATTTTAAGTCATTATATGTGTAAAGATTTGATTTTTAATTGTATTTTTGGGGATTTGGGTTTAACAAAACTCTAGTTTGAATGAATCTTTTTTTGATTTGGGATATTGGGTTTATACCCTTTGAGTTGCCTCTAAGAGTAAAATTCTGATTTCTAAAATCAGAAGATTCTTGGAGTGCCCTATGCATTAATTTTTAACTCTTATCTCGAGTGGGTGATTGGACATACATTTTGGGACGGAGGGAATACTAAATTTGTTAAAGCAATTAATTAGGAGAGTAGCTAGTTGTACATTTTCATCTAGTTTGGTATGCAACAATGTGTATTTAATTCCGTGGTGTTTTAATGCCAATATCATTTTATGATAGTGTAAATAAGATTCTTTTGTACCAATACTCTTACTGTTATCATGCCATGTTTCACCCTGAAAGTCAAATAAAGATGCAGTTAAGTAGAGAGGCTCGAAAAGAATAGAAATGAAAGGAAGATGAAGTGCCAAAAACGCAGAAGAAGCCACTTTTTTAGGCAACAAAAAAGGCTTTAATTAGTACTATTACACAAACTCCTTCCTTCTCTTTTGTTTAATCTTTATCAACATTCAACCCCATGTGACCTTTCTTGCATTTCTCATGGTCCTTCCTCTCTCTCTCTCTCTCTCTCTCTCTCTCTCTCTCTCTCTCTCTCTTTGTGCGTCTATTTATTATGCCTATCTCTATATATTGGATCTCTCTCTGCACAGGATCCCTTACTCTTGAAACTCAACAAGAACCTCCCTTCCACACACACACACACTAAACACCCGATTCTTTCTCAAGGTGGTTTGATTCTTGAAGTGAATTTAAATCTTTACCCTTGATCATTTTGATTGTGGGGATTGGTGAGTTTATCTCAAAGTTTGATACCTTTTGCAAGTTTCTGATTCTTCCTTTTTTTTTTTTTTTGTTAATTATCACTGGAGACTAAGTTTGAGTTTGAACTTTTGTAGGTGAATATACCTTCTGATTTTGTATGCAATATGGGATTAGCGAGGAATCCGAATATGAGAAGTGGGGATTACTTGGAAGGAATGTTTAGTGATTATGTTAATGGAGGGAAAATCAAAATGAGACCACAAAAAAGCACCTCTGCTCGCCTAGTTACCGTCCTAACTTGCTTACAATTTGCCTTTGCAGTATATGCAACTTTCCTTCTGTATTACATGAGCCCCTCCATAGATTTGCGTAGTAGTAAACCCGATTTTGCTTGGGCTACTAAGATTGCACAGCATTGGAAACAGTTCATGATCTCCGAGGTCCCACATGTAGTTAGCCGATACCAAGAATCCTCAAACTCCCTTATCCAATCAGAAATCCCACAAATCATCACCCCTTCTGAAGTATGCGAGAATGAAAAGATCGAATTCGAGCAAAAGAAGTCAAATGATGCGGTAATGATCAAGTTCAAGAGAGAGTTGTACAATGAAGTACTAACTTTCCAAAATATGTCTTTTGGGGCGGAGTCTTTTTCTGAGCTAATGGCCATGAAATCAAAGTGGGATTTGCGTGGTAAAAATATCCCAAAAGTTACGGTCATTTTAAACCACTTCAAGAGAAAAACTCTTTGCTCCCAAATCGATTCTTTACTACACCAAACTCTCCCATTTCACCATGTTTGGGTTCTAGCATTCGGTAGCCCAAATGAGCAAACGTTGAAAAGAATCGTTGATAGCTACAACGATTCAAGAATAAGCTTCATTAGCTCTAGTTATGATTTCAAATACTATGGAAGGTTCCAAATGGCTTTACAAACAGAAGGTGATCTTGTCTATATCCTTGATGATGATATGATCCCGGGGAGGAAAATGCTGCAGATTTTGTCACACGTTGCAGGGACAGAGAAATATGAAAACTCTGTTTTGGGTAGTATTGGGAGGATTTTGCCATTTAGACAGAAGGATTTCACGTTTCCGAGTTACAGAAAGTTTAGATCAAAGGAGGCAGGGCTTTATTTGCCTGATCCAGCTTATGATATCACAGTTGATAAGATTGTGCAGGTGGATTTTCTTTCTAGCTCTTGGTTTCTCTCCTCGGAACTTGTCAAGACTCTTTTCGTTGAGAAACCTTTCACTTTCATGACTGGTGAAGATTTGCACCTAAGGTATGTTACTATGAACCATTTCCCTCTCTTTTTCATAAATATCAAATAAAAGTCAATGCGATGCAGATCATTTTTAGACGAATATGTTTGACTAATCCAGAAAATTTTAAATCTTTTTGAGTTGGTTACCTGTTCTTATATTTTATTTACTCCATATATGATCTGAGTAAGTACCAAAGACAAAATTTAATCTGTATAAGCTAATGAGTAGTTATGCTAACTACAAATTAAATTATGATTTTTTAACATTAAGTCACTATCATGGACCTGTCTAATTAAATCGGGTGCAACTCCAGTATACATGCGTAAACCAGTACTTAACCAACTTGAACTCAGTGCAGATCTAGCTAAAAATCGATTCAGAAACCATTTTGCATATAAATATAGTATATATAATTCGTCTCGAAGCCACCGACTAAAATTGTTTATGATTATTTAAAAAAACTTTTATTTACTGGAAGTATATTTTTTTCAAGCTGAAATGATATCATTAATAGTTTGGTCAACTTTCACCTGCTCTATGTTTTTTCTGAGTTATTGAAGCTGATTGGATTTGGAACTACAAATAAACTAGTTTTCTTTCTTAAATGATTTATCTTTTAGGCAGTTTGCATTACTGAATTGTCCCTTCTGAGTTATTTCCTCATACACAAGAAATGCTAAAATGTTAAAAAGTGTTTTTTTTTCTTTCTCTTTTCCTTGCTGAGTGGATCAACTTAGTCTAGATTAGTATGTACTGGTGCGAACCATTGTGAGGGACGGAGGTGGTCCATCCAAGCTGTATAACAGCATTACATGCTTCTATTTTCTTTGCAGAGTTTATATTAATTTGTACGTTCTGAATTATCCATCGCTTGTATTTATGAATTATTGCAGTTATCAGCTTCAAAAGTACAGAAACGCAGGCTCATTTGTTCTACCAGTTGATCCAAAAGACAAAGAAACATGGGGAGATAGTGAACACAGGCTAGCTTACGTGTCAGAAACCACTGTAATCTTCAAAGACATCGTTCAAGTACGAGATGATCAATGGTGGAAAGCCTTATCCACAGGCTACATAACTCAATGGGCTGCAATGAACCCTCAAAAGATAGATGCACTATTTTACGCCCATTCCATTCAAGAAGTCAAAGCTTTGGCCCCTCTTCTCGAAAAGTTCAGGACCACAGTTGGGAAAAAGGCATATATAGCTGTTTCTGGAGGACACTTTTGCCCTTGTGAGGATGCTGCCTCAGCTTTGAACTGGCCTAAGTCAGTTTGCAAAGAGAGGAGGTTCAAAATATTCGACTTGGAAATTGGGGCAGTTACGGGTATTTCAAAGTCGGAAGTGCCTGTTTTACAAGCAGTGTATGCCAGTGTGAAAGGGTTGATTAAGATTCATAATCCAAGTGTCGTGATCACAGTGGCTGATATTGATTCTAATGTCAAGAAGGCTTTGAAGATGGCTTCTGAGGCTAGTTCAAACAATCCAACTCTAATTCTTTTACCAAAAGCTTCTATTTCAAAGGTTCTTTGGATGTCTGATCTAAGGTCCACAGCATTGCCAAGTAAGAATCTTTGCCATATCTTTTTCATTTTCTGCTTACTTTAGGTAGAGACTAACTTAGTTTTAATAAAACCCCTATACTTTTCTGACCTTTTTATTTGTATATGCAGATTGGAACCGGATGAGAATATCCGTGAACATCATAACACAAAACCGAGTTAACTCACTAACACGATTACTCAAGTCTCTGAGTGATGCTTACTATGTGGGTGATGAGGTGTCTATAAGCTTCAACATGGATAGCAAAGTTGATGAGGCAACTATAAAGCTTGTGAAATCCTTCGAATGGCCCCATGGTCCCAAAACCTTACGAAGGAGAATTATCCAAGGAGGGCTTATCCGAGCCGTAAGTGAGAGTTGGTACCCTGCCTCAGATGATGACTTTGGTCTCCTCCTTGAAGATGATATCGAAGTTTCTCCTTACTACTATTTGTGGATCAAATATGCGCTCCTATCTTATCATTATGATCCACAAATATCTCTCCCCGAGCTCTCCTCCATATCACTTTACACACCAAGATTGGTTGAAGTGGTGAAAGAAAGACCTAAATGGAATGCAACTGAGTTTTTCAAACGCATTCATCCAAACACGCCTTATCTCCATCAACTACCTTGTAGTTGGGGTGCCCTTTTCTTTCCCAAGCAATGGAGAGAATTTTATGTTTACATGAACATGAGATTCACTGAGGACGCCAAGCAAAACCCTGTTCAAATCCCAAAGTCGAGAACCAATGGATGGCAAGCTTCATGGAAGAAGTTTCTTATTGACATGATGTACCTACGAGGGTATGTTAGTCTTTATCCAAATTTCCCAAACCAAGCAAGCTTTTCGACTAACCATATGGAGCCGGGAGCTCATATTAGTGCCAAGGACAATGTGGTTAAGCATGACAAGAGTGATTTTGAGGTGCCATTGTTAAAGGAAGACTTTAGGAACTTCTTGCCAAATGGAAAGTTGCCATCTGCTTCAAAATTGCCCTCTCTGAATCTCTTCAACCAGGCAGTTTCCTTGAAGGGTTTAAAGGCTGCAGGAGCAAAATTAAAGCAAGATGTGCTCGAATGCAATGCCACGGAGGTAGTAATGGTTAACCACGACACCGGACTTCCTTCACATTGCGCAAAATTCTAAAGAAAAAACACTGATCAATTATTGTTAATCATTCTTTTCTTTTGTTGTTTCTTTCAAACATTTATTTTGAGAAAAGTACAAAGTACTTTAAAGTTTTACCTTTTAGTCAGCAAACAATTTTTTTTTTTTACTTAGACCATCTCCAACAGTTTACTTCAAATTTTGCACTAAAACACCAAAATGGTGCAATTTTAGCACCAAATATCTTACACCATCTCCAACAGCTTGCTTCAAATTTTGCACCAAATAAGAATCTTTACAGTATATGCTTATTATTTCATTTAATTAAAATGTTTTTTATTAATCATATTTAATATTATTCAAATTACATTATATTAAATAATATGCTATAAAACTTAAATAAGACAATTAATAACTATAAAATTATTAATAATAAAATAACACACAAAAAATATAAAATTATTAATAATAAAATAAAAATCAATACAATATTTATAACATCAAAAAATATAATTTCCCTTTATTTTAATTTCTCACTCTTTTAATGTAATAAATTTAAAAATAAAATCAATACAATATTTATAACATCAAAAAATATAAAATTATTAATAATAAAATAACACACAAAAAATAAATAACAGAATAAATTAATTAACACCATTTTCAAAAGTAATAAAATAAAAAAAAAGAAAGGAATAGAAAGAATGAAAAGGAAAAACAGAAAGAAAAAAAAAACCATACCCACTTTTAATCGTTGAAGCAGAGAGAGAGAGAGAGAGAGAGAGAGAGAGAGAGAGAGAGAGAGAGAGAGAGATTGTGATGAAGAAATGGCATCGCCGCCGCCGCCGCCGCCACCACCACCATCAGACCTAAATCAAGGTAAATCTCCTTCTCTGATGCAGTATGATGGGATAAATATGAGTTTTATTTTAATTAATTGTTATTTATTAGTATTTTCGGAATTAAATGTAGTAGGATGATTATAAGAGATTTTAGAGTAGATTTAGCATTGATTTAGTAGTTTTAGACTTCTATTAGGTTACCTTATAGGTTAGGCTTTATTTTAGGATGATATTTCTTGTTTTCTAAGTTTTATAAGTGCTATAAAATAGCCTCAAAGTTGTAATCCGAAAATCAGAGTTTGATTAATAAAAATTAAATTTGCCGTTGTGCAATTATTAGGGTTTCAATCCCGTCTTGTTTCAATTCCGTTCGGTCTTAATTCTCATAACCCTTGTTTCGCTATCATTTGGTATCAGAGCCCTGGTTGTTTTGATGGCTGAACGAAGGCGTGGTCGTGGTGTTCATGGTGTTCGTAGTAGGGTTCGTGCAGCGAATCCCCAGGAATACGATCCCCATCACGAACGTGAACTATATGAAATCAAGAAGGACGAACTGCGAAGAAAGATTCAAGATCTCAAACTTCGTTTGTTGCGTTCCGAGATTCGAGAACTCCAAAGATACTTTGATCGGGTGGAGGGTCGACGAATCCAACGACAACTAGCGCAGTTGGAGGACTTCCGATTCGCACGTATCGTCGATGAAGAGGGCTCGAAGTCGGATCTCGCGGTCCGATGATGATGAGGATATCTATCCTTTCGATCGTGATCAAGAACTTGAGTGCAAGAGAGAGGCCGATCCTCTGACTCTTGACGAGTTTTGTGACCGATTGAATCCTGTTCCCGTGGATTGCTTTGTTGATTCAACGGGTTTCGACGTTGTCATTGATTGGTCAAAACCACCAATCTTTGATGACGATAATTATGAAGATGATATTGAGGGTTTTGACCCATGAAGCCATTGTGTTGCACCGAACACGGGAGCGAGGTTGTGATTTTCTGGGTTCATCTATTTTACTGAAAGGAGGTATTTTTGGTTCTTATTGTTATGAGGATCCCTTTTATGTTGAAGTTCCGTTTATTTCGCAATCTGGGTTCTTCAAAGGTTTATTCATTGAGAGTTTTTTAGTAAACGGATGGACAGATTGGATGGATGTGATGAGAAGTGCTACTAAGTATACAGTTCGAAGACGTTTGAAGCTTAAGTTTTCAGAGGTATTTCCGAAGAGCAACGACTCAAATTCGAGGTCGAATTTTTCTAAGAAGAGGAGAATGATGCAGTATGATGGGATAAATATGAGTTTTATTTTAATTAATTGTTATTTATTAGTATTTTCGGAATTAAATGTAGTAGGATGATTATAAGAGATTTTAGAGTAGATTTAGCATTGATTTAGTAGTTTTAGACTTCTATTAGGTTACCTTATAGGTTAGGCTTTATTTTAGGATGATATTTCTTGTTTTCTAAGTTTTATAAGTGCTATAAAATAGCCTCAAAGTTGTAATCCGAAAATCAGAGTTTGATTAATAAAAATTAAATTTGCCGTTGTGCAATTATTAGGGTTTCAATCCCGTCTTGTTTCAATTCCGTTCGGTCTTAATTCTCATAACCCTTGTTTCGCTATCATTCTCCTTCCCCATAACCTTTTACTTCAAGATCTTGGGTAAAAAAAAAACTCGGATGGCGCAAACAATTTTGTGCGCCAGATTTGGCGCATGGAAGTGGCAACGCTAATTTGGCGTTGAAGATGGCGTCGTTGTTGGAGCTGAATTTTTCGCCAATTTGGCGATGGCGCATGAAAATGACGTGGTGTTGGAGATAGTCTTAAGAATCCCTAACCTAACGTTTTAAGGATAATTTAGTCCCTCCAGTTAACAGGCGTTAAACTCACCGTTAACTTCATCTGAACCGGCACCTACCTGACATCTTCCATCCTACATGGCGATGAAGCGGCAATTTTATTGTATAGTTAAATTTATAAGGGCAAAAGTATTAAAGCTGAAACTACCATGACTAAAAACTAAAAACTAAATTCATCATCTTCCCGTCACTCCGTCTCACCATCAGCTATTCCACCCATTTCCCCTCCTACATCTCTTCCACTCCACTCCCCTCTCCCACCACCACCCTATGCCGCCCCTTACCCTCCTCCCTCCTCCTCCTCCTCTTCCACTCCTTCTCACTCCATCCTTCTTACTCCCCCTCTTCCCCCATCTATCCCTGTCTCCCAAGCTCCAACACTGCCCTAGATCTGCTAGCTGCAGATTGATCAGTCCCTGACGCCTGTTGACGAGCGCCGCCGCTGCCGTTGCCTAAGACTTTCTGCTAGCTTGATTTAGGTACGTCTTTCTCTCTCTCCCTTCACTTTTGGTACGTCTTTCTCTCTCTCTCTCTCTCCCTTCACTGTGTGTGTTTTCCTGTGTGAATTTGTGGAATGTGTGTGAAGAAGAAGAAGCCATTGCTCATTTGCTCAAATCTTAATTAGAAAAATAATCGATTTCGAATGAGAAGAATTAATACGGTAGTCATCAGGCTAGCTAGTCGCTCATCTGGATGGTTTTTGATCACGCGTATTTGAGCACGGAATGATCAATTTCATCCCCTGCAAAATCAGATTTCGAATCGGAGATAATTATACGAGTCATGTTGCCTCAAATTTCTGATTTACGGATTTTGAATTTTGTTCTTCTAATTCTTCCGCCTAACCTGACTTGAATTTCTGATGAAACGAAAAGCTGATCTGATAATGATGCTGCCACTTTCTGTGTCTTAAGGGCTATATATGAGTGATGATCCTTTTCAATCACTCCCTTTGTCCTTAAATGAATGTCCATTTTCAAGAAATTTTTGCCCCAAAATAAATGTCATTTTTTTGTCCCTAAATGTTTCTTTACCAATTTTTTTCACTAGTCTCGTTATACTTTCAAAGCAAAATGTTTGAAAAGAGGATTACAAGAATGTATATGAATTGTTGCCACTAAATTGTATAAAAAATAGAGATTTCCAAAATGTCCCTTAAACTGAAATTTGGACATTCATTAGGGACAGAAGGATATTTTTATTTATTATTTTTTTTTTTTTGAGAAATGTATAGCACAGAACATTGGAGGTTTCATGTTATCTCAATTTTCTTTTCCCAATAAATTTTCTAATGAACATGTTGCAGCTTAGAGAAGTTTGAGAAGAAAATTGTGTTCCTCTCTGAGAAAAATTCCCCCTTATATAAGAAAATGCAATCAATTAATTTTCCTAAAATCTGTTATACGCTAATGGAATGGGGACTCAAACTAGAACATTCCATTAGTGCTTTTTCCTTGAATGGGCATTCTATTGCCCGTAGTGTCTCCTCTGCCCATATCTAGCTAAAGCTTGTATCTACCGCCGTTATGATCTACGGGTCGCTTCACCTGATAATGCCTTTCGATTGTAAGACTCCATTCTCAATGTCACACAAGGGGAATCCCACACATAATTGCACACACGATTCACCTAGTCGGACCCATCCGAACCACGGCTTTGATATTACTTGTTAGGATCGCGATCACCACCGCCATTCTCCACATTAGTATAATATTGTTCGTTTTGGGTCCAATCAGGAAGAATTTGTTTTTGGGTATCTCATACTAATGAAACGGGTGAGTGCTCTTATATATAACTGACAATTATTTTCACAATTGTCGATATGACATATTTGGATCTCAAGGGCTTTTGACATATTTAGGGTTTTTTCTTAGTTATTCGACATAATTGGGGCTTTTGAACAGATTTGTGGATATAATTTGATTTTTTATGGTTTTGGTGAGGTCGTGGTGGTGTATAGCAGAATGAATTAGTTGAGGGTAATAAGAATATTTAACTCGTCGCCATTTACCCCAAATTCAAAAAACTGAAACTGAGTGCCATTCCCCCCCCCTTCCAAATTCAAAAACTAGGGTTTGCAAGATAATTCAAGAACGATCACGAACATGGACAATTTGTCCGACGACCTTCTTCTCCACGTAGCCAGTTTCCTCCCCACGGAGAAAGCCGTAGCGTTCTCCACGTTGTCAAAGAGATGGTATAGACTTATGAAGTCGCTCGAAGTTATCGATCTGAATAATGAAAGAAAATTTCATGGACTCGCTCCAAGCTATCGACCTTCTTCGAATTTCCGTTTTGTGAAGATGGTTGACAGGCTTTTACAGCAGAACGACTCTTCAATTATACAACGTTTCTCACTCAAATCGAGAAATTTTGATTGGGAATATAGGACTGACATTAGACACTGGGTAGACATTGCTCGTTCCAAGAATGTCAAGATTATCGATCTCCGCTTCATTCATCTCGCGGGAACTAACAGTTTGATCCCTTTTGTTCTTAGGGCTTGCGATACTCTGGAAGTTCTTCATTTTTAGTCCAGATGCTTACTCAAAATGTCTGGGCGTAAGTTTCCAAATCTCGTCGTATTGCATCTCACCATTTTTGATACTCATCTATATGAAAGATTGGTCTCAACCCTATTCTCTGAACTCCCGAATCTGCAACAACTGTCCATAGAAACCACAATAGCAAGGCATTGGTCTCCTAATGGTATTGTGAGCTGTACTTTTAATATCAGCTCACATTCTTTGAAGACATTTTCATTCTCATCCAATTACAATCCATCTTGGCCGGTGGATGCAATTCTTGTTGTGATTAATGCCCCTAACCTTGAGAAAATATCTCTCAGGGAAGATGGAATTCTAGCCTACAGCTTCAACGTTCACCCAAACCTTTCTGAAGCGAAGGTTTTAGTTGGGACACAACTGTCGATCGACAACGAAGATTCTGATCCGATTGCACCGGAGGATGGTGAGAGAGCAATAAAGCTTCTTTCGGGGGTAGCAAAAGCTCTTTCGGTATCTTTGTCCGCCCCTATGGTGTTGGTAAGAAAATACAAGCAATGATGTACTAGAAAGTATTTCTTGATATTTCTTGTTTGTGTGGTGCTTTTTTCTTTTCTTTTCATGTTTGCTCTTTATTCGTAGGCACTTGCATTCACTCATCAAGATCGCCTACCAGAATTTAATCGGGTGAAAAAGCTAGAGCTCGTCATCAGTAATTCATGTGGATGGAAGATTCTGATCCCAATGTTGGTGAAGTCACTGCCCTTAGAAGTTTTGTTTATCAAAGTAGAATCTTTGCTTGCTATCTTAATTGGAGACTTCGAGTTTGTGCCTCCGATACTCCCACCAATTTGTTTATCTCGGACACTGAAAACGATTGAGGTAAGGGGGTGCATAAAATTGAAGATAACAAAGTCATAGAATATATTTAACGAGAAGGGTCTTTTTTACTGACTTATAGTTTAATAATTAACAGTTGTGTCTTTTTGTCAAAAAAAAAATGCCATTTTCTGTCAAAAACTTAACTAAACTGTCAGAAAATTGCCCTTTTTCAGTTAAATATTTAACGGGCCAGCCTCTTTTTTCACTGAATTTTAGTTTAATAGTTTTATTGTTTGTTTCAGATGGACCAATATCATGATAACCAAGCATTTGTTGATCCCGGGCCGTTAGACCCCTCCGTATTAAAATTGCAAGATAAACACCGTTCAAGTTATATTTGGGCTCAACAAGAAGTTGAGACTATTAGATTTAGGCGCGGTCCGGAACTTCCTATAAAGTTGGATGTTAGGATACGGAGGAAACTTTTAGATGTTGGATTCTACGGTGTTTATAAACTAGGTCATTTCAAATACGACTGGCATTTGTTAGAGGCTTTGGTTGAGAGATGGCGTCCAGAGACGCACACAATTCATTTGCCGGTTGGGGAGATGACCATCACCCTTCAGGATTTTGGCATATTATGTGGCCTTCCTATAGACGGGGATCCTGTGATTAGTTCCCGAACCAATATACATAAATTGAAATGGTGTCAATTATGCCACGAATTACTAGGAATTCAACCACTAGAATCAGACTTGAAGGGTGGTAGATTGTCTATTAACTGGATTATAGACCAACTGACTCGGTGGGAGGAGCTTCCTGCAAATGCCCCGCCCGAATTGGTTAATCAGTATTCTCGGGCTTATATTTTGATATGCTTAGGGTCATATTTGATGCCGGACACGAGTAATATCTTAGTGAGCGATGTACCTCCAGCTGCTTAAGAACGTTGACACGATTGGGAACTACAGTTGGGGTAGTGCAACGTTAGCCTTTTTATATCGGGACTTGTGTGTAGCGACAAAGCCCGATGCGAAATGTTGTGCTGGATTCTTAACAATTGTACAACTATGTCAATTATATTTGCTTATATTATTCTATTGAAGAAAATATGTTTTGTACGTGACACTAAATATTTTCTTTATGTTTTTTTTAGCTTTGGGCTTGGGAACGGTTGTTGTGTGCACGACCCGCAAGGACACGTGGAGATGTCATTCTTCAGGATGCATTATTGCCATATGGTTGCAGGTATTTTAAAATAAATTCATTTTAAATTCACATAATATTTTATGTACTTGATTTTGATTATTACACAATAATTTGTATGTCAAATTGCTCCATATGTAGGTGGCAAGGTCCCTTATCATTTACGCATCTTACCGTCCACAACTTGCGTGGATACCGAGATCAGCTGGCGTATTTGACTGATGTTCAGGTTGAGTGGCAGCCGTACTTAAGTGTCCAGGGTTCAGCATATTGCTTCCAGGGACAGGCTATACGGAGAGCGAAGGTGCCCCTCATTTGCTTTGATAGGGTTGAGTGGCACCTTCCTGATCGAGTAATGAGGCAGTTCGGGATGTTACAGAGTATCCCTGACCCACATAACACGAGTGAGTACCTGCATGGACTTGACCGACGAGGTCGATCAGAAGTTAATTGGCATGATTTCCACATAGCATACATAGGAATGTGGAATCAACGGGCTAATTTGGTGGTGGATGGGCAATATGGTATCGAGGATGTAAATTACACACATTCTTATATGTTATGGTACTATAGAATTACACGGTTATTGATCCAGAATCCAAATGTTGTAGAGGATGAGGGGTACAGGGCGCATGCTAGTCGTTATGAGGGTTTGGTAAGCTAAATAGTACATATTTACTTTAGTTCATTTTTATTTTTTTACCATTTTATCTTATCGTTATAATTTATTCCTTCTTTATTATTTTCAACAGATTTAAAACCTTCGGTGCGCGTACATATCCAACGAGAATGCCATATCTGAGGTAGAGGGATACGGCATACGCTCACAAAACCTATATGTTACCCGTGGTGTCATCAGACAATCCTTATCATCTATTAGACTGCAGAAACGACTGGATGCCCTCCAAACTTCCCCACCACTAGTAGATCGTGTTCTAGGGGTGCCACAGAGACGAAACCGGGTTCGTAGACGTGCTCAACATGTGCAGGATGATCCAGAGGTACATTTTAAGGAGGCAGCGAATGAGGGGGACAATGGCGAGGAAGGGAATGATGAGGGCGGAGATAACGAGGATCCAAACACATTTACCGGACATGACGCTTTCTCCCAGGCAGGAAACTATGGATTCTCTCGTACACAGATGGATTATACTCCAACTCCCCCTCCAAATTTAGGTTTTGCATCATATGCTTCGGGGAGTGAAAGTCGAAGAAGATGCGTTGACTATGCTCCAAGTCTACCTCTAGGGACGGGTTTCACATCGTATGGTTCTGGGAGTGGGAGTGGAAGGCGAAGCGTTCAAATGGATTATACTCCAATTCTACCTCCGATGTCGCTTACGGAGGCTACACCTTTTGGTCACACAGACCCTACTCAGGTACCATCGTCATCTCGTCAAACTAACACATCACGAATAGGTCGTGTATTTTCTCGCCTTGTGCCTAGGAGAAGTGATAGGCCACGTAATCCTCCTAACAATTACACCCCATCTGCATATCCCTGACGGATTTCCTATTTGACCGGGATGTGGTCAATAAATATTTGGATTGATGTAGTATTTATATGTCTATAAATAAAATGGATATTTTGTGGAATTTTTGGAATAAATTTAGACCCCAAATATTGACATGGAAGTTCATCACAAAATATGCCCAAAAAGTTACATGAATAACTCAAATAAATGGCCACATTGACTCTCATTAAGACATCAGTCCAAAAATATATATTTATCAGAACTTTCAAAAACGGGAATACCAATACTGTTTTTATCAGAACAGTAAAAAATGGCACTACCAATACCGTTTTCATCTACGGCACTACCAATACCGTTTTTGGAAAAAATTTATTCAGAATACTTACCCTTTAAAAGTTTCGGTGACCTCAAAAACTAATTCATCCATCTCTCTCAAAACAAGATTTATAACTGTCAAAATGGATCCATCCCTCCCTCGCTGGTATCGTGGATGACAACCTCTTCCTTGTCATCCTGGTCAAACCTCCAATCTTCAATCTAATCCCTCTCAAATCGAACGAGTTAGAATCTCCACCGCCTCATATCATACCTGGTCCCGCTGGTGTCGCACAGTCCGACGTGCCTCAGCATCACTCCGGAAAAGCTCATGTCTCTCGGGGACCCCCTCAGTCGACCCAAGAGGCCATAAGTAGAAAGCTTGAAGAGTCGGTGGAGGATGAAGATTTCCAGGGCAAACCATGGCTTTCTGCAATGGACTATCTCACTGCAGAGGGTACATATTATCCGTTGAGAACGATCAAGGAGAAATGCAAACAATATGACAGGGTGGAACAGGTATAATATTTTACATTAATTATAGTTAAGGTTGAAATTGAAATGGAGAGAAAATGGTTATGAAAGAATGAGAATATTGGAGAAGGAAATCAGCTTCAAAATGGCTACGAAAGAATGAGAAAGAAGAGGCTGTGAGTTGAATTTATGTTGGCATGAAGTCGGCATTGCCAATGCCGACTTCACTTAAACCCTAGTTGAAGTCGGTATTGCCAATGCCGACTTCACTTAAACCAGAAATTAACCCTAATCATGCCAGAAATTAACCCTCCATTTGGACCGACTAAAGTCAGCATTAGCAATGCCAACTTCAGGTCAAAAACGACATTGCCAATGCCGACTTCACAGAAAATGGTCATTTTGGTACATAAAATTTTCCTAGTGTCATTTGGGTAGATATTGATTTAAAATGGAATTATTTGTAAAAAAAAATCTTTGATTTGATTAAGGATATTATTTATTTAGCAATTTATGTTATTATTTTTTGGTAGGTAAACAGTCTAATCTTCATGGATTCTTCTCCAAAAGCCCTCGATGTGATCCATCGGCTGCAGTTGATCATAATATTGTCAATGTTGAAATGGTTCAACAAGAAATCTTAGAGGTATTTCTTTTCAACCGCAAGTAAATGATAACTCTTTTAGAATTGAGGCGGATCCGGGTTTGAGATTACCATTATCTCACCTTGCTAGAAATCCTAAGGAGGTTGAAATGGTTCGTAGAGCCTACCTATTCAAAGGCCCTTGTCAACCGCGCCTTAGTAGTTTTCCTCAATCATTAATTTATAAATTCCTACGTCGGTTTAATGTTGATTGGTATGGTGAGTTTGATTGGTTGTAATATAGTGAGTATAAACATGCAACATATTATTTATATTGCTATCTTTTTAAGGCTCAGCATGGAGATCAAGGGGGGGGGTGGAACATTTGTAACAAAAGGTTATAGGAATTGGAACAAGAAGGATGGATTTACAAAACTTATGGAAAACCATGATAATATTCATAATCATTGCTACATGGCTGCTCAAGATTTACTAAATACGAAAATTCATATTGATGTTCCTATTGAAAACAAGAACAAGAAAACTAAGAGGGACTATTACGTTCGATTGCGAACTTCGGTGAAAGCTGTTAGATACCTCTTAAGGCAAGGGCTTGCTTTCCGGGGTCATGATGAGCCCAAGAGTTCATTAATGAAAGGAAACTTTCATCATCTTTTAGTGCTTATGGGCGAAGACAATGAAGAAGTTAGAGTAATATTAGATAATGCTCCGGTAAATTGCATTCTGAAATCTCCAACAATCCAAAAGGAGATTATTTCTACCTTTGCTCATTTTGTCTCGAAGACAATTGTTTGTGATATTGGGGATGAATTATTTGCTTTGTTAGTTGACGAGGCTCGTGATGTCTCGATCAAAGAACAAATGGCAGTTGCATTACGTTACGTGAATCATGAAGGGAAGATCATGGAGCGTTTTCTTGGCATTGTCCGTGTTCCAAACACTACGACACGTTGTTTAAAGGCCTCCCTTGAGTCTCTTTCTTTCAACATTTGGCTTGAGCTTGTCTCGTGTACACGGGCAAGGTTATGATGGAGCTAGTAATATGCAAGGGGAGTATAATTGTCTTAAGAGTTTAATTTTGAAAGAAAACAAATGTGCTTTTTACATTCATTGCTTTGCTCACCAACTTCAACTAGCTCTTGTACAAATTACAAAGAAGAATATGAAACTTTCTGATTTTTTTGGATTCCTTTCATCATTGGCAAACATTGTTGGTGGTTCTTGTAAAGGTCGAGAGTTGCTTCGGGATAAACAATTCGAAAAGCTTATGGAGAGGTTGTCTTTTGGTGATCTTGAAACTGGCCAAGGTTTAAATCAAGAAGCCACTTTAAAAAGGCCCGGGGATACACGTTGGAACTCTTATTATTTTACAATTGTGAGTTTGATTAAATTGTTCTCTTCGGTGGTTGCCGAGCTAGAGCATTTACAAGTAAGTGGTGAAGATGCGGCTCATAGTGGTCAAGCTACGACTCTTTTGAGGAATATATGTTGCTTTGAGTTTGCTTTTGTGTTGCATATGATGAAGTCGGTTTTGGAAATCACTCTTGATTTGTCACTAGCATTACAAAGGAAGGATCAAGATCTTGTAAATGCCATGAAGCTTGTTAAAATAGCCAAAGAGATTACAAGAATTGAGAGAACATGGTTGGGAGAACTTGGTGAAAGAAACTACAAGATTTTGTGTTGAGAACGATATTTTGGTACCAAGTATGAATGATAATTTCATAATTTATTAGAGTGATGGAAGAGTTTGTAGGAGAGGTGTTCAAGTGAGCAACTTGATTCATTATCGGGTTGATTAGTTCTATGTGGTGATAGATTCTCAACTTTCAGAGTTGAATGATCGTTTTGATAACACTAATACAGAGTTGCTAAGCCTAATAGCTTGTCTTGATCCAAGTAACTCGTTTGTTGCATTTGACAAAAAAGCTTTGATTAAGTTGGCCGCGTTTTACCCACATGAGTTTGATGTTGATTTCGATCTTGGTGTGCTTGATAGTCAACTTGAGAACTACATTAGAGATGTCAGAAAGAAATGATGAAGACTTCTCACTTGTTCTTGGGACTAGTGGTCTTGCTCAGAAGTTGGTTGCAAAGAACAAGCATAAGACTTATCCGTTGGTATATTTGTTGATCAAATTGTCCTTAATTTTACCCGTTGCAACTGTAACAGTCAAAAGGATATTTTCTGCAATGAAACTTGTGAAGTCCGAGTTGCGTAATCGTATGGGGGATGATATGCTAAATGATTCTTTAGTGACTTATGTTGAAAAAGATGTACTAGACAATGTAAGCATTGATGAAGTACTTTCAAGAAATGTCATCATGTTGAAAATCTTTGTAATCTTTATTTGTATTTATAAAAATGATGTATATTATTTTATCTTGCAATTTTTTTTTATTTATTGCATTAGATTACGCAACTCGGACTTCACAAGTTTCATTGCAAACCCTAGTTTTTGAATTTGGAGGGGGGGGTGGGGAATGGCACTCAGTTTTAGTTTTTTGAATTTGGGGTAAATGGGGACGAGTTAAATATTCTTATTACCCTCAACTAATTCATTCTGCCATACACGACCTCACCAAAACCATAAAAAATCAAATTATATCCACAAATCTTTTCAAAAGCCCCAATTATGTCGAATAACTAAGAAAAAACCCTAAATCTGTCAAAAGCCCTTGAGACTCAAATATGTTACATCGACAATTGTGAAATTAATTGTCAGTTATATAAGAGCACTCACCCGCAGTGGCGTATCTAGGATTTAGAGTGAGGGTGTGCAAAATCTAATGCAATATAAAAAAAATTGCAAGATAAAATAATATGCATCATTTTTATAAATACAAATAAAGATTTTTGATTTTCGACGTGATGACATTTCCTGAAAGTACTTCATCAATGCTTACATTGTCTAGTACATCTTTTTCAACATAAGACACTAAAGAATTATTTAGCATATCATCCCCCATACGATTACGCAACTCGGACTTCACAAGTTTCATTGCAGAAAATATCCTTTCGACTGTTGCAGTTGCAACGGGTAAAATTAAGGACAACTTGATTAACAAATATACCAACGGATAAGTCTTATGCGTGTTCTTTGCAATCAACTTCTGAGCAAGACCACTAGTCCCAAGAACAAGTGAGAAGTCTTCGTCATTTCTGACATCTCTAATGTAGTTCTCAAGTTGACTATTAAGCACACCAAGATCGAAATCAACATCAAACTCGTGTGGGTAAAATGCGGCCAACTTAATCAAAGCTTTTTTGTCAAATGCAACAAACGAGTTACTTGGATCAAGACAAGCTATTAGGCTTAGCAACTCCGTATTAGTGTTATCAAAACGATCATTCAACTCTGAAAGTTGAGAATCTATCACCACATAGAACAAATCAATCGATAATGAATCAAGTTGCTCACTTGAACACCTCTCCTACAAACTCTTCCATCCCTCGAATAAATTATGAAATTATCATTCATATTTGGTACCAAAATATCGTTCTCAACACAAAATCTTGTAGTTTCTTTCACCAAGTTCTCCCAACTATGTTCTCTCAATTCTTGTAATCTCTCTTTGGCTATTTTAACAAGCTTCATGGCATTTACAAGATTTTGATCCTTCCTTTGTAATGCTAGTGACAAATCAAGAGTGATTTCCAAAACCGACTTCATCGTATGCAACACAAAAGCAAACTCAAAGCAACATATATTTCTCAAAAGAGTCGTAGCTTGACCACTATGAGCCGCATCTTCACCATTTACTTGTAAATGCTCTAGCCCGGCAACCACCGAAGAGAACAATTTAATCAAACTCACAATTGTAAAATAATAAGAGTTCCAACGTGTATCCCCGGGCCTTTTTAAAGTGGCTTCTTGATTTAAACCTAAGCCAGTTTCAAGATCACGAAAAGACAACCTCTCCATAAGCTTTTCGAATTGTTTATCGGAAGCAACTCTTGACCTTTACAAGAACCACCAACAATGTTTGCCAATGATGAAAGGAATCCAAAAAAATCAGAAAGTTTCATATTCTTCTTTGTAATTTGTACAAGAGCTAGTTGAAGTTGGTGAGCAAAGCAATGAATGTAAAAAGCACATTTGTTTTCTTTCAAAATTAAACTCTTAAGACCATTATACTCCCCTTGCATATTATTAGCTCCATCATAACCTTGCCCGTGTACACGAGACAAGCTCAAGCCAAATGTTGAAAGAAAGAGACTCGAGGGAGGCCTTTAAACAACGTGTCGTAGTGTTTGGAACACAGACAATGCCAAGAAAACGCTCCATGATCTTCCCTTCATGATTCACGTAACGTAATGCAACTGCCATTTGTTCTTTGATCGAGACATTACGAGCCTCCTCAACTAACAAAGCAAATAATTCATCCCCAATATCACAAACAATTGTCTTCGAGACAAAACGAGCCAAGGCAGAAATAATTTCCTTTTGGATTGTTGGAGATTTCAGAATGCAATTTCCCGGAGCATTATCTAATATTACTCTTTTAACTTCTTCATTGTCTTCGCCCATAAGCTCTAAAAGATGATGAAAGTTTCCTTTCATTAATAAACTCTTGGACTCATCATGACCCCGGAAAGCAAGTCCTTGCCTTAAAAGGTATCTAACAGCCTTCACCGAAGTTCGCAATCGAACGTAATAGTCCTTAGTTTTCTTGTTTTCAATAGAAACATCAATATGAACTTTTGTATTTAGTAAATCTTGAGCAGCCATGTAGCAATGATTATGAATATTATCATGGTTTCCCCTATGTTTTGTAAATCCATCCTTTTTGTTCCAATTCCTATGGCTATAACCTTTTGTTACAAATGTACCACCCCCCCCCCTTGATCTCCATGCTGAGCCTTAAAAAGATAGCAATATAAACAATATGTTGCATCTTTATACTCACTATATTCCAACCAATCAAACTCACCATACCAATCAACATTAAACCGACGTAGGGATTTATAAATTAATGATTGAGGAAAACTACTAAGGCGCGGTTGACAAGGGCCTTTGAGTAGGTAGGCTCTACGAACCATTTCAACCTCCTTAGGATTTCTAGCAAGGTGAGATAATGGTAATCTCAAACCCGGATTCGCCTCAATTCTAAAAGAGTTATCATTTACTTGGGGTTGAGAAGAAATACCTTGTGTGATTTCTTGTTGAACCATTTCAACATTGACAATATTATGATCAACTGCAGCCGATGGCTCACATCGAGGGCTTTTGGAGAAGAATCCATGAAGATTAGACTGTTTACCTATCAAAAATAATAACATAAATTGCTAAATAAATAATATCCTTAATCAAATCAAATATTCAACAATATTAGCCTAATATTATTATGTATTTAAATCAACTAGCATAATATTAATATATATCAACAAGTTTATTTAAATTCATAAACAAACATCCCCAAATCATCAAATTTCAACTTTTAAAACCCTAAAATTGAATTACAAAAAGTACCTTTTTGAGATTGAGATTGAGACATTGTTGTTTTGTTGTAACACACCTCCCAAAAGCCCTCTCTTTTTGCGCTCTCTCCCCGGCTTCTCTTTGGGAGCGAATCGAGCTAGAAGCTATGTTGGTCTATCAGGATTTGCTTACCGGTGGTACTCGATTAGCTTGATTTTGATCTATCTGGGTTTATATTTTGTATGGCTTATAACATGTTTGATTGGAAAAAACAATCTTTATTTTGTTTTTCTATCTGGGATTTCGATTTTACACTTTGCATCCCTCTTCTTTCGAAAATTACAGTTTGCACCCTATATTTTTTTTTATAAATACTTGGTAATTTTTTTTCAAAATGTCAGGTGCGTCATTTGCACTTCCTTGCGATGAAGTTCATCCGCCCCCTAATCTCTCATCACCATTCCAATTATATCAGATGTTACTGTATGGTTGGTAGTTGTAGGTGCTTGTATACTTTTTTTGACCATTACTAATGGTAGTCTACATAATAGGCAGTGGCTTCCCATTTTCCAAATCCTGCCTTGCCTACGAAGCCATATAAACTGTCTCACTTCCAACAAATCTTCAACTCTCAAGTCCGAACCCATATATGGGAATCTGGTGCATTTTGAGCTAGCTCCTGTGTGTCTGTCTATATATATGTACACACATATATATAGCTCTCCTCGGAAGGAAGTTGAAATTTTATACGGAGAAACTTGTGGTCTTACATATATAGCAGAATACTCGGCAATGTTCAGTCTCTCAAAAATCATGTCAATTGTTTGTTTTTCAAAATTTACACACAAGAGGTTCTGTTAAGTGTAACTTTTTAGGTAGTTTGTTTTACAAAAATCATGTCAATTGTTGATCTCGGATCTGTTAACGCAGAGTTTCTTGTAGATTTTTATTTTAATGCAGCAACGTAGGAAGATCAGGTCATTAGAATAGTTTTGGACTGATTATTGGTTTTGTTTCTTGATCTGTGTCCAACAAATCCTCTTGGTTTATAATTCTTGCCTCCAGGAATTCGATTTTTATTTACGAAGACTACGGGGTGAACCAAGTGAGGTATGTTTTATAGTGGTCCCGGAGAAATACATGTTGTTCTGCTGGAGTGATGAATAATGATTAGTGTTTATCTTCTTGGTCTATATATTTGATGATAGCTGTTTGATACTCCCTCCGTCACGAAATGATCTTCCCTCTTTTTTTCGTTGTTAACAAGAATGTAATTTGAGCAATAAATTTGAGTCAATTGAATTATTCTAATGAATTAAAACTTGTTATAAGCATACCATTATAAATACTATCATCAACAACTTTTAGATGTTTATTAGGATAATTAATTAAACTTAAATTATTGTACTACTCTGAAAAAGTCTTACTTTTTTACTACGTAACATTTACAGATGTTTCAAGGTGTTATACTATACAATATTTGACCCCATAAAGTGTTGTACAATACAGAGAATGTTTTATTTTAGCTCTCATAAGAATAACAAGAAACCATCTGGTGACTCCAGTTTCTCAGCTCTCTCTCTCTCTCTCTCTCTCTATATATATATATATATATATATATATATATATTCACACGCCCGCGCAGTTTTGCTGACTAGAAACGAATATTCAGTGGGAAACAACTTTTTATTGATTGGATAAATTTTTAAGTACAGATTAAAGAGAAAGGAGGGAGCACATCACCTTCTTTTTTTTTATTGATTGGCTAAAAATTGGGTTCCAATTTCCTCTGTTAATTTCGTAATTAGACTCAATAACGCCCCAAATATTACAAAGTTCCGACTCAAAACTCACAATTTTGATTGGAATTATCTATCCCCCATCAATGAATGGATTCGCTTTGTGGTGAGTTCTAGAGGAGTTATTGAACCATTCATTGAGTGCTAGTTGTGTTCCATCTTACCTTGGTCTACGCATGTGTGCTTGTAAAGCAGTCGCCAAATATTACAAAGTGATCTCGATATCACTTTAGAAGGATCGTTTGACGACAAAGATGATGAGGGTTGTTTACGGATTTTTCCTTGCGATTCATCTTACTTTGGTCTACGCATGCCCATCTCTTTCAGAAAAATAAGAATCTTTGACTTGGATTTTATAGAGAGTTCGTTGTATCGTGAATTGGTTGCCAAGCTTTTTACTAACCTCCCTCTACTTCAAGAGCTCTCCATAAGAACAACGTTATGGACGCCTAGGGAAGGAGAAACAACTTTCAATATCATTGCACCTGCTTTGAAAATCTTCTTATTCTCTACACTCTGGCACTCTGCCCCGATGAGGTCATTGGAGCAAGAGTCGTTTCTTGCTTATTTAATCGGAGAAGAATTCCAGTTCATCCCACCAAATGACTTGCCAGCTTGTTTGTTGTTACATCTCAAAGAGATTGAGATAGGGGGAGTTAAGAAGATAGAAAAGATCAAAGTTTTGAAGTACATAGTTGAAAATGCAAAAGTTTTGGAGCCATCCTGTTAGTTGAATGGATGGTAATGTTGTGCCTTTTGAAGGATTATATACTTGTTCCAAATTATTTTCTTTTGTAATGTGATTATACTTTAGTACTCATGTTGCTGCACATTTTATTTTTAATGGCCTCTAATTGAGTGCTAGTTGTGTTCCATTTTCATTTCTTTTTTAAAGAAATGTATTGCACACAGTCCCGATTTTGAGCAAGTACAAGGAGCCCATTTGCACATGACCCAAAATTTTATGAGGCCTCATAATTTCTACTACTCTTAGATACTTGCCCAAATTTAAATGCGTTTATAATATATTCATTTATTGTGGAAGAAAACATACTGACTTTGGTTGCCTAGATGATATTAGCCATTTCATCTAACTTGGCTGTACCAAGTTCAAACCCTGGTCTCTTCTGCATTTCTCCTTCTTTTTTTAAAGAAGAATCGACTAAAATGAAATTTTAAAAATTAAATTTAAAAAAAAAAATATATATATATATATATATATACATATATTGTATGCATTTATTCATATATTAAGGGGGCCCAATAATTACACTTAGCACATGACCCCTATAACTATTGAGACGGGCTTGCGGGCACGCAAAAAAAAAAAAAAAATGGTTAATGTTACTTATGTTTGCATTTCCCAGTGTATTTTGTAAGTTATTTTCATCTGTCACTGGGGATAAATGCCTCTAGATTTGCTTAGTTTGTTGGCTACTGTATCAACTATGTACTACTCCCTATGTTCCAAAATTGCTCGGTCATTCATCATTTTGGGACGGAGGTAGTAGTTCCTAATCTTACGACCTATTGATATGAATTGTATTTTTTTTTTTTTTATCTTTGGAATATTTCCTCTGTTTTCAAATAAAGCAGGCTTTGCTCAAGTGACAAAACATGGAGGAAGCAGGTCCTGCAACTGCCTTATTTTATCAATGGAGTACCCATTGGTTTAATGAATCTGTAAAATTTAGTTTCCGATTTTCATTTGATTGAACTCATTGAATGAATGCAGTTGGATATGAGACTGTTTTATGCAGTAGGAATAGCTGCTCTTTCTTTACACGAGAGGATGCGATATTTTTTCACCGCAAGTATCGAAATGGATACTCTCTTCATAGAAGATGAGAGATTTTTCCAATCAAGGTGAATGAAATATGCAATGTACTTGTTGGAAAACAAAATAATGTGTTTTGAATGAAATTATGGGTTATTTCCTAAAGGGTAATTTTGTCAAATTACTAAATTGTTTATGAGTTTGTGTTCTACTCCATGAGAACAAGAAATTAAGTATTTATTTTGATGAAATATAAATGATCGAAGTAAAAGAAAAGCCGAGCACTGCTGGTGACTCGCCCGAGCAAAGACCGGACAGAATGACTAGTTTCTGGACAGGTATGCTCGGTCGAGGCATATGTCTTGCATGACCGAGCAGTTCATGTGGCTAGTTTCTGGACAGGCATGCTCGGCCGAGGCATATGCCTTGCTCGGCCGAGCAGTTCCTGGAAAGTGATTTATTTTGATTTCGTAAATCGAAATAAATGAGCAGATAATTTGATTTCAAATTTCAAATGGGTAACAACCAAAAATTAAGTTTGAAAACTGAAATCGAAATATTAATTGTGTTTAATTTTTCGGATTAATGGTTGTTTTAATTTCGGATTAATGGCTTGTCAGTTTTGATTCTTTGGTTCCTAAGGGCTATACAATGGAGACTCACAAACAGTTGTTGACACACTTAGAAAATTAATCCTCCTCCATTTTCCTTGCTGCATATTGTTCTTCAATCTCTTTGGCCTTCTTGCGTACGTAGAATACAAGATGTGATACCGTCCAAGCACATTTCAGTTCGCCTGGATATTTAGGTGCAAAGTGCCTCCGGTCCCACGTTCTATCCTGGGAGACAAGTGTTCCACCAAAACTCAAGCACACTCGGTGAGGGGACAGACTATGTCTTAAGGAGACAGTGATTAGCATTGGGCTCGTGCAACAGCAACATTAAGCCTTCTTTCGTATTTCCAGTTTATTTTGTATTGTTATATTTCTGTAATTTTCTTTCTGTATTACCGACAACAATACTTTCACGATTTTTACAATCAATGCAATGTACCATTTAGTGACATCTTAATGTAATGTATTTTATCAATTTGTTACAAATAATGCAATTTACTTAGTTTTTTCATGCAACATACTTTATAATTTTGACTCAAATAATGCAATCAAATTGCATTATTTGTAACAAAACTAGTATTCTCTTACTCGTGCCATTAGCACGGCGACAGTATACAAATTAAAGAAATGATGAAATCGCCTTCCTCCCATCCAAAATAAAAAATAAAAAAATATACCCAATATCCTGATGATTACTTTGTTTCATAATCAACATTTGATAGAGGATGGTTTGTTTGTGTAACTGTCGTAGAGAATATGAGAAAGTCGATTATCCGGACCGTTATCCATTGAGGGTTAGTAAAAAAAAATTCTTAATCCCCATTTTACCATTATTCTTTTTCGTAAGTGTATGACGTATTGTGCGATAGGGGGATAGAGAGGTCGATTGCCTTAATGTATGGTTAAAGTTTATATCATTACCCGAACATCAGTACCATCATTGAGACAATATTTAGCCTTACTTGATTTGAACTTATAGCTAAATTGATTAACATGGTGAAAGAATATAATTTTTTTTTTTTTGTTAAACTACAATCTTAACATTTGATTCAAGCTATGAAACATTCCAATTCGATTTGTTTCTTCTCTTCTAAAATTTCACTAAAGTGATTAATTATAATTATAATTATAATTTAAAATATTTTATATGTACATAAAAATCTTAGAACTTTGATTGACGCACAATTAAAATACAATTAATAATTTTTTAATCATGCATATTTAATGTGGCTAGATTTCGTTAAATTTTAAGCGAATTTGTTAACAGAGTGAGAACATTTTGAAAAATGTAAAGGAAATCGCTCATTGTCGGCCCTTAGATTAGAGTTACTAAAAAATAATTCAACGATTGAAATTAAAAAGATATAAAATCATTTAATAATAGTCATTATTAGATGAGGGCGGTTATGAATTAATCTGAACCATTCTTTAAAGTCTATAGGAAGTTATTCCTTGAGACAATCACAGCCGCTCTTTATGGTGGTTGAAGATAGATCCTGGCCGCTCTTTGTCTTGCGGTTATTACCGAGCATTATTATAATATAGCTTATTATTATTATTTATTTTCCAAATTTTATTTCCAGTTATTTTTTCTTTTAATAATATATTTTGAAATTTCATCAATCTTTCGATCTAAAAATAATTTCAATTCTCGTACAACTTTTTGATTCCTCTTCCAAATCAACTTCTTCTTCATCATCATCTGTGATAATAATAATAATAATAATTATTATTATTATTAATTTTGAATTCCACCAATTCACACCATGCTGCTATCTTCCTTTGCACCTCATCTCTAAATTGTTTAAATGGTAAAATATTCATTAATGAATATTTTTAAATAAAGTCATTTTCCTGAAAATGTAATGCAAAATTAAATAAAACAAAATAAATATCTGATTTTTTAAAAAAAGTTTGATTTTGATCAAAAATAAATTTGATTTTTTTCTTATATTTATTTTGAGACGCAAACGGATGGAGTAGTATTTTATAATTGAAATATGATACATAACAAAGTCATGTAATGTAATATTGTTTCAGGTAGACATGTGCAAACAAATAGTAACACGCAATTGGGCTTCATACGTTTGTAGGATGGAAAATTAAATTAAAAAATTAAAAAAAATAAATAATAAATGAAAACCGATTTCAGAAACCGCCTAATATAAGCTGTTAGACCACTTTTCCAACTTTCAATCTCAGCCACCACTTATGGGGGAGGGGGAGGCTAAGAGACAGTGTTCTTGCAATGTATTGCATTATAGATTAGAAAGTACATTTCATTATGTTGTCACTAAATAGTACCACTACCTTTATTGAAACTGAATGTATATTACATTGTATAAATTGATAATTATTCCAATCATTTGAATAAAGACCAAGTCTAAAAACTCATGTTTCTTTGACCTTTGTATCTTCATCCCTAATTCTTTCAAACAATTCACTTGCTGGAAATTTCTATCCTTATAACATAAAAAGATTGTTCAGAATCACCTAGTTTTCTTAAGTCTTGAATCTGATCACACACCTAATTTGATTCATGTGTTATTGCCTTTATTTTTCCAATATATAAATACGTAGGGATATGTTTAATATAAATTCTTTTTTTCTATGCATTTACTTTGTCAAATGGCAAATGTTATGACCGGTGTTGTTTCTAGAACTTCTTTTTTTGTTAACGAAAACCCCACTACTTGGGTTGAGCGTTCGTCACCTGTGGATTGCCAACTCTAAATTTTATGTTTTTTAATAAAATTTCGTTGTTTGCTTGGAAAAAAAAAACTATAGTCATCTTGTAAATAAATTTTCAAATTTTGTTTCAATTTAATGTTGTAGCCTAGTGGTTGACACTTGTCACCTAAGAGCATAGGTCCCGAGTTCAAGTTACATATTAGAAAAATACGAGAACATGTATAAATCTTTCTTTTTAAAGGAAGAAACAAAATTACACCTACACACCCCAACCGTCCATTCTACTTCAATGTCCTCTAAGACTTGCAAACTATGTGTCTATGTTGTACATTCTAACTTATCTTTCTTGTTTTTTAACATAGCCTTGAAAGATACTTAAAAATAAAGATTAAATTTCCATCCTCCCAATAACCCACTATATATCATTAATTTTGTATCAAAATTAGCACTTATCATTCATGATCATGACCATATACAAAAGTACATGCTCATGAGAAAAATGGATATCAATTTGAAGGTGAAAATGATATAAAATTCCTTATTATTCCGGATAAAATGGATGTTTGCCGTTCCTTATAATAGTAGTAATTACTTCAAACCATAAGTCCAATGACTAGTACACTACTACACACCTGAAAAACCGAATAACAAAATAAATCGAATAACAAAATCCGGATATTTTTCGGATCCAAATTACAGTGTGGCTAATAAAGCTATCAAGAATTTCATGTTGCTTGATCCGTCCTCACAAGCCATTTTTTTAAGAAAAAGAATGTCTCATTTTTAAAATGGGATGAAATTTGAGATTTTGATAAGAAGTAGGTTAGTGGGAGTAGGGGAATTTTAACGGTGTATGATTGGAAAATTTAGGTGGAAACCATTTTTTGTAAGATAAACAGAGGTTTCGTTAGATTTTGTTAAGTTACGTTAAGTTTCGTAACATTTTTGGACGGAGTTAGTGTGTCTGGCAAAAACATATCCGTATTTGGAGTACAAAGGTTAAAATTGCTAAAAAAAATACAAGGTGGGTTAAAATCGAAGCTAGAGCATAGTACAGAGGGTTAAAATGTCTATTGACCTTTAGAAAATATCAAATTAAATGACCTTGTTGACTCTTTTGAAGCAAATTTAAATGTATTCATATAATTTTCTATCTCCAAGTTAATGTTGTCCCATTCTGTCAAAAGTTTAGCATAGCCAAGAATCTTACAATTATTTATTTGGTCCAAATATAATGTTTAATATCACAAACAAATGTGTTTTGTAAACAACACTTCAAAAATGGAATATAAAACATTGTGGCAAACTAGTAAGTGCAAAGTAGGTTCTGAGTGCAATTCTTAACTCACATCTCTAGTATGTCTTCATATGTAAGTAAATTGTGAGCTTTGAAACTTCACACTTTGCATGATTAATAACTATATATAGTCATTTTTACATATTTAGTTGAAACATTAATCAGGATTACAATGTATTAGATGGGTAGAATCTTCACCCTATATGAGGTGTAGCTATTACTCCCTCCGTTCCTTTTTATTTGTCTTTTAAACAAAAATCTCACAAATCAAGAAACTCATTATTTCTTCTTTCAATTTCAATTTCAATTTTAGCCTTTCTCTTTCATCTTAAATTCTATGCATTCTTACATAAGTAAATAAACAAAGACATCAATGATAAGGACAATTTTGACCATTGAAACAAAAAAGAGCTCAAGTGACAAATATTTAGGAACAATTTTTTTCTCCTAAAAAGACTAATAAAAAAGAATGAAGGGAGTACTTATCAAATCAAAGTATTTTACTTCGAATTTCATTCTCACATAAGAGAAATAACATTTTATTTAACCTCTATACATTTTGATTTTAATAAATGATTATTCTTGTTGAGATATTGGAGAAAACAAAATTTACAACTTGATTATCAATGGAGATGCAAGATTTTTATGGACCCATATGAAAAAATGATCTCTTGAAATTCTCAAATATTTGTCCAATTGGGCGATTGGGTGATTGGTTCTGGTTGTACCAATCTCGGGTTTGTTTTCCAAAATCTAAAAATCTTGCATCTAACCTTTTCTGATAGTAGGTTGTACGACACTTGGGTTTAATTCACCATACCTCCAAGTTTTAATCTTAACAGTGCAATCATTTCTTGTCGGGTCAATCAGAAAATTTGAGTTCGTCCCTTCGTAGTACTCACCCGCTTGATTGTCTTTACATCTGATAGAAATTGATACAAAGGGAGTTAAGATTGAAGATCAAAATTTCTTGGTCTATCTTGTGTGAAATTCGAAAGGATCGGAGAACTTGACTGCGCGTCCTTTTTGTATGTAGAATGGATTGATAATGTTGTATCTTGGGATAAGGAATTCTACCAATTGTGCCTCTAAATGATGTTGCCACACATTGTTTCGAATGCCTCTAAATGAGTTTTTTGTTATAAAATGTAACATTAGTTTTGCAGAAAATTTAAAATAGTTTGATTATTATTTTTAGAGAAAATAACAATTGAAATGTAGCAGAATATATATATATATATGAGTATAATTTGTTATACAAATGAATGTAATAATTTTTTAGAGGAAATATTACGTTTCAATTTTATGTTAACCTTAATCATTTTACTGCAAAACTGTGGTCACATTTCAGAATAAAAAACTATTACATTTCAGTATAAAAAAAAGTTACATTTTAGAAAAGAAAAATGATACATGAGACCGCCTCATTTTTATTTACTAATATACTAATTTATTTTTACATTTTTTGGTGTATATCTTTTTATATGTTATATACATACTCCCTCCGTCCCGTGTGAATGGACACTTATTTCCTTTTTGGGATGTCCCATGTCAATGGACACTGCCCAAAATGGAAAAGAATATTCACTATTCCCTCCACTCATTCTCTCTCCTACTTCACTTTTACACTCACAACATTCTCTCTCCTAGCTATACCTCCCACTCATTCTCTCTCCTATTTAATTCTTCATACTCACAACATTTTCTTTCATTTTTTCTCTCTCTTACTTTTTCTTAATTCTCACACCCATAAAGTTGGTGTCCATTGACATGGGACGGAGGGAGTATATCTCACTTGCATTAGAAAGATAATATTTAGAAAAAGTTGAAGTAGATCTTCTTGAATAACACTCTCCAAGATGTACACGGCTTTAGAAATCTCCATACGATTCTGAAGTCTACAAAGCCTATATATTAATAAGGCTGACTCAATATTTCCTATGCATTCTTAAATCATAAATTGAGAGCCATAACTCTGATTGAGTGCCTTTGTGAGAAATCCCTTTTGTAACACAATTTCTTTCTAGAACTTGCTTGAGTGTTTAGTATTAACAGTTTTAACAAATAGAATTTTTTGTTATCTACAACAATTTGTTTTAGATAAATGGTAAAATCGTTTTTTTTTTTTCATAATTTTAAGTTTTAAATTTCGCTGAAATCTGTTTTTGTATAGTCTCTGGTGTAATCACATCAGGACCTACATTCTAACTCTTTGATTTAACTTTCGCTTTTCTAGCTGCCAAAACTCTCAATTGGCGCCAGAGACTACACTCTATTATACTAAGTGTGATCTAAAAAGAGTAGCCATAACAAAAAGTCGGATAAATCAGTATCGTCCACCTGTGTGTTAAATGGTACAAACAATTCTTTATAGAAAACTAAGATGCGTCTTTTCATGAAAGCAATTGATGAAAGAATGTGGCTAATCATAATTGTCTCATTGTTTCCTCGTAAGGTTTATATTCATGTGGCACTGAGAGATTATATATTCATATAGCTATAGAAGACAAAGAAAAAGGAAATGAAATTAGTGGTGTTTTTTGTTAACTGTTTTTGGTATATATGGTAATATAGTTGTAAATGGCAAAAAAAGGAAATAAATGCAAATTTTAGTAATTTATGTCATCAATCAATCGGGTCTCCCTCTCTTTCTTCTTTTACTATTTTCTTTTAATTTTTAACTCAAAACCTATTTTATTTATGGCTAATTGTCCTCCAATTTGGGGTACTATATAAATTAAACAATAGTTTAAATTTATGTTTATTTATATTTTTTGATGCATCAAAAATATTCATTTTTATTTAAAAGTATATAATATTATTTTAATAAATTTTATCTTTCCCCAAAATAGATACTCCGTATATCTTAGAAAAATCAATCCAATCTAATAGACAAAATTGATTGAGATTGCGATTTTAACATTTAATTTAGTTCTTTAAAAAAACATTGATTCAGTTTTAAAGTCTAATGAATTTGACAAAATCATGTCAAAAGTAAAGCACTATCTGTATTCTTAGAATGAGAGTATGTCTGTAGCTTCTATTCATGATGGGGAGTCGGAGAACTCACCAATAGCCGGCAATTTAATGAAATTTAGAATGTTGAAACATTTCTTATTAATTATAACTTTATGGTGACAAATATTTATAACTTCATGCCTTCATGGTGATAAATAGTTAGTTAACAATTCATGATATTTTTTTTCCAAAAATAAAACATTTTAATGAATACTCCCTCCGTCCCACATCAGTTGAGACTTATTTCCTTTTTTGTTCATCCCATGTGAGTTGAAACTGCTCAAAATGATAAAGAATCTTTACTATTCCTTCCACTCATTCTCTCTCCGACTTTACTTTTACAGCCACAACACCAATCAACTTATTATGCCTTCCACTAATTCTCTATCCTACGTAATTTTTCATACTCACAAACAACTCCTCCCATTATCTCTCTCTCCTACTTTTCCTTAATTCATGTGCCAAAATTTATGATCTCAAGTAACGTGGGACGGAGGGGGTATCTAAAAATGCAAAATACTATTATTATTTCAAGACTATCTTCAATATTAATAGTTTTTGTTAATAATCTTATTCTTCTAATATTAAATATATTATGAAAGCTATGTGCTTACATATTTATGTATTTACTATAATTTTTTTGCATAATATTAATACTCTTAATTGTATTGGTGCATATGTAAATATTTTATTTAATAATTAAAGTAAAAACATATATTTTTAATATATATCGCGCATCGCACTGGTGCATTGTTAGTTTGAAGCAAAATATAAATTTAACTACAATTTTTCTTATCTTGGGTAGATATGGAAAACACAGAAGATAATGAGTAAATAGCTCATCATATCTATAATACAATACAGGTTAGTCATAACCGCCTCTTAGCCTGGGTATAAAGAGGGGCTAGGATTTAAAGTTGGAGAGTTGATCCAAGGGCTGACAATCCTCCTCCCCTTCAACCGTTTAATAACTCCCCCACCTTCTCCCCAAGCGGTTGTTACTCCCAAGCCGTGTTTTAATCCCACGCCCCCTTCAATCTAAAGTATCTCCTCTCCAATTTCCACAACAATTACATGACTGAGAAAAAAAATTGAGAATGAAGAGAAAACAGAGCAACAACAGCTTCTGGAAACCCTACGAGACTTGGCAGTCAAAGAGATTTGTGAGAAATTATTCAGCGCTAGAGACTCCGACAACTCCAATTTGTACGTCGATTGGCCGAAAATCCGTGAACCTCTCTTAGCTTGCCTCTCTACTACACCGCCGCCGACGGAAACTTCATCATCGACTTCGCCGCTGGCTGAAACTTCAACATCGACGTCGCCACCATCGCCGTTGCAAATTCTCATCCCCGGTTGCGGCAGTTTGCGGCTTCCCGAACACCTCTATGACTCCGAATTTCACTGTATCACCAATATTAATTTCTCTAACTGCGACCCTAAACCCAATTAGGGTGACGCTTCTGCCGGAGGGTATTTGGGGGAATATCGTCAATGGACACTGTCGTTGTTCGAAATTGCAGGGGATTTGGGCATTTTTTTGATTTTCTTGCTGAGATAAGGGATTGAAAACAGTTAAAAAATGCTACTATTTCTTTTAGGTTTACAGAGGAGAGCAGAGGGGGGAGAGGAGATTCCAGATTCCTATGTTTGAGGTAGAAGAAGAGGGTGATATGAAGGGGGAAGAGGGGGAGGGAGAGAGAAAGGAGGCGGTCAGAAAAGAGGGATGGTGGTAGGGATTGGTCGGTGGTGAATGGAGGGGCGGCGTTTGGGAATGTGGAGTGAGGATAGAGAGAAGGAGCGGCTGTTGTTGTAGAGAGAGAAGGTGCGGCTGTTGTTGGAGAGAGAGATGGAGCCGCTTGGAGGGTTTGGGTTAATTAGGGTGTTGGTCATTTAAATGGGGTATTTGGGCTGAACCAAGTGGGCCTATTGTGTTGTGGGCTTCGCAATGACATATGTTAATTTAACTGAGAAAACTAACGTCGTTAGTGATAGTGCTAATGAATGTAAAAAAATAAAGTTGAATGTGTTGGATACAAACAAAATTAGTTTGGTGGTAAAATCCACAAAAGGGCAATAATTGAGTTTTTTTCTTTTTTCAATTCACCCCCTACAACATTCGAAATAACAACTAAACCCCTAAATTTTAATATTCACTTTTTAGACCAAACTATCGAAAATACACTCGGGACAATGACATGTGCAATGACACATGTTAATTTAACTGAGAAAAACTAACGTCGTTAGTGATAGTGCTAATGAATGTAAAAAAAATAAAGTTGGATGTATTGGATACAAACAAAATTAGTTTGGTGGTAAAATTCACAAAAGGACAATAATTGATTTTTTTTTCTTTTTTCAATTCACCCCCTACAACTTTAAAAAGAACAACTAAACCCCTAAATTTTACTCCCTCCGTCCCAGACCAAAGGTCCTAGGGGAGTATTTCACGGTTTTTAAGAAAATTTAAAAAAAATGAATAAAAAATTGAAAGTGGGTAGAAGATTAGAGGAAAGAGAATGTAAAAATTAAAAATATTTAATAGGAGAGAGAATGAGTGGGAGAAATAGTAAGTTAATGAATGGTTTTTTTGTAGGAGAGAGAATGAGTGGGAGGAATAGTAAGTTAATAAGTGATTTTTTTTGTAAATATGTTAAAATTATAAGGATATAATGAATGATTTTTTTAAAATATATAAACATTATGAGGGTATAAATGTCTGAAACACTGTTCACATATTTCCATTTATGGAATGGGACTTTTGGTCTGGGACGGATTAAAAGGGAAAGTAGGACTCTTGGTCTGGGACGGAGGGAGTAATATTCACTTTTTAGACCAACTACCGAAAATACACCCGGGACAATGACATGTGCAATGACACATGTTAATTTAACTGAGAAAAACTAACAAGGCTAGAAGTAGCTCAAATGGTGAAAATAAAAGTGTATAAGCAAGTATTATAAGACTCATTCCGGCTATCTATAAAACTATGAACAACAACTGCGCGTCTGCGCCAAAAGCATGATTGGAATCAAGGCGCAACCTTTACAAAGGGATAAGTAAGACCAGTTGTTCAGTTGTGCTATCGGTCTTGCTTAGCATTTACAAATTCCATATTTTGGATTTGTGATTCTTCCCTTTTGCATGACATGTAATCAGATTGGCTAGATTCCCTTTTGCGTTAAATAGAATTGTAATAAAATTGTCTTGAATATTATCTTATGTTATAGTGTTTTTATTGTGTGCTTTTACATTTTGATCAATTCAAGATATTTGGGAGATTTTAATGTTGTTTTTCTCTATATTTTTTTACTTGATCAACATGTATACCGTTCCCGTGCCATTGGCACGGGCTAGGGAGTACTAGTTATATAACATAACGTGGAAATTGAAGGAGAAAACTCTTGGACTAAATTCATTATCTTGGTAGTTCTTAAATATATTTCTTTGAGTAACTTGTATTTTTTAGCAAAGAACTTTCATTATATATATTTTATAAATACAATATTTAATATATAATCTGTATATAACATTTATGTACAAACTTGATTATATTTGAGAAATACATCAAATATAATCAAGTTTCTTCTTTGACTCCCTAATAGCGGAGCCAGGAATTTAAGAAAGGGGGGGGGAGAAGTTTCGGAGTAAAGGAAAGATGAACGGGGTTCAGAGGCAGCGTCCCCCGAAATATTTTTTTTGCTCTCTCATATAATTCAACACATGTATAACATAATTACACGTACTAAAAGTTCAAAATAATAGTTATTCAACATCTAAAAATCTTACCTATCAAAACAACATCATAAATATAACATATTTTACTTCAACATACACTACTTCGTCTCATTAAAAGTTACACTCTTTACCTCTTTTGATTTGATGTCTTATTAAAAATTACACTTTTATAAAAATGAAAATGTGTTAATACTTATTTATTCAATGAGACCCACAACTTTAATGATGAACTTGATTATACTTCGATTAATAATTTAGATAAAAAATTATTATTGAATTACAATTGATATTTGTCTCAATAGCATTTTTTAGTTTTTCTTTAGAATAATTATTTTTATCTAAATTATTAATCATATAATCAAGTTCATGATTAATTTCTATTTACGTGGGATGGAGAGAGTATATGTTATTTCAAAATAAAAATATATTTTTTAGTGAGACAGAGCGAGTATAGTTGTATTTACATTATAGTGAAATGCCATTGTTAAAAAAAATCAAGGGAGGGCAGCTGCTTGACCCATGTGGCCCAGCCTGTGTGAGCCCCTCTTTTTACAATAAATGGAAAAAAAAATTGAAGCAACTCCTTAGCTAATGTTTAAGAACAGCACTTTAGTTCATGAAGATCTTCAACCATGTCCTCATATCTTTGAATAGAATTCAAGCCTAGAGAATATTATAGATCTGTGCCGAGAGAAGGCGTATTAAGTACTTGAACTATACTCCGTAGATAAAGAAACTTCATTTCGTCATCATAGACAAGAATAGACTGACCAAAAGAATTAAGAAATCAGCCATGCCATTTATAAAAAAGAGAAACAATAATAAATTATTAAAAGTTGAAAAATCGAGTAATTTTGACGTACTTGACCAATATCATCTTCCTTGACAACACCGAGCGGTATAATATTGGATCTGATCCTTGTTGCCAAGGATTTCTCATCCTGAAAAACACATACAAATTAAGGAGTTCAAAGCAATTAGTAAAACCTGTTTAGTTGGGCATGGAAAACAATATGCTTAAAGCCTTAAACTTATTACGAAGGGTTTATATGGTCTAAAAATTTTCAATCAACGATACAGGGATGATATGCTAAAGAATGATATGGTGTCATCCTTATTAAATGAAATGATTTCTCACCTTCTATTCTTTTGACAATATCAATGTCACCATAAAAAACTGGTGTGAGAACAAACCTTCTCGAAAGATGGCCTTCTTCGACAAGTTTTTCCCTTCGGTAATTTCAATGCAAAAAAAAGGCTAATAAATCTTGATGATTGGCAAAGAACATATGGATTTTGGCACTATTTAATATTGCTTGATTTTAGGATCAGGTATGATTGGGATGATTTCAATAAACAAAAAAATAATGAAATTATTCTATTTATATGAGTTACATTTTCTTATTTACTAATTGATCCCCCATTTTTTGGAAGATCAAAATTGGATTTCAAAATTCAAACATTGATTGAGCTTAAATCGGGGTAATTTACTGTATAATTTTAAACATTAACTTAAATACATGAGATAATTTTAACTGATAATTTTGAATGATAAGTGTTTAAATTTGCTTATGTATATCTTTGGAAATTTAAAAAGAGGGGATAATAAAGCTATCGGTTTAAATATATAAGTAGATATTAATTTATAAAATTATGAGTTGCTCTTATGAAAAACTAGTTTTTTCATAACATTATGAAAAAATGTGTTTTTGGACCCGGTTAAACTTGAGATACGCGAATTGAACCGGAGACCGATTCAGTAACATAATTGAACCGTATTTTGTCAAATCAAATCCAAACGAACACACAGTCACACACAGTAAAACACAGAGTTACGACGCCGCAACAGAGAAATTCATCGAGCTAAATCAAAATTCAATCTAAAATCATTCCGTTTCAGACGATTTAGGTAATATATGATTCACTGTCAATTATAGACTATGAATTCATATATTTACAATCGTTCCTAATTGTTTTATTCAATACTGGCGATTTTTGATTAGGTTATGATGGGCTTACGTGATTTTGAAGATGAAACTGGAAGTAATGCTACTGTAATTGATCGAATTCAGCACGAAGATGAAACTGGAGATAATGCTACGGCAATTGATCAAATTCAGCACGAAGATGAAACTGGAGATAATGCTACTGTAATTGATCGAATTCTGCACGAAGTTGATGATAATCACGATACAGGTAATCCAATTTCATAATGCCAGTTATTTTATATATAATGCTAGTAGTTTGAAGTACCAGTTTTATTTTTTTTAATTGCCAGATTGTGTTATTTAGATTGCCAGTATCACTTATTTAGAGTTCCAGTTTTAATTTTTTAGGATACTTTGTTCATTGAAGTTCCAGTTTGTGTTTATAGGAGTGCCAGTATCATTTATTTAGAGTGCCAGTTTGTGTTATTTAGTTCCAGTTTGTGTTATTTGTAGCTTCAGCCACTGTCTTGTTATTGTAGTGCCAGTTTGTGTTTTTATGAGTGCCAGTATCACATATTTGGAGTCCCAGTTTGACTTATTGAAGTTCCAGTTTGTGTTATTTATAGCTTCAGCCAATGTCTTTTTATTGAAATGCCAGTTTGTGTTTTCAGGAGTGCCAGTATCACTTATTTGGAGTGCCAGTTTGAGTTATTTAGTTCCAGTTTGTGTTATTTGTAGATTCAGCCACTGTCTTGTTATTGAAGTGCCCGTTAGTGTTGTTTGGACTGCCAGTATCACATATTTGGAGTGCCACTTTGACTTATTGAAGTTCCAGTTTATGTTATTTGTAGCTTCATCCACTGTCTTATTGTTGAAGTGCCAGTTAGTGTGGATTGAATTGCCAGTATAACAAATTTGGAGTGCCAGTTTGACTTATTGAAGTTCCAGTTTGTGTTATTTGTAGCTTCAGCCAATGTCTTGTTATTGAAGTGCAAGTTTTTGTTTTTAGGAGTGCCAGTATCACTTATTTGGAGTGCCAGTTTGTGTTATTTAGTTCCAGTTTGTGTTATTTGTAGCTCCAGCCACTGTCTTGTTATTGAAGTGCCAGTTTGTGTTGTTAGGACTGCCAGTATCATATATTTGGAGTGCCAGTTTTAAATTTTTAGGATACTTTGTTCATTGAAGTACCAATTTGTGTTTTTAGGAGTGCCAGTATCACTTATTTTGAGTGCCAGTTTGTATTAATTATTTCCAGTTTGTGTTATTTGTAGCTTCAGCCAATGTTTTGTTATTGAAGTGCCAGTTTGTGTTTTTAGGAGTGCCAGTATGACTTACTTGGAATGCCAGTTTGTGTTATTTAGTTCCAGTTTGTGTTATTTGTAGCTTCAGCCACTGTCTTGTTATTGTAGTGCCAGTTTGTATTGTTTGGAGTGCCAGTATCACATATTTAGAATGCCAGTTTGATTTATTGAAGTTCCATTTTGTGTTATTTGTAGCTTCATCCACTCTCTTGTTATTGAAGTGCCATTTAGTGTGCCATCAAATAAGTAATACTGGCACATTCAAAAATTAAAACTAGCACTTCAAACCAAACTAACTGGCACTTCAGATCTAAAGAAAAATTTATTAAACAGTAGATATTATACATTAAAAAAAAACTACAAACAAACAAGCCAACTCAACAAACAAAACACCAAACACATAACAAATTATTCATTCATTCATGCTCTCCATAAACTTATAGAGTGCAGAGTGCTGGAACATATCATGCTCTCCATAAGCTTTAGTTGCCCCACGATCCTTGGCATGTAACAGAAGAGAATCCCAAATCCATGTTGATTTCTTGCTGTTCTTATTGTCACAGAATGGGCAGTGAAGGTTATCTGAACTGTTCCACAAACTATAATATCCCTCCTTAATATCTTCTAAGAAACCTGCAATTTTTTTAGCACCTCTTTCTTCTTCATTGTCTTCAACATTTTTCTCAGTCTTGACTGACCTACTCGTACTCATACTGAGAAATTGATTGCTTTTTAGATGAAATTTAGAAATAAAAAAGAAGTGAAGATCTAACTTATTTATACTGAATCCGTGACTGTACACATTTATTACTCGTGACTCTTTGAATTCGTGACTGTTGAATCCGTGACTGTACACATTTATTACTCATGACTGTTGAATTCGTGACTGTTGAATCCGTGACTGTACACATTTATTACTCATGACTGTTGAATTCGTGACTGTTGAATTCGTGACTGTTGAATCCGTGACATTATTGCTTAAGGACAAAATGGAGCAGTACTAGTTGGGACAACTTTTGAACCCGTGACTGTTTTTGTTTTTTTATTACTCAACATGGAACACCTAACTTTGGAACACCTGTCCTAGTGCATGCATTTAAACAACACTCACTGAAAATATTAAAAAAACACAATCTGGCACTCCAAATAACACAAACTGGCAATCCTAACAACACAAACTGGCACTTCAATCAACAAAAGTATCACTGACACTCTAAACAACTCACTGGACAATATTATTAAAAACACTGGCACATTAAAAAATTAAAACTGGCACTTCAAACCACACAAACTGGCATTTCAATAACAAGACAGTGGCTACAAATAACACAAACTGGAACTTCAATAAGTCAAACTGGCACTCCAAATATATAATACTGGCACTCCTAAAAACACAAACTGGCATTTCAATAAAAAGACATTGGCTGAAGCTACAAATAACACAAACTGGAACTTCAATAAGTCAAACTGGCACTCCAAATATGTGATACTGGCACTCCTAAAATCACAAACTGGCACTTCAATGAACAAAGTATCATAAAAATACATCAAACACAACAAAATTAAAAACAGAATTTAGTACAATTAAACACTACCACTACCACCTGCTCCATCATCGCCTACGTTTTCATTCAATTTGTTTTTTGGATCATATTCATTCAAAATACATTCCAAATACATTTCCAAAGCCTTGTGGTGAATCCTAGCAGCTTCATCAATGTTGTGAGCGTTGCCAAACTCATGAGCATGATTGACTATCCCCACATAATCCTTATCCCTACAATTGTGTCCATTACATGGCTCCAATGGACAACGAAATGAGGGAGTACCATTTGCAGAAGAAGGCTGCAAAACAACAAGATGACCATAGATGAATTTTTGGTAGCACACCATGTATATTTTCCAACTTTTGTCTTCATTTGAATCACCCAAAGTTGGCTCACTAGAATTTCCCTTGCCTTTGTTCATCGCTAGAAAATTTATTAAAGGTAGAATTTTTCTTGAACTTGATGTATATGCTTGCCTTTGGACAGATTTATATAGGCTGAGTACTTGAAACCAGTCAAAAAAGTTGGTCAATGAATTCAATGCACTTACCAACTGTACACATTTATTACTCTTTGACCATTAAAGACAAGCAAACTTATCATTATTTATTACTGTTGAAGGAGGTGTATTCGACGGAATATACTTCCTCAATAAATATAATATCCAGTGTATGTTGTTTGAATTGCCAGTTTATGTTGATAGGAGTGCCAGTATTAATTATTTTAAGTACCGCTTGTGTTATTTCGAGTGCCGTTGTTACTTATTTGTAGCTTCAGCCACTTTGTTATTATTGAAGTGCCAGTTAGTGTGGTTTGAAGTGTCAGTTTTAATTTTTGAATGATCCAGTGTTTTTTATAATATTGTCCTATGAGTGTTTTTTGAAGTGCCAGTGAGTTTTATTTGGAATGCCAGTATTACTTATTTCAAGTACCAGTATTTCCAATGTAATATGCCAGCATCTGTTTTTTCAATGTTATTTCCAATCTAATTTTTTATTTTTATTTGCAGCAAGCCATATTGATATTACTTCATCACTGCTGGGTATAAAAGCAAAGACATGGGAAGAACTGTATCAATTGTACAAGGATCATTCCAATGCCTTGGGATTCAGTGTTAAAATGACAACCTCGCGTGTCTCTAAGAAAACATCAAGGCCAATAGATAAATATTTTATGTGTTCATGCCAAGGATACACACAAAGAGGAAAAGAAATTGATGTTCCAGCTCCAATAGAAGTCGGTGAAGTAGAGATTCCATCTCCATTGGAACGAATTGAAAACCCAAAGAGGAAAATGAGGAAAAAGAAAGCCCCTTCTAAAAGGACAGGTTGTCAGGCTCTGATGAGAGTAAAATTGTTAATTAAGGAAGACTTGTATGTGGTTGCACGGCACGAAACTGAACACAACCATGAGATGACAAGGCCAGAATGGAACCACTTCAAGCGTAGCGAGAGGTCGATATCAGAAGCTACAGGAAAAATAATAGAGCAATTTGAAGAAGCTGGCATCAAGCCAACCGATGGATTTAATGTTTTGGCAAAAACAGCTGGTGGGGAAGAATATGTTGGGCATACAAGAAGAGATCATCTTAACTTTGTACAGAGATTGAGAATGGAAAAAATAGAAATGGGCGATGCACAAACTGTAGTTGATAGACTGAGCCAAATTCAGGATGAAGGATTCTACTTCAAAATGCAGTTTGGGGAAGAAAGTAGACTCAGTACTTTGTTTTGGAGAGATGGTATGATGAGGGAGGATTATGAATTGTATGGGGATGTTGTTGTGTTTGATACAACTTATAACACAAATAAATACAATTTGATTTGTGCACCAATAGTTGGGGTGAACAACCACTGGAACACTGTGATGTTTGGTTGTGCTTTCTTAACAAGTGAAAAGACAGAAACATTTGCTTGGCTTCTCAAAGAATTTGTAAAATCAATGGGTGGAAAAGAACCAAAAACAATTTTCACCGATCAAGACTTTGCAATGTCGAAAGCGATTGAAGAGGTAACTTTTATTTTATTTCCAATGTTTCATTTATTGTTTTTTTACTATGTGCCATTGCATGTGTTATTATGTGCCAGTACATGTTTTAGACAGTGCCAGTACTTGTGTTAGTAAGTGCCAATACATGTTTTAGATAGTGTCACTACTTGTCTAATTAAATGCCAGTTCATGTTTTAGACTTTGCCAGTACTTTTGTTAGTAAGTGCCAGATCATTTGTTATAATGTACCAGTGTTAGATTTTATAGTGTTTGACTATATTATAAATTATTGACAGGTTTTTGAGGGAAGAAAATAATTTACTAAATTGAAACAAATTTAAATTACATTTTTTCCCTTCCCATAACCACCATAAGTCTTAACACCAGAAACTCCACCACATCCTCCATCACCTTTGTCAAAGGGCTTCTTCTTGACCTTGTCCTTCTTGCAAGAAGGAATTTCCACAGGTCCAAACAACTCCAAATACTCCTTAAGGTATTTTGCCAAAGCCTTGTGCTCAGCTTTGGCAACATTGGAGAAAGAGGAAGTGGGTGCACAAGAATCAAAGGCATGCTGAAGCATTGCAGTTTGGTTCCTTTCACGTATCTTACGCCCTGCACAAGGCTGTAGAGGGCATACATACAACTTATCTGGAGATGTCCAAATACCGAGGGATACGAAGATGACCAAAGTGGAGTTTCTTTGTCATTTCACGAAAGGCACTCCTAAACTCTTTCTCACCAGAGTCATACTCATCATTTGAGGACATATTGCTTGAAATTATAAGAGAACTGATTTTAATGAATGAAGAGATGTAATTTTGAAATATCAATTTCATGTGTTGTATAGTGCTAGTGTCTAGCCCCTTCCTATTTATAGTGCATATACCTACACTGTTTTTTGTTTGGTTTGTAAATGCTTTAACATTAACTGGTTATGTAATTTCCAATGTTTGACTATTGTGTAACAGCTTTTTACATAGAATTGTTAACATTCACTGGTTATGTAATTTCCAATGTTTGACTGGAATAGGTAAATTATATGATTTGTAACAGCTTTTTACAGAGAATTGTTAACATTCACTGATTATGTAATTTCCAATGTTTGACTGGAGTAGGTAAATTATATGATTTGTAATAGCTTTTTATATGTGCCAGTTCTTGGTTTAGTTAATGCCAGTTCTTGAATTAATAAGTGCCAGTTCCAGTGTTATGAATAACCAGTGTTAGATTTATAATTGCTAGTGTTATTATTTTATAGTGCCAGTGTATAGCTTTATTAATGACAGTGTTTGACTATATTATAAATTATTGATGTGTTTTTGAGGGAAGAACAAGACATAGGTTATGCTTGTGGCACATTCAACAAAATGCTATATCTCACTTTGGACAACTAAAGACAGATGAAGAATTTAAAAGGAATTCAACAATTGCTTGAGAGGATGTAGTGATGAATCCGAAGTTTGAAAATTGTTGGCATTCAATGCTAGAAAAATATAACCTTCTTGAGAACAGATGGTTCAATCGTTTATATAGCTTGAGAGAGAAATGTTGTACAACATTGAGTAAAGATTTCTTCTCAGCTGCATATTATCTTCACAGAGAAGTGAGAGCACAAATCATGCCATATGTTTCAAAGCAAATAGAAGCACGTCCCTAACACAATTCTTTGATATATTCAATGAGACGGTAAAACGTTGGAGAAGTATGGAGCAACGAAAGGAATTTGATTCAATAAACTCAAAGCCTCGCACAGAAATACATGGAGCTTTAATAAGACATGCAAGGGAGGTTTACACGGAGGAAATATTCAGATTTTTTGAGAATGAGGTCAAGGCAGCTTTTGCTGCAAAGTTTAATATTGGCTTTTGCTTGGATGAAAACAACAAGTTGTTTGATGTTGCTCATGAGAACCATCCAGACAAGTTTGAAAGGGTACTTTTCTCGCGAAATAATGAAAAGATTACTGTGAACTGTACATGCAATCATTTTAGTGAAGTCGGTTGGTTGTGCTTTCATTGCATTAAGGTTCTCAACTTGACAAATATCGATCGGATACCGGAAGAGTACATTCAAAAAGGTGGACAAAGACAAACCAAATCAAATGTATGGAATAAAACTTACCAAGGAATATCTACTACTCCAACCGAGCAACACAATTCAATTCCTTGGAAACAACAGATGGCGAGAAAGTACTACGATTTAATGATGACATGCCATGAAAACAAGTGATGCAAGAAGAATTCTAGAAGATGGGTTTAATAGAGATACATTGCTAGTACAAGAAATACTCTCCCGAAATGTACAAGGTGTTGGACCAACAACAAGTGAAAATAATAGTGCTTCAACAAGCACAACATTTAGTGCACCTACAATGACGGATCCCGTACGTGCGTATACAAAGGGTAGAAAAAGAAAACCTAAAACAAAGTTTGAACGGAGAAAACCAATTACTAATGAGTATGGTTCGAAGACCCCGAATGAACACTTGATTTGATATTTTTGTAACCAAACTTTATTGTTTTCACACTGTTACAACTGATTGTATTATAATTTTTTTAAGTAGTGCCGCTTTGCTTATTTAATATGCCGTTGTTTGTTATTGAATGTGCCATTGTTTAATATTTTAAGTACCAGTGATGCCTGTTTCTGTTTATTAAATATATTGCCAGTACATAGGTTTTGTATTGTCAGTCTTTGTTATTGAATGTGCCACTGTTTATTATTTGATGAAGTATTTGAAGGTTGATTGCACAAAAAAAAAAAAGCAAAATTAATATGCCAGTTTGTGTTGTTTGGAGTGCCAGTATCAATTATAAGGAGTGCCAGCTTGTATTATTTCGAGTGCCAGCCTTACTTATTTGTAGCTTCACCACTCTTTTGTTATTGAAGTGCCGCTTAGTGTGGTTTAAAGTGCCAGCTTTTGTTATTTAGAATGCCGCATTTTTTATAATATTGTACAGTGAGTGTTGTTTAGAGTCAGTAAAACTTAGTTGATTTAAGTGCCAGTTTGTGTTATTTAGAATGCCAGTATTACTTATTTGGAGTGCCAGTTTATGTTATTTGGAGTGCCAGTTTGTCTTTAATGATGAAATAGTGATAAGTTTGTCTGTAATGGTAAGTGCATTGAATTCATTGACCATGAGCTGTTCCATGAACACATGTACCAACATTGCATCAATAAAAATGTTAAAAATAACACTAATTCACTCATAAAAAAACAATAATTCAAATACAAACAATTCAAATACAAACAATTCAGATACAAAACACTAATTCATTGTTTTGTTGTTGCTTTCCTAGTCTGATACTTCTTCGCAACCCTCATATCATCATCTGATTTTTTCTTCTTTTCTACCTCTTTCTTTTTTTTTTCTTCTTCTTTCCTTTTCTTTTCTTCTTCTTTCTTTTTTTTTTCTTCTTCTTCCCTTTTCTTTTCTTCTTCTTCATCAATCTTCTTCATGGATTCTCTTTTATCGCTTGTAAACAACCCTAACTGCTTCAGTAAATGATGTCGTTCAGTATTAATATCACAAAGAAGTAAGCTTGCTAGAATCTCGGCCCTCATACGCACTGTTGATGACTTATCACACAACTCAGGGCAAGAGTAAATTGCGCCATTAAATTGTCTCATTTCAGCCATTAGGTATACTCCACAGTCACTATTACCATCAGCATTATCTTTCAAAATCCAATCAACTTGCATATTCTCAAACTTAAAATTCGATATATTTGCAGCACTTGGATGATTTATGTGATTTAAGAACTTTTTGAAGGGTGCTTGCTGCAAAATTAATATGGAAGTTCTGGTAAAGAAAATAACAAAAAAAAAAAAACAATTCAATAAATAAGATTACCATGCTATGAGCAAGTTTTGGCACGTTCTGTCTCTTCCAATCATTCATTGGCAAGTTGTCAAGATACTGAAATGATTGACTCTCAGTATTGACAACAAAAAGTGTGTAATGGTCACTCTTGTTGTCACCTCTATGGCAGGGCAAAAAGAACTGCAAGAAAATAAGTGCCAGTATCAGAGTTTAAAAGTACCAGTCAAGTAATCTTTTATACCAGTTTATTGATTAATAAGTGCCAGTACATGTATGTATAAAATGACAATGCATACCAATTTAACTTCACTCAAATCAGCTCCCTCAGCATCATTAAAATTAATATCAATCCAATGTATTAAACTATCAGTGATTTCTTGCCCAGCTGATGATATAACATCTTGAGATGTCTTCGTTGTACGTTGAATCCAAGCAGCCTGTATAACACATTAATAACATCAAATTTAAAAATGCACACAAATATAATTTAATTAACAAACAATCATAGATAATATAATTATTGAATGTACTAGCATCATAGATAAAGAACTTACAGAATGACTAAGCCCAAACATAAACTTATTCATACTACCAGACTTTCGCTCCATCTTATTAAGAAGAATAGCCCAACTCTCGATGGTATTTGAAGTTATTTCCTTGTCTTCATCCATGCTCAAAATATCTTCAACCGTTAAGCTATGGAACATTGAGTAAATAGGATCACAACCGCCGTAAAAGAAAAATAAATTAGTAAATGCTTTTACATACAAGTGTATACATTCATAAAAGGTGGCATTGTTTGGGTATTGATAAATTTATAGCTTACTCCTTCAGATTCTTTGAAAAGTGTGTAGACATGCACATGTCAATGCCTCCTTTCTCGGCTTCAACATCGGTCGCAACAAATCGCGTTGTTGATCATAAACCGAGAACAAGATACAAATTCCTCATTACCTTCCCCACACCCACCGTGCACCCTACATTCAACATCTCATAACAACTCATAAAGCCAGCTTTCATTTATATTCGCAATAATGTTATCAATATCAACATCATCTCGTCTCCCGAAAATCTCATTAACTTCCTGTTCTTTCGCTTCGTAGGTTCTCTTCTCTTCTCACTAGATACTTGAGATAAAAGCTCAAATGATGGAATTGAACCTTTACTTTTCTTTCCCATGTCACCTTTTGGTTTCTTCAAAATGTCTGAAATAATATTGTCAATCTCAGAAAAATATTCTTCATCAAAAATATCATCTTCTACTTCCTCCCCCTCCACATTCTCCTTATTCTCTTTCTCTACCCCCATCTCATCTGCTACATTTCTTCCCTTATCTTTCTTGATACATTTAAGTCTTTCAATGTGAGCATGGACAGCATTGTCAAGTTCCTTCCTCAATATATCCCATGACTCCTTAACAGCCTACAACAATGAAAAATAGTAAGAATGAAAAATAGTGTGTGTATTTTAAGTGCCGATACATGTTATTCATTGTGCCGGCTTAAGTAATCAATAGTGCCATCATAAGAAATTCAAAGTACCAGTTTAAGTAATAAACAGTAAGAATGAAAAATAGTGTGTGTATTTTAAGTGCCAGTACATGTTATTCATTGTGCCAGTTTAAGTAATCAATAGTGCCATCATAATAAATTCAAAGTACCAGTTTAAGTAATAAATAGTGACATAACTTACATTGCTTGCCTCTTCATTTCTTTCCTTCGCAGCACTTTCAATCCTTAACGGAATATATTCTTCCTCCACAAAATCACAGCGTACTTCCTCCACAAAATCGTCGTCAACCCTACTTATAGGATAAACATTCTGTCCATAAAAAAATAAATTTCCCCAACCAACTTTCGCTTCGGAATCAATCCTCTCTTTGAATTTTTTAGCATTCCAATGATTAATCAAAGGGAGAACAGTTGATTCTTTCACCCCTTGAAATGGAAATCTTTGAAGGTAAGCAATCACCAACACCATAACACATCCACTACAGTTTTTTGAATTCTTTTTTTGAGTCTTAAACCTCGATACACCCTGACATAATTTGTCCAAAACATATTGACACCAATCAAACTTGCTTATTTGTGAAACGTCTTCTACAATACTTAGCAGTGACACATCAATTGTTTTTGTAACTACTGGGGCAAGAAAAATTCCAACAACAAACAGCACAAACAAGCGTTTAAATTCATCCCCACCTTGATGTAACTCAGAAATGCGTTCCAAAAGTTTATAGGCAGGAAGACCATCTTGAGTACGCCCAAATTCCTCAAAATATAGATTTCTCAATTCCATATTTGTGCTGGATGATTGATTTACCTTATACTTTGCAACATTCCTAGGTAGACAAAATATATCATAGACATCTGATGCTGTAATAACATATTTATCTGATGAATTGATTTGTTGTATCCTTGTGATTGGTTCAAATCTATCAACAAGAAACTGAACAAGCCTAAGCGGCAATACCTTAACCTCAAGATTCAACAGAGATCCAAATCCAATAGCCCTAACATCTCTCTTCTGGTCTGGAGTTAAACAGAGCTCAACGAGTCTTTTGGGAGTACACGAATGCTCAAATTTATTACCCTCTTTAGGCCTCTTAATAGTGATATCAAAATCATCATCATCCACAACTCTTTTACACTTTGATGGAACTGAAAATAAATATCAAAAACATTACATCGGTGCCAAGAAGCATGATTTCAAAGTGCCGCTTTATGATTTCAAAGTGCCGCTTTATGATTTCAAAGTGCCAGAATTATGGTTTCAAGGTGCCAGTTTTATGGTTTCAAAGTGCCAGTCTTAAGGTTTGAAAGTGCCCGTGTTATGGTTTCAAAGAGCCAGTGTTATCTATAGTGCCAACATTTGCTTATTTTTGCAATTAAATGTGAATGTGCAACTGTTTCGATAGTGAAAGTGCAAGTAAATGTGACAGCGCAACGGTTTCAAAGTGACATATTTAGGGTTTCAATAGAGCCAACATTTGCTTATGTTTGCTTATATTTAGGGTTACAATAGAGCAAACATTTGCTTATGTTAGCTTGTGTTTTCAAAGTACCAGTTTTATGATTTCAAAGTGCCAGAATTATGGTTTCAAGGTGCCAGTTTTATGGTTTCAAAGTGCCAGTCTTAAGGTTTGAAAGTGCCCGTGTTATGGTTTCAAAGAGCCAGTGTTATCTATAGTGCCAACATTTGCTTATTTTTTCAATTAAATGTGAATGTGCAACTGTTTCGATAGTGCAAGTGCAAGTAAATGTGACAGTGCAACGGTTTCAAAAGTGTCATATTTAGGGTTTCAATAGAGCCAACATTTGCTTATGTTTGCTTATATTTAGGGTTTCAATAGAGCAAACATTTGCTTATATTTGCTTGTGTTTTCTAAGTACCAGAGCAACTTATTTGAAATCGAAGAACAATATGACTGAAAACAAGTAAAATTATGCCTTCGTTACGCTTCTTGCTCCTTGTTTCTTTGGATTGACCGGTCATATTGTCGAATAACAAGTAAAAACACGAATGAAAACAGCTCAGAGATGATGAAACTCGGTGGAAATTGATACGCCGCAACAGCTCGGAGATGATGAAAATAGGGAAAATCGAATTGAAAGACACAAATGAGGAAATCAAAAATCAAATACGCCGCGAGAAATTGAACCGGACCGAAAAAGCATATGAACCGTCCGTTAAATTGAACCGCGGTTGAAAAACACGTTTTTTGTTAACTTAACAAAAAACGCGTTTTTTACAAGTTTTTTGCTAAAATTATATGTTTAAAATTTAATGCTTTAAATATTAGTAGATTTAAAAAAAATTATCATCAATTTAATAAAGCTATCGGTTTAAATATAAACAAATTTTAAAAAATTGTCATATCTTTTTGAAATTTAATAGTTTAAATATTAGCATATCTTAAGAAATTATGAAATGGTCAACTAAAGCATGAAATGCCTTTCTAGTCACCCTCATTTATATGCCGAAAGTGATAGAAAGACCTACGATCGATAAACTAAAGTTCGCGATTCGACATCCGTGTCGCAACTGATTCGATAAGCTCGTGTCCGGTCCACGGAGAACTGCCTTCGGTCCCCCAAACTGACTTACTCGTGGCAACCTTCCGGCCGCCCAACGACCTATAACGCTAGTCACTACTCTTCCATTCCTTCCATCACAAATAGAAAGATAAAGATTTCCAACAGTTCAAAAGAGATGAATTCATATTCAAAATTTAACAGGTTAAAAATTTTAAAATCGTTTCCTTTTATTATGTGAATCATATTCCCAATTGTTTCCTTTTATTATGTGAATGTAATTTTAAATTAAATTTTATATTTATTATAAATATAATTACCTAAAATACACTCGCCATCTTTAATCATATTTGTCTATGCTTTTTTTTTCTCTTTAAAGTCATCTTTTTAATCTTGAAAATAAGACTAAAATTTTGGAAATTAGGATTGAAATTCAATTTTGAACTGAAATTTATATTGATTATAAATTTAATTACCTAAAAAAATAAAATTTATTATATTTGAAAGTAATTACATAATAAATGGATGGACAAATGGATGCATGCCACGTGGCTTTCCACGTCATAATGCCACGTGGCTTAATGTGGAGACTTCAAATGTTTCTCTTTTAATATTATATATATTAATATTATATATAGATAGATAGAGTATACTCCCTCTGTTTCGATCCATGCTTCACCACGCAAATTAAGAAAGCAATATATATATTCAAAAATAATGGGAGTGAGAGAAGGGTTATGATAGGGAAGAAGTGAGTGGATATGATAAGTTGAACCCATAATTTAAATGTGTGAGAGAGAAAAGTAAGTGGTATTAGAATAAATGAGTTTAGACGAAGTCAATCAAAATAGGGAATAGATGAATTGAATTGAAAGACTCAATTGATTATGATGCTAGAGATACATATTTATATGATTATAATGAGGAGTTAATCTCCTGAAAGGAGATTAACTCCTAATCTAATATAAGAATAAATCTCCTAAAAGGAGAAGGTTTCTAAGATTGTGTTTCCTATTCTAATACAAGGATTATGTTTTCTAATCTAATCTATAACAATATTTACTTTGAATATAATATTATAATATTATATTCCTAATAAGTGAGTATAATAAAATATTAATGCCAAAAACTTATAAAAAACGCGTTTTTTTTAGCTTAAAAAAACGTGTTTTAGAATACGGTCGTCTATTGCATCCCTCTGAACGAACGCTTAGACCCTCTCTCTCTACTCTCGCTCTAAACGCAAACAGAGGTCCTCATTGCTCGCTCCATAGCTCGCTCCCTAAATCGTCATTGCTCGCTCCCTATCGTCCTCCTCACCTGGTCTCTCCCTCTCCGGCCAAGCCCATCATCGAGCTCTCCCTCTCCGGCCAAGCGGCGATCCAATTTCCTTCAACCTTCCTCACCGATCTAATCTCTGTCAAGCGGCGAACCATCTTCTCTCATTTCTTCATCGTCAGTCGTCGATTTGTCAAGATGGAGAGCTTCCGAGCTCTGATTATCGTCTGCCATGGCAATTCCGAACAGAGAAAAGTAAACAATAGCTGTGACTTCCACCACTGTCGCCCTTTCTCTCCCTTTCTCTCTCTAATCCTTCAATTTGTATTTTGATTGATCATCTTCAATTGTATTTTTGTTATTGGTGGTGGTTGTTTGATTTGGCAAATTCAATTCCTTGAGCAATTGCTCTTGAATGAAGACGACTCTTGTATCATCGTCGTTATGTTCTTTTGTTCTTGGTGGATTCGTATAAAATGTACCAGTTTTCCATATAAAATGTACCAGATTATATGTTGTTGAATACCAGTTTATAAGTATTTGAGTACCAGTTTGAGAATTTGATGTATTGGTGGACTGGGTAATTAGAAGCCAGTGTATGTGTTTCGAAATGCCAGTCCATGTATTTTGGAGTACCAGTTAGTGTATAATAGAGTGCCAGTAAGTGTGTAACTGAGTGTCAATGTATTTTTTGAATGTCAGTTCTTGTAATTTTGAATGTCACCCATGTTTTTTTGAATGCCAGCTTCATGTTTTTGAATATCGGCAATAATAATTATCGGTGTTTTTGAGTGCCAAGGTATATGCATTTTTGAGTGCCGGTAAATGTGTTTTCAAATGCCACCCATGTATTTTTGAATGTCGGTGCTTGTATTTTTGAGAGCCAAAGAAAATATTAGTGTAACAAAGTGTCAGTGTTAGTGTAACAGAGTGCCAGTGTGAAGAGTGTCAGTTCATGTATTTAAAAGTGTCCGTGTAAAAAGTGTCAGTTTCATATTTATAAAATGCAGTATGAAATCACTGGTCATTTGTAATATTAACACTGGCATTTATCATGGTTGCCAGTAATTACAAAAATGTCACCGTTTATTTTGAACATGATTGTCAGTAATTACAAAATTGCCACCGTTTATTTTGAACAACGCTTTAGAAAACATTTTTTTCCTTATCTTAAGAAAAAACTAATTTTTTATAAGACCAGTTCAATATTAATAAACTTTTTTCATTTTAAAAAAATGTTCTACCAGAATACTCCAGTAAATTCTATATACAAGGCACCTTACATACAAGGCACCAATAATTCCCAAACTACCCTTCGTGTGTCCGCTCGAAAGACGAAGACAGCTTCATTTCGTACTTTTACACGATACAAACTAATTTGCTAAATATTTGGTCGTGATGAAATTATACGAAATTTAAATTTACTCGTCATTAATTTACACAACAACACGATATCATGTCCTAATATCGTGTATATCCATACGACATATCATAATGAAGGTGTTCTTCGATGATTTGCTTACACGTATGTTAATGATACTTATATGCTACGTTATATTATTGAATTGTGTCATAATTACAAAATTTATACACTTATACAATTTACAAGAACAACCATTGGATCATACAATATCATATAACCTATCACATTTAAGTGATACCAATTTTATTTATTTGGAGAAACTCATGTAGATGAAAACACTTGAAATGTCATTTAATGTAGAAAAAAAAATTAAAAAAAATAAACGAGGTAGCCGATGTACCATTTTTGGGCAAGTGATCGGGACACATAAACCCTAAAAACCCTAAGTAATGGCATATTTGTAACTCAATCTCCATTTGGATTGAGAAACTCATGTAGATGAAAAACACTTAAAATTTCATTTAATGTAGAAAAATTAAAAAAATAAACGAGGTAGCCGTATACCATTTTCGCAAGATCGTGGATTAACATAAAACCTAAGTAATGGCACATACTTAAAACCTAAACTCCTATCCGGGATTTTGGAGGAAAGTCATGGATGAAAACACTTGTTGTTTACTTAGAATGTAGAAAAAACAAAAATAAACGAGGTACTCACATACCATTTTTGGCAAGATTCTGGACACATAAAACCCTAAAACCCTAAGTAATGGCACATATTTGTAACTCAATCTCCATTTGGATTTATGGGAAAGTCATGTAGATGAAAAATACTTTAAATGTCATTTAGAATGTAGAAAATAAACGAGATAGCCGTATACCATTTTTGGCAAGATTCCTGGGACACATAAAACCCCTAAAAACCCTAAGTAATGGCACATATTTGTAACTCAATTCCATTTGATTCTTGAGGAAACCTGGCGAGATGAAAACACTTGAAATGTCATTTAGAATGTAGAAAAAATTAAAAAAAATAAACGAGGTAGCCGTATACCATTTTTGGCAAGACGGGACACATAAAACCCTAAAACCCTAAGTAATGACACACATATTTGTAACTCAATTCCATTTTGGATTTTGAGGAAACTCATAGATGAAAACACTTAATGTCATTTAGAATGTAGAAAAATTAAAAAAAATAAACGAGGTAGCCGTATACCATTTTTGGCAAGATCGGGACACATGTGTAAAAACCCTAAAACCCTAAGTAATGGCACATATTTGTAACTCAATCTCCATTCGGGATTTCGAGAAACTCTACGATGAAAACACTTGAAATGTCATTTAGAATGAGGAAAAATTAAAAAAAATAAACGAGGTAGCCGTATACCATTTTTGGCAAGATCTGGACACATAAAACCCTAAAACCCTAAATAATGGCACATATTTGTAACTCAATCTCCATTTGGATTTTGAGAAACTCATGTAGATGAAAAACACTTTACATGTCATTTAGAATGGAAAAAAATTAAAAAAATAAACGAGGTAAATGATACCATTTTCGCAAGATCTGGACACATAAAACCCTAAAACCCTAAGTAATGGCACATATTTCCTAGAATCAATCTCCGTTGGATTTTGAGGAAAGTCAGTGTAGATGAAACACTTTAAATACTTAATCAATTTACATTTCGTATGCCAATACCCGACAGGTTTGCAACCATTCGGATGTTGTCATGGCGAAACGCGCGCCGACAACTTCAACAAATTTTGTGCACACGACTCCGTATCCGATTCAAACAAAAACCCAAATTAATGTTACAAAATCGCAATTAGAACCATTTAGGATACGTTTAAACAACATTAAGTATTATATAATCCATTTTAGGCATAAAATTACTGCTTGGTTTTCAAATTGAAATTTTAGGTTAAAAATAATTACTTTTGGAGCTTTCTGCTGAGAAAGAGCGGACTTTCCACCGATTTTAGGAGGTTTGTTTTCATAAGCTCCTACGGTGGCGATGGCTGTGTTTCGTCAATGATTGAGAGAAAGAGAGCACGTTAGGTTTCGAGAGAGAGAGAGATAGAACAACATTGTTATAAAGAATATGAATAGAAACAAGGCCGCTTGAAATGGGGGAGGGAAGGAATTTTTTTTTTTTAAGCATATATATGATGGTATTTTGATCATTTTGTATGTGCCTTGTAAAATCATACCTTGTATATAGTACTACCCGAATACTCCTTTGGATGAAAGGTGAATCTTGGTTCGGACAGATCTTTGAGTAAGAGGGGATGCCACTTGGCCCGGCCGGGTCCTGCTGGGTAAAATTTAGAAAATCGTGATTCCATCAAATACTTCTACTTCAGAAAATTTAGGACCAGACTGCACTATTACATTATAGTGGACCTGGCCCCACGGCCCGGCTCCAATGGTCCTGCTCCCATTCTGCTCATGTGTTCTACAAATACAATATAATATAATTTTACAATAACAAAATCTACAAGCAAGCATATTTAAAAACAAAATAGTTGAACAAAAATCAACACCAGTAAATATGAATTTTTTTGGACATATTTGGATTGTGGTATAGTATTACCTTTCTTTACTAAATGAACAAAATGAATACAGATAAATACAACTCGAAAAGGAGGGGAGTTGTATGATTATGAACAAGAGGAAAAGAGAGCTATGAACCATTTAATCATTATAATCATGTACCATAATAACTAATCACACTATAATAACTCAAGGATCAGAATTATAAGGTGTTTTGGTATACATGCTTATGCAATGTGTTTGCTTTGGTTTTGTCAGAGAGACTTCGTGGATAGTTATGGTATGTATTGCCGTATTGGGGTAAATGCCTATAAAAGGTAAAAGTTAATATATATATATATATATATATATATATATATATATATATATATACACTTTATCCTATCCTAGGCTCCTGGCCCGTAGATCGCGTATATTTTTTCAAAATCGATTCTGACTAAATAATTCCGCTCCATAAAAATTGGAATCCTGCGACCTGACTCAATACTATTTTTTTTCTGGGTCTGATTTTTAATTGCCCAAATCGATTCCCACCTGGCCCTATCCGGTTTTTGTACAGCCCTACGGAGTAGATAGATATTAACAATCCCTGCTATTAATACCGCTAATCCAACACTAGGCTAACAATCAAACGAACCCTAAAAGTTATAGGAGCACGCGTCAACGACTGCCCCCCTAAGCAAAAACTGTAAACAACTAGACGACGACGACCCTTCATCGGATCGGCATTCTACTCTCCTTTCTAATCAATTTCTCGAAGAAATTTCATTTTTGGGGATTTTCATTCGGAACTCTACAAAGCCATGTTCAAGTTTTGGTAAATCATATCTCTCCTTTCCTTTTCAATCTCGCCAATATTTTGTTTGTATTCTTTTACAATTGATTTTAGTATTTGGGATCAATTATCAATCACGATGAGGTCTTGGAGATGAATATAATCATCGATAAATCGATGGGTCCTGGGATTACCTGGTACTCCCTCTGTCCCAAACGAACGACCAATTTCAATTTAAGGGATATTTTGAAAATATAAATTTTTAGTTGAAAGAATGCATAAATATTCTTGTTTGCACTTTCAAACTTCTAGTTTTGCTAATATATACTCCCTCCATCAGACCAACTTTTTGGACCCGGTGATCAAGAAAAAGTAAAGTAGGAGAGGTGTCGTGTATGAAACGTAAAATAAGAGATGTAACGAGTGGGGGAAATACTAAGTTGATTGGTGTTGTAAGTATAAAAGTAAAGTAGGAGATAGAATTTGGGGAGAAATAGTAAATATTTTTTGTCATTTTGGGAAATCCGGTTTGAGGTGGGGCGGACAAATGGCAAAAAGTTCGGTTTGAGGTGGGCCAGGGGGAGTAATAGACTATGAAAAACATTTTGATAAAAAAATCATTTAGGGCCAGTATTTTAAATATAAAGTTTCAAAAGCTCATTCATTGGGACAAAAATGGCCATTCAATTTGGGACAAAGGGTTTAGAAAGTTTGATGAGATAGCCAAGCCAATAGACTTGCCCTACTTTTTGGAACAATATGTTAAGCAATCATGAAGCAACCTGATTAAATTATGAGTATGGTGAAAATGAGAATGTTAAGATGGGTTTGTGATAAAATAATGAAACATGAAGTTTGAAGTGACCAACAGAAGAAACATCAAGGAATAAAATGGAGAAAATTGCTTAAGATGGTTCAGATATAAACAAGTGGATAATGATTGGTTCAATTACCAAGTATGATAATGTCAATACTAACAACTGGACTTTAAGTGTGGGAAACTCAAAACAATATGGCCTAAGATAAGTGATGGATATTAACGAATGTGTCTTAATGATGGCGTTGCATTAGAGAAAGCCAAAAATGTGATTTGAGTCCCTAGTACAAGTAGAAGCATTAATTAAAGTGGCAAGAAACTAAAGTGAAAATGATAGAAGTAATAATCAGAAAAGGAAAAGAAGATTATTAAGTGGATTTTTCTTCTTAAGTAGTTTTTAGAACGTTTCTAGCTGTCTTATCCGTGCACTCTTATTTCAGAAAGGAATAGTAAAAGACAATTTGTTCAGCTGTCTCGTGTAATTTGGTTAGTGACTGATATAGGTATTATATAATAAGTACTGCTTGCACACAGGGGTTCTCAAGAGCAGCAAGCTGAGCCGCGACCTGAGGAAATTCCTACAGACTCATGGTATCCTCCAGGCTCTTCTCGCCCCTCCACACCGAGTAGCAGTACATCTAACAGCTTCATGCAGAGGGCTGGAGATCGACCTCACTCTTTATCTCAGATTTCACCTGCTGAGGCTGCTGGACTAATTGTTTTTCTAAAAGACAAGAGGTACTAATAACTGTAACTTATTTTTTTAAAAAAAAAAATCTTTCATATATTTCCTTTTATTTAGATTCTTTACTCTTTTCGTCTTCAGAAGACTTGATGCATCATTACTTTCTTTTGAGCAATTTAACAATTATCATCAATGTTAACTTTATTTTGGCTTACATTTCTCTTATCTATGGTTGGAATCAAATGAATGGGTTTCAAACTCTATGTATTATTGTCAGCCTTACTGAGAGCCAGAGATCCAATCTTTTTATTAAAAAAATTACATTGTACAATGTAGGTTAGTTCTCTGACTTGTTTGTGCTTGTAAAAATAGAAAGAAATGATAAAACCTGGTGATGGTATCACACATATGCTCTCTTTGGCATCACATGTTGGGTTTTTGAGAATCAATACCAAGAGTTGCATCCCACAATTCAAAGAAACGACGCTGCTATATGGCACTAAGTGTTGGGCCGTGAAACAGTGCCACATTCACTAAATGAATGTGGCGGAGATGCGTATGCTACAGCCTACAATGGATGTGTGGGCATAAAAGAAATGATCAGTTGAGGAATGGGGTGATCAGGGGGAAAGTAGGAGTTGCCCCCATTGAAGATAAAATGAGGGAGAATCGTTCTAAGGTGGTTTGGTCATGTGAAACGGAAACCTCCTGATGCACTGTTTGGGAGATCTGAAGAACGGAGAAGTGATAAAATGGTGAGGGGTAGGGGAAGGCCCAAGCAAACTTGGATGAGGGTGATTGAAAATGATATGAGTTTAATTGGATTAGATGAAAATGTGGCATTAAAGAGGTCGGAATAGAGGGCAAAAATTCATGTGGGTGATGGGGGTTGATTTTTTCCCTATATATTATTACCCTTTTTCTTCTTTTCCTTTTTACTAAATTTTATTCCCATTTCTTCTTCTAACTTGCTTTTTTCTTTCATCTTTTCTTTCACGATGACACATGAGGATAGGATTCATGTTAGCCGGACCCCAAATTATTTTGGGCTAAGGCTTTGTTGTTGTTGTCGTACAAACCCAAAAGACTTGGTAATGAATAAATAAGACCAAGACGCTTGCAATAATTCCAGCACAAAAGCAGTGTTACCTATCTAATACTCCCTCTCCCCCTAAATGATTGTCCATTATCAACTTTTGTCCCAATATGAATGCCATCTTTGAAAATAACTTTGTCCCTAAATGTTTTTTTACCAAAATTTTCCTTGAGTCACTTTATACTTGCAAAACTAAGTGTATAGAAAGTGGGAAACAAGAATATTTATGCATCTTTGTCATTTAATTGTACAAAAAATAAACATTTTTAGAATGTCCCCCCAATGAAATTTGGACATTCATTTAGGGGCACATGGAGTAGTATAACAAGACCGCTTGCCGCTACAATTGTCTCTCTGCAGCAAACAACTGAAAGTACACCTGACTCTAAAATATTAGATATTTATATGCCTTTTTATCTCCACTTTACTAACTCATTCTCCCCATAAGCTAGGTATGATCTAATACCATAACGAAAATCTCTGCCAAAATCCTCCATAACTATACCTCCTAAGACTGACATCTCACACCGGAGCTCTTTACCCAGGGACACTGCGTCAACAAGTTCACGGTTGCTCTTGTTTTCAGGTAGATCCAACCACTATATCCAATATTTTTTATACTCTCGATACAAAGTATGGAAAAGCATCTAGAACTTCCCCAAAGGGCCTGCCCCCAACCTAGAGTGGCTTGGTGGCGAAGTAAAATTATTCCTTGTCCATACATAGGCTTTTCTGGTATGAAATGGGCCACTTCAACTATGTTCATTGCTCCCCCCCGGTACATGACCTTTTGTCGTCATTACGAGTTATCCCCCTTACTTTGAAGACGTTACATACACAGTCACATATGAAGTCATTCAAATAAGTAATACAACATACTTGAAGAAGTTTAGCTCATAGAGTGTTGGCTCGGATTAGCCAGATGATCCCCGTTGACAAGTAAGATTCCCTCGGCATGTACCAATTGCTGGCAAAGTATTATCCCCTAAACTGGTGGTTTTCTGTATATTGATCAAACACATGGTATTGGTGAATCATGCTTGTCATTGCCTATACTATAGGTGTACCTTGCATGCCAACTAAAAAGCTCGAGGGCTTGTGGGCATATGCTCTCAAATATGTGGTTTTTTTTGTTTTTTTTGTTTTTTTTGCAGGGTGTTGAAATTTTAAATTTTTGCTCTCTAGGACCTTATATGCTCGGTTCCTCAAAAATAGGCAGTGGTCAGGTGATATTTGAAATATGAGTCATCATCCCCTAAATTTTAATAACGTGGCTCGGTTTAGATGGGGGGGGGTGCCTAGACACATGCCTATTCTAGACCTTCAGGTGCTGATAGGGGGGAGAGAGAGAGTCTGGTTTTGAAAGGCCGAATCTAGTGTCCTGTCAAACTTTCCCCTTTTGTGAATGCAATTGAAAGAATAAGAGCTAAATGGACAAGTTATTTTGCATTTTTAAAATTCTGACCAGGTTTTTTATTTTTCATCTGATTTGTGCAGTGTTGATGAGTTACGGAAACTTTTAGCTGACAAGGACGCCTATCAGCAATTCTTACTTTCGCTTGATATTGTCAAAACTCAGAACTATGTAAGTTGCCAAGGTACACCTGGGAGTTTACAGAGACTGTAATTGCTTCATATGTGTGTGTGTGTGCGTGCGCGCGCGCTTAGGCAATTGTTCTTTTCTGAAATACAAGAAATAGTCGTTTTATATGTGTGTTCTTTGAATTGTTTTTTATGGAGCGGATATAACACATTGAAGATCGTATTTATTTATATTGTTGCTTCTCATAATTTTCATTGGAAGCAAGAGAGGCATGAAAAAGTTTGAAAAGACGAATAAAGGATTATTAGGTGGAAGCCAAGGATGATTATTGTCTTTCTGTTGGTTTTATGAGGGAAATGCAGAGTGAATGCAAGGAAGGAGAATAGGAATACCCTCTGGTCTGACTTAACATTGCCATCTTTGTTATGTGAAAGCACTGACATCTATATAGACATTGAATATGGGTGGAAAAACTTATGATACAATATCTTCTTGTCGGTAACTCGCTTACACTATAACGTTGTGCCAATAGGATCATATTACAATCCGAAGTAACCTCTTTTTCCTTGCAAAGTCGGGATTTAAAGCATGCAGGAGCATAGTTGCGAAAGGCTAGCGCCTCTCTCGCCCGCCTCGCCGTTTTGGCGCCTTTAGGGGTCGACCGCCTTTTGGTTTTATGGCGGGCTGTTGTGCGCCTTTTAGGCCAGGCGAGACGTTTCTTGGTTATGATGAGAGCCATGAGGAGTCCGTCTTTATTAAAAGACATAATAGGCGTATGTATAGTGTTAAGCTAGGTCATTTCGCAATTTTAGTTTCAATAATTTAGCTTACCCAATGCGTTGTTTTGGGATAATATGGGGTAAAGATAGCTTGTGGCGTACATGAGAAAGAACGATATCCATAATTTCTCTCGAACGATCAAAAGAAATTAAGTATGATAAATAACAAATTAGAACGATGACAAAGGAGTGGGACAAAAACACTACAAATAGCTTGCTTTATTCAAATTTTTATAGGGAGGTTTGCAAATTTTAATATGTTTACTAATTTAATTTGTTTTTTCGCTTTACTTTCGGTCTCCTTAGTCATTTGAAGTTTTAACTATATCTTATGTTCATCACTAGGTATGAATTATACATTTGAAATTATATATTCGAATTCACCTATTTCACGCTTTTAAACGACTACTTGTTTACTGATATGAACATAAAATGTGTTTATTGTCTTAGAATTCTCACTTTTGGGTGTTTTAGTTGTGTTAAGTTGCTATTACACGTGAAATTATGACCTTTATTTAATGCAAAATTCTTGTTTTTAACATGTTTAAGCTTTGTTTAATATATTTTACAAATATATTATTTTACTATTCCTTTTGTTCTATTTTACCGCCTTGCTCGCCTTTCGGCCGCCTTTCAACCGCCTCGCCATTCGCCTTTTCTAGGATCTTCTCGCCCGCCTCTCGCCTTTCGCCTTTAACAACTATGTGCAGGAGCTTTCAGAAATAAATATTTTATTGTAACTTTTGAGGCTTTGATTTTGTATCAGTTTTCTTACATAAATAACTTATTCTAACGTTTTAAGTTTTGATTTTACTACTGAATTTTACATTAGAAGTTGTGAAATCAAGTGAACCTCTTAGCAAAATGTATCCAAATAAGTATCGCAATTAGATCAACTAGGAATCGGGCTAATCCGCTTTTTGTGTTTGGGTTTCTTTTGCTTCATTTCATCCTACTCCTTAAAGTATACTCCCTCCGTCCCAATAGTAGCTTCTCATTTTGCCATTTTGGGTGTCCCGTTAATAGCTTCCACTTTCCTTTTTTGGCAAAGGAATCTTTACTATTCCCTCCACTCATTCTCTCTCCTACATTATTTTAATACTCACAACACCATTATAATTTACTATTCCCTCCACTCATTCTCTCTCCTATTTTCAAATTACACTCACAACATTTTTTCTTCCCACCCATTTTATTAATTTGCGTGCAAGGCAAAAAAGGGGCAGCTTCTATTGGGACGGAGGGAGTATAGATGTATATCCCTAATACATGACTGTCATTTCATGAGATGATGACATGTTGTAGATTTCGTAAGCTGCCTGGCTATATGATGGTTATGATGCAAATTGATTTTATGCTGACTTGATCTTTCAAATGTTTCTAATTCAGATCTCTTTTGTTTGCCTCTGTACAGGTGAGGGACGAACTCAAGAAAGAAACTCTACAGCTTGCGAGTAAGTTTCTGGCTAGTTGGTTAGCACTTGTTGCATCCACTTTTTCTGTTTACGATAAACTAACCTTCCAGACATTATTAGCAGAGAGAGAGAGAGAGAAACAATATTTCTGTGTATCCAACTGCTACTTGATCCATATGCAACAGAAAAGATTTGAAGTATGTGTTTATGCAGGAGAAAACCTGGAAAAGGAGCCACGTATGATGGAGCTGAGGAACCAGGCAAGATCTCTTACTTCTTTTTCCACCGAATTTATTTTTAAGCTAGCATAGTAGCGGTCATGAAGGTCTACAATCTAATGTTTTCTTGTGCTACAGTGTAGAATAATTAGGACAACTGAGTTGGCTACTGCTCAGGAGAAGTTAAATGACCTGATGAGGCAAAAAGAAGAGATTATGAAGTTCTATTCCCCAGCATCCTTGTTACATCAGCTTCAAGGTGAAATTTTATTTCTACCCTCTTGGGAAATACTCCCTCCGTCCCCAACCAAAATGAATGTCCAAAAAAAAATTGAAATTTTTGTGTTGGCAGAGTCGATGGATAAAACAGAGGAGGAATCGGAAGAGCTCAACAGGCAACTTCTGGAGAAAGAGATTGATGTTGCGACTTTCGTGCAGAAGTATAAGAGATTACGCAACACTTATCATAAGCGTGCACTTACTCATCTAGCAGCAAAGACATCTTTTACTGGCTGACTGTTGCTATATTATATTTTCAGATGGTTGTTTGTTCCTTGTCAATATCTAAGTTTAGTATTGCAGAATTGCTGTCTAACTCTTTCTTTTGTTTAAATTTGTCTTGTAAAATGTACTTCGGTCTCTTTGTTTATTTATATTTTCTAATAGATGGTTAATTTAAATTCAACTTCATTTAGAGAACTAAACTTTGATTTTAACAGATTACAAACTTAAGGTTTTTCACAATGGTAAAAATCTCCTTTATACCTCACATAAAACAAAAAGACACGAAAAACCTCACATTGTGGATGCTCTAAATATTACTCCCTCTGGCTCAAAATGATCAATCTATTTTTTTATGTTAACATAAGGTAATTTGAGCAATAATGTTAGATTAATGTAATTATCCTAACAAATATCTAGAAATTGTTTGTGACAGTATTTATAAATATATATCAATAACAAGTTTTAAATTAGATAACCAAATCAATCTAAATTTATCGTTTGTATACCTTCGTGTTAAAAACAACTAGTGCATCACCCGTGCGATGCACGAAAAGATATAAAATTTTCTATTTACAAAAAGTAAAAAGTGATAATTAAACACAAAAAAAACATTACAAATTCATATGCTTCATATACATCCGTAAACAAAACATACAAAATTTAATAATATTAATCTTCATGAATGAAGACAACCCATACAACTACACATCTATATATTAAGAAAATAATTATTAATAAGTAGGGATAAGAGATATGTATTACATATTTTGGAAAGCCTCTATAAACACAACCTTCATAATATATATGTCGGATGAAATATCTTCTGCAGAATTGGATTTCCAAATATGAAGAGCAACAGGATGGGTGCCTCTAGAGAAAGCAACATAAAGTTGACCACGATCGAAAACATATTTCCTTAAAAGAATTTCAATTGTATATAGAGATTGCCTATGATCGTTGTTTATAGACATGACATAAGAATCAATCAAAGAAAAATGACGATGTTCAAACTTATTTGAGGATTAAGTTCTTCCCACCAATAAATGAGCTCCAATAAATAAGCTTGATAAAGATCGTCATTGACTCTTGTTAAGTCATATTTATTATTGGGACATATTACTCCATCTCAATTGTTTTCTTCCCTTATTACTATGTTCACTACTCTACATACTCCACTAGTAATATTAGATTGTTATATTAGTTTTAAATTTTCATGACTTATGTTGAATAAATTATTTGTTTGTCTCATTGAAAACTATATTATTATTCAAAAATCGTCCCATTTAAAACTACACACTACTATTAGAATGACTTTCCAAACATTCATTTTCATTGAAGGTTAGCCTCCACTTATAGACAATTCAGCCAGAAGAAGCGACATGTAAATTTATCAGTTGGGAGCAAAAAACGTTTATTGCACTCAAGATTCTTTAAACAATGAAGCAATTGTCAAAAAGAAAAAAATACCACTAAGTAACCTGTAAATTAAGTTCATTAGAGAAGAGAAAAGTTAATTTTGTTAGTTGTGTTAATGACCGTTTTCAAGTTGTCAATAATGTAATCTCAAAAAAATATTATCAAATTTTATTGAATTATTTATTTGACAAACATGTCAAAATTTTATTGTATTTTTTTTTAGAGATAAAACTTGTTTATTTTTTTTATTTAGCAGAACAGAAGATTTTGTTTATGCCATTTAAAAGTTGTCAACTTTTCATATCATGTACTCCCTCCGTCCCACCTCACTTGATACTTATTTCCATTTTGGGCCGTCCCAGCTCACTTGACACTTCCCAAAATAGCCTACTTTTTATAATTTTATATTCACTCTATCCCACCACTCATTCTCTCTCTTCATTTTCTACCACTCAATTTATTCAACCAACACTACTACTTACCCCATTCATTCTCTCTTTTCATTTTCTACCACACATTTTTTTTATTTTATTCTTTTTTCTTAGATCCCGTGCCCACCTCAAGGGTGTCAAGTGAGGTGGGACGGATGGAGTACATTGTATACTCCTTTTTTGTATTTAAAAAAACTAAAAAAAAATACCCATATTTATTTTTTTACTCATACATTATTATTTATTTGTTCTTCATTCATACAGTACACTTAAAATAAAATCTTCATTAAATTCTTCATTATTTAAAGCTTGTTTTGAATATTGATAAATAATGATAATAATTAAAACTAACGGCCCAAAATTCAAACTTTTCCATTATAGCCATTTCTCTATAAATTGTCAATCATTTTCAACTTTTAAATTTGAAATTTAAATTTTATCACAAGGGAGATGACATGTTATAATCTTAGCTGTTAATATGTAATCATCACTTTCTAAGATTCCTTAATCCCATATTCATATTCAAGATGATTAAATCCAAAAACTAAATCTTTTTACACTTCACTTAGTTTTTAAAATGTTAACTCAAATTCATTTTTAAATAAAAAACAGAAACGAAAAACAAAGTGCTGTCATCAAGAGAGAGGACCAATTTTTTTTTATGGTTCTCGCCCGCAATAGTCCCTTCATTTCCCCTCCACCTTCATCAAATTTCTTAACGATATCTCAGCAAGAAGACCTCTCTCTCTCTCTCTCTCTCTCTCTCTCTACACGATCCCTGTAAGCATCAAACCCTAATTAATACTATTCTTTATTTGCTGGGTCGATTCAATCAATCGGAATCTCATTTCCCATTTCATAAATAATCGATCTTTGAAAGAAATGGTGCATATTTGGTTAGGGTTTGTGCATGATGAGTATTGAATTCTTAGTGATTAGGGCTTCATGATTGCTTGCCATTTATGTTTTTTTTTTTTTTTTAGAAGTGTGTTCTTCTGTATCTCTAGCTTCCAACTTCAATTATTATTGTACTTTCTTGAGAACTGAGATCTTAGGGAAATCAGTCGGGTGTGTTTCTATAATTTGAGTACGATTTCGTATTGTTTTGTTGGTACTTGCTTACTATGATTGCATGTGCTGTTTGGGTATTGTCCAAAGTGGATCGATTGTTGAAGTAGGTTATGAACTCAAATAATTACTAGCTTTTAATTGGAGAAATAGTACCAGTTCAATCTAAATTTAATATGTGTTCTTTACTTACTGACATCCATTTTTCATTTTTCATTTTTTTTTTCATTTTCAGTTCTTGTTTTTGATGGGCCTTTATGGGTTGGATGTTTGGGGGGGGGGGGAGGGCATTGATTTGGGTGTTGAAGTAGGATTATCATATGAGCAATGTGAGGTGACTTGGCAGTTCTTTGCTAGTCATTAGTGCAGTAAAAAGGGTGAGCTTGAATTGCTCATTCATACTTGAATACTGATCTGGCATTTGTTTGAGCTTATAAAATATGGTATCACTTGTTTCCTTCAGTAAGGACTCACTCTAAATGTCGCAAAAAAGTTGCCCCACTCTCCTTTTCTTTGTCCACAAAAAGTAGTCGTAGGATATAACTTTAGTGCAACGTAAAGGGGAGATGAGCAAGTGAAACTACAATCTTATAAACCTGTGAGATGGGTCTATTTTTGTGAAGGGAGTATTTATTTATTTTATGGGGGTGGGTTGTTTTAAAGAAGTGGACAATTACGTACTCATTTATTGGAAGTCAAATGCTGCATAAATCAAGATTCTAAAAAGCGCTAGGCGGATGCTAGGCGGCGGAGCCGGGCCTAACGCCTAGGCGGGGACTAGTCGGGATTAGTCGGGACCTAGGAGGGGCTTAGAACTAGGCGTTGGAGAGGGGCCTAGCGCCTAGGCGGGGCCTAGGCGCCCATAGGCGGGGTCTTTTAGAACACTGGCATAAATAGTAACCATTATCAACCCTCCTAATTGACAAATTTATGTAGTGTGTCTAGATACAATCATGCATTTGATGGAATTTTTTGGGGAGATATTGATATGATATCTTTTATTTTTTTAAAAAAAATTGGGTCTTTTATTAATGAATGCGTTAAGCTATTACATGAGTGACACTTGAAAGTGTCTTTGGTGGGGATTGAACCCCTGACCTTTCTTATAGAAAGGGATACCAAATGCCGCTTGAGCTAGATCTCTTTGGCATTGATATGATATCATAGTGCTTGACAAGTTTGTTTCATTTATGGCTTCCTTTTCAGGAGTAGCACCTTTGGGACCAGAAGTGTTGTGCCTTTGGGGCTGAAAGATGCTATTTGTTCTCCGAAGGATACTCAAGGAATTGGTTTCTGCCTAGTGCATGATCTATTAAGTCGAACAACTCTTGCCAAGATGGGAGGCACGTACCGCAGGTTTGTGGAGAAATTGCTGCACCATTAGTCGCTTTCTCGTTAGTTTTATTTGGTTGGGTTCTGCTGCAGAGTCTGAGTTCCAAACTTTCAATGGATAGTTCTCGCCGTAACAGTTTTGCTTATTAATTTTTTCAGTGGCGTTTTCAAGAAGTCGAATGTTAGTGCCAGACTTATTATAACTGCTATTACGGGAATGGTGTTCGGGTATTTTGTTGGTGTTTCTTTTCCATCTGTTTCTCTAACCAAGGTAGGTGAACTTGAAGTTCTGTGAGCCTTTTGTGATATAGGGTTTACCAACATTTTCCCTTATGCCATTGGATAATATTCTTTAATAGAAAATTGTCTTCTTTGGGATCACTCCCCAATGCACTGGCAATGCCTCCAAATGAATTGAATTTCTTTCGCAATGCAGACAATTTCTTATTATAGAGGCCCTTATAGGCATGACCCTTTCTTAGATTATACGTGATCCATCTGATTTGCTGTGATATCTTGCAGATTAATCTACCTTCAACCTTTATTTTTGATGGAACCATGAATGGAGATCAGTCTAAATCTATTAGCCGTAGTTTCCCCGAAAATCTTGGTTCTGGTAATACCCCTGTGACACCTAAGGTACATTTTCTCTAGAAATTTTAGGGCTAAATTTGCTTATATTGCTTTTGTATTTGTGTGTTACCTGAAGGATGCAATGTGTTGATCCGTCGTGTGATTTCTTTTGTCCAGCACATGGACTATTTTTTGAACTAAATCAATCACTACCTTCAATTTTCGGTGACTTTAATGTAAATTTTATTTTTCTCAAGACTGGTATGCATAGTAGTATCATAAGAATGGTCTGGAAGTCTATAAATTTCATTTTGGTATTTGAAAAGAATCATATAGAATTAATGATTAATTTGTATTTGGACTTCCTGAATCCATTAACAATTCCGTTCCGATTCGTTTCTTCTTATGCTTTTTCTCACAAATAATGGACATGAGGCAGATTTAGATGGTATTATAGGTTCTCAACTAATAGTTATTTTCTCCTGTCAATCTATTCAAAATAGGGTAAGGTGATAAAATACTTAAAGAAGAAGAGTTACCGCTTATGATAAATTGTCTTCATATCCATCTGAAAGCATAGATTTTGTCATCTGGTGAAACTGTAAATTTTGGAAGAGCTGTTTGTGTGTTGAAGAAGCAATGGAAAGTTATTTTTTGGGATACATATGATTTAGGAATGAAAGAATGTTTTAAAATCATGTGTGCCCAAGGCCGATAGTCAAAAGGAAGAAAAATGAACAGAAAAGTCATTCTTGTTGTTTCACAACATAATTGTAAAATATTAATTGAATGAAGAAAATGTATACTCCCTCCGTCCCACGTGAATGTAAACCATTTTTTCGGGCACAATAATTAAGAAATATTATTAAGATAATGAAAATGTGTGGTAGGAAATGAAGAGAGAGAATGAGTGGAGTTAATAGTAGGTTGGTTGAATAAATTGTATGGTGAAAAATGAAGAGAGAGAATGAGTGGGTGGGGTAGGGTGAATATAAAATAATAAATTTGTTTCCATTTTGAGCAGTTTGCATTCACGTGGGACGGACCAAAATGGAAATAAGTTTGCATTCACGTGGGACGGAGGGAGTAACTTGCAATGTCTAGTCAGTTTAAGTGAGGGCAAAATTTTATTTTATTTTGCTAAGCAGTGACATGAGAATGATATTGCATAAATATCCAGAGAAGCGAAACTAAGAGTGAGTTAAAGTATAAGGTATGAAGCTGCGACTACAAATACCAGCATGGCTACAACGATTTGAATATTAAAGAACTTATACAGCAGTTAAATAGCAAGTCTTGTCATAACTGATCCTAGAACATAATTAACAGTTCAGGATGATGTAAAGGAAAATGAACAGGTACTAATCTTCTCTCTCTCTCTCTCTCTCTCTCTCTCTCTCTATAATATGTACGTATACGTTTATATTTATGTTTGTTTATTTTTCATATTCATACATAAATTCTAGTCCTTGTTCCCGGTTGATCTGGGCTCTTTCTGTCAATTTTCAAACTTGTAGATTATGATTTTGACATCTTACTATCTTAGAGAAGGTCAATAGATTGATTTTTTGACTGATTATTGGCTTATTACTGATTTTGCTTCTAGATCTATGTTCCAACGAATCCTCGTGGTGCAGAATCCTTGCCTCCAGGAATTGTGGTCTCGGAATCCGATTTTTATTTGCGAAGATTATGGGGTGAACCAAGTGAGGTATGTTTTGAAGTGGTCTTGGAGCGATAGATGTGGTTCTGCTGGAGTTTGCAATAATGATTAGGGTTTATCGTCTTGGTCTGTATATTCGATAGCTGTTTGCCTGTTTGATATGTAATTTATCTTCTTGAAATGATTGTTTTTCATACGAAAGAATTATTCCATTTCATTATTAAATTTTTTTTATCAAACTATTTAATGATTTTTTTTCGTACAAAAGAATTGTTCCACCTAATTTTCATTATTAAAAAAGTTTGATCAAGCTGTTTTGTTATTTTGTGTTTGCACACTACTGAGCAGTATGCGCAGGGGTATTTTTTTATGCCGAGAATCGCTTATTCTCAACTGGTTTGTGATATCCATCTTTAGCACACAACCTTTAGCACTAATAACAAATATCCAGCAATGTCTTGTGGATCTATGCAAACAAGTCTTTTTTTTAATTGTGTTTTATGGATTATCATTTTAATGATTTCTGCATAGGTGAGCAATATTGAGTAGCTGCATATTTTTGTTTTTGTATATTGACAGCTTGTTTTAACTGCTATACCATTGATCTCTTCAGCATGCAAACCATTGTGATTACTGCAGATGTCAGCAGATTAAGAAAATTAAACTGGCAATTAAGTTGGCATTTTTATTGCAGTCATATTTATTAGTCGTATTACTCTGGGTTACTGCTGCAATCTTACAAGGTTGTATGGAACTTCCAGGATTTGAAAAAGAAGCCCAAATACTTGGTAACCTTCACGGTTGGCTTGGATCAAAAAGAAAATATTGATAAAGCAGTTAAAAAGGTCACTCAAGTGGATTTGATTATGTTTATTTTGTTTGAAGTTTACCAATTTTTTTTTATTTTTTTTTTTTTGATTTGATAGTATTTTCAGGATACTGACATATTCTACATTTTCCCTTAGTTTTCTGAGGATTTCCAAATTATGCTTTTTCATTATGACGGCCGGACAACTGAATGGAATCAATTTGAGTGGGCAAAGCAGGCAATTCATGTCAGTATACGGAAACAAACCAAATGGTATGTCAGAGGATCCACCACTCCAACAAGTTCTCGGCGTGAAATAATTAATTTGAAATATTATTTATTAGCCTGATAATGTAGGAAAAGAAAAGGCAAAGAACTGAAACATCTCTGTAAAAAATTATGTCATTAATAAAAACTTTTCATATCAATTTCTCCTCTGTTTATTCATCAACTCGTGATGCTTCAACTTCTGCTTGTTTCTTTCAAGGTGGTATGCGAAGCGTTTTCTGCATCCAGATGTTGTAGCAGCTTATGATTACATTTTCATTTGGGATGAAGACCTTGGAGTTGAACACTTCAATGCAGACAAGTATTTCTTCTGTTTCTTGCCTAATAGAGCATGATTTTGTTTTTTGCTAATAACTACACATGCATGGCAAATTAATATTCTCTTGTGTGATGTGCAGGTACATTAACTTAGTTAGGAAACATGGATTGGATATTTCTCAACCAGGCCTTGAACCCAATAATGGACTTACATGGCAAATGACGAAAAGGAGAGGCGACAAAGAAGTTCACAAGTAAGTTACTAGATTTACATTATATCCCCCTCCCCTGCTTTACATAAAAAGGGCAAACCCCGGTGCGCCAAGCGCTCCCCGCCAAGCGGGGGTTGGGAGAGGGAACCATTTGCTAGAGCCTTCCCCTGACAATTGCCAAGAGGCTGTTCGCCAAGGTTCGAACCCGTGACCTTATGGTCACCAAAGGAGCAACTTAACCGTTGAGAATTAATGAATTGTTTTATGGCTATTGTCTATAGCTATGCGTTTTTCTATAAGTTGCTTGTAACTATCCACACTTCTGATTTTTGTGTACGTTTAATGAATAGGGATACAGATGAGAAACCAGGCTGGTGCAGTGATCCTCATTTACCCCCTTGTGCTGCGTACTCTCTCTCTCTCTCTCTATATGTATATATATATATATATATATATATATATATATATATACACACATACACACACACACACACACACACACACTCCTCTCTATCTCTTTTTAGTGTAAGCTTCAATCTTAGTATCCATGGGATGGGAGTTACCAAATGGCTCCATGGCCACCATTTTTCTCAATGTGCTCTTTTTAGCTTGGGGATGGGATAAAGTTTCTTAAATTTAAAAGCAAGTTGACTCTCCATGTCTTCAATGTTGCACAAATAAGCCTTTGTTCCTTTGAAGTTTGATTAAGTTCTTACTATTTCGGGAAATGAGACAACAAAAAGGTTCAAAAAACTTAATCATGCTGATGAAAATCTTGTCTTGGAAAGCTTTTTGTCTGCATTTGGTCTCCTTTTGTGGACTGCAGTCACAGTTTTAACTGACAGAGTCTACTTCTAAAGTGAACAATTTTCTCATGGTCGGCTATTGTTTGCAGCTTGTGTATTCTTGATCTCAAGTCCTCATACGTTAAAGAACATATTTTTCAGCCATTAGCTAATTTAAGCATTGAGACACAGATAGGAGAGAACGTGGGAAGTAGAGCCAAAATCTGTATATTAATATTGGTACCTGTCAGGAAATATACTTTTCCTCATTACCTTCATCCACAATTTTTATACTGCTCTAGTGCTCTTTGTATTTCTTTCAATCAAAGCCCTCCTCCTTACCAAGCCAATAAAAAGGAAAGAATGAGAAAAAGAAGAGAACAGGGTTTTTGTTCTCTTCTTCTCCTTGACTGACAAACAGCCTACTCTTACTATAACATACATAACTTGTTTGTTAGTGGATGCTTTGAAACGATTAGCAGTGAGATATTTTTTCATATGGTTAGGTGGTAGACTGCAGTATGCTCTATACTGTGAAAAAGAATTGATGTTTTTTAATAGGGGCTGCAAGGATATCCTTTTAATCCTTTCAGTCTAGGGAGTGTGTCCTTTTCGTTCTAAGTTAAGTAACACGTTTTATGCTACTCCCTCCGTCCCAATTGAAGAGTAGCATTTGACTAAACATGCAAATTAAGAACATGGTCCGAAAATCTACTAATTCTCTTTATTGCCCCTACAAACATTTGAGTTAAAGCTAGGTGGAAATATTTGAATTTAAGCTATCTGGGAAAATGAAGGTTTCTTTAGTCAATTTGTTGTATAAAATTGCTTAAAGGCTTCAGTGGGATGACCCAAAAAGTAATACAAAACTCATACTATATTGGATTATTGGAATGAAGATAGTACTCCCTCCGTCTCAGATCAAGGGTTCATCTTTCCCTTTTGGTCCGTCCCAGACCAAGAGTTCATTTTCATAAATGGAAAGTTTTTCATATATTTATACCCTTATCATCTCAATATATTTACAAAAAAACCATTCATTATACCCTTATAAAGTTAACATATTTACAAAAAAAATCAATCATCAACTTACTATTCCTCCCACTCATTCTCTCTCCTATTAAATATTTTTAACTTTTACATTCTCTCTCCTATTCCCTACCACACATTTAATTTTTACATTCTCTCTCCTCTAATTTACTACCCACTTCAAAAAAAATTCTTAAAAAGCGTGAAATCCACCCCATACACCCTTGGTCTGGGACGGAGGGAGTATAATTCTTGAAAACAACTTGAGGGTCCGAGAGTCACACACACACATATACTCCCACCGTCCCATTATAAAGTCGCACTTTCCTTTTGATTAATCCCGAAATAAATGTCGCGTTTCTGAATAAGGAAAGTGACTTAGTGCAATTTTACCATTGTACAAGCAATGTGCAAGCAAGTAAAGCACATTCCTTAAAAACGTTGACAAGTCAAATGCGACATGCATTATGGGACGGAGGGAGTATCTGTGTGTGTCTGTATGCAATCGAATTTGCATATAATATTTTTATGATATAATGTTGACATCATACAAGCCATGAAAAACTTAGGTGAATTTGGTACAAATCTTTGTGGTGCACAAAAGACTCTCATTTTGTGTTGCCAAAAGTACTAGTCTTATATTAAGCATTTCATTTATGTTGTTTCTGGTGAACCTCAATCTGTCTCAGATAATTTTGTTTTTGCTGCCTTTATCCAGATTTGTGGAGATTATGGCCCCTGTGTTTTCTCGTGAAGCTTGGCGGTGTGTGTGGCATATGATTCAGGTAGTTTTTTTTTATTATTATTATTTTTTGGTTTATTTTAGAACTGAATCTTCCCAATGGTTCTTTGTGCCTTTGGTTACACTAATGTTGTCTTCTCTAATGCACTTGTAGAATGACTTGGTTCATGGATGGGGTTTGGATTTCGCACTCAGAAGATGTGTAGAGGTCAGTGCCTTTTGCTACGCATTTGGTTTCTCTTGTGAATTTGCTCAGTTTTAATGGATTTTCTTGCAATCAAACCCTCACTTTTTTTATTTTTATTACCATAGCCTCATAAGTTTACTTGGATTGGATGAAAATATGATGTTGAAGAGGCTGGAGTGAAGGGCAAAAATTCATGTGGGTGATGGGGGTTGATTTTTTTTTTTTTATTATTTTCATTTTCCCTATCTATTATATGTTTATTCTTTTATCATCACTATTTTTATTTTATTTTCTTCTCTTTTTTTTTCATTATTTCTATTCATTTTCTTTTAAAAAAAAACTCCCACCTATTTCTTCTTTCAACTTATTTTTTTTCTTACATATTTTCTTTCACGATGACATATGAGGATTCATGTTAGCCGACCCCAGACTTTGTTGTTGCTGCTGTTGTTGTTGTTGTATAGCCTCATAAGTCATAAGAATGAGCTGCATGATTGGATTTTCATATTCTGATTTTCATTCCCGATTCTGCCCCTTTTTTTAGACATGCATCCTGAACTTTAGTATATATTTACTCGTAAACTCAAGTTTATGTGTATGCTTTTTGGTCAATAAGGTTGTTACTCCCTCTGTCCCTAAATGAATGTCCGAATTCAAGAAATTTTTGTCCCAAATTGAATGTCTTTTTTTGTAAGAAAACTGTCTCAAAATCTTTTCTTACCAAATTTTTTTCGCTATTCATTTCATTATCGTAAATCTAAATGTTTAGAAATATCAATAATATTTATGCATTTTTCCCATTAAAATGTAAAAAAAAAAACACATATTTTCGGAGTGCCTTTAAATGAAATTTGGACATGCATTTAGGGACGGAGGTAGTATAACATGTCGGATATAGTGCAGTATCCATAGATGCTTGTATTGACACATGTATTGTACTGGCCTTGCAGCCTGCACATGAGAAAATAGGAGTGATTGATTCACAATGGATTATTCATCAAGTCATTCCTTCACTTGGGAGTCAGGTGAGTCATCATTGCCATTTTGATATTGCAAAGCAACTATTGATGGCGTTGTTGTTTTTTTAGTTTTTTTTTTTATTTTCCGTATGTATTAACCGTCTGAATACAGTAAATACACTGGAGAATGGTTTTGCAGGAATTGGTAGTAGGCTTTAATAATTGTCAATGGATTAAAAAATCTTCCCTAAAGTAGATGTTACTCCCTCCGTCCCATAACGAATGTCCAATAAAATTTCAGATTTGCTCTTCGTCAAGAGTAAATTTGAACATTCATTTTGGGATGAAGGGAGTACATGATTTTACTGGCTATAGTAAGGGAAAAACAAATGTACTCGTATAATATTAGGAATAACGTATTAGCCGAGGATACTAGGAGGAAAAAAATAAGTTGCCCAAAGTCATACGTCCTCCTTTCTAAATGGGTGCCCCTTTGCTCTCTCTCTCTCTCTTTATATATATATATATACACTCCCTCCGTCCCACTACACACTTTCCTCCTAGGGCGTCCCACTACAAACTAAACACTTTTTAAAATGGAAATGTTTTATTACTTTTATATTAATGGGACACACTTGTTATACTCACAACAACAATTCAATTATTATTCCCTACCCCACTTTCTCTCTCCTACCTACTCACAACACTTACTACATTAATATTTTTCCTTAATTCCCGTGCAAATAGTAAGTGTGCATAAACACGTGCATTCCCATCTCCAACTGAAACCACTCGACCAATCTCATCTACTTGAAAATTTGTGTAAAAGTTGCTAATTCGACTGAGGGAGTATATATCATGTACCCGTGAACATGTATCATGTATGGATATGCTTTCCATTAATGATATTTTTGTGTAAATATTCAGGGTGAATCTGAGAATGGGAAAACTCCATGGCAAGGGGTATGTAAATTTACTTTTATACAGAATAGCTTCACTCTTCCAAAAAAAAAATTGTATTACTTAACAAGTGCTTACTTTGTATACTACCTTTTGGTTATAGGTTCGAGAGAGGTGCAGAAGTGAGTGGGCTCTGTTTCAGGATCGTCTTGCAAACGCTGATAAAGCATATTTTTCAAAGCTTGGAAAGGATTAACTTCCGGTCTCTGTCCGTCCACATTGTAAATTGCTTTATATCGCTCGATCTGTTGCTATGGTATTTTCAGTTTTCTTATTCAGCAGCAGGGGTAGTAGTAGCTACGGTTTCCTGTACTTGTAGGTATTATGTAAGACGAGATAAAACTACAAAGAAAAATGAAATATTTGTGCATAGATACACAATTACCCTTAGTTATATAGTAGTATATTCAACTGTTATTGTCTTGAGTGGTGTTCATTTCTAGATGCATAGAATGTTGGACTTTCCTTTATTGTTTTTATTTTCTTCAAAGAAAAATTATCCAGGCAGGGAGAGACAATCATATTTAAATTCATTTTGTGACAAATCATTTGCAAAAATAGACCTTTATTTGGAGACGGAATAACTAATAAATAGTCCCATCTTCCTTTCTTTTTTTTTTTCCAAAAATTAGTTACATTAATTCTAAAGGAAAATAATTAGTCTACTCCCCCAGTCTCAAAATACTTGCAGTTCTATAAAAGATTTTTTGTACCAAAATACTTGCAATTTTGGTGTTTTCATATTTTTTGTACCAAAATACTTGCAATTTTGGTGTTTTCATAAAACTAACACATGTTGCCTAAATTATCCTTATTTATTATTAGGTAATTGTCATTGTAAAGTATTTAATTGCCTAGATACTTGAGATATTTCAAGTGTAATTTAGTTTATTAGTTATGTATTTAATGCATTTCTTAATTTATGTGAAAACTCTATAACTACAAGTATTTTGGGACTAATGAAATATATCAAGTTTAATTATGAATTTATTGGTGGGCATTTAATTTAATAAATATAAATTGAGTCAAGATTGTGCCTGCACAGCAGAAGGTTGTTGGGTGATGTTACGGGAAGGAAGGTACCAAAGTTGTTGAAGTGAGATTTAAGTTAAGTTAATAATTTGAGTCAACATTGTGCCTGCACTTGATTTGCTTACAAACTCAGTCAGTTCAGTTATTCCCAATCTTCTCCTCCTACCTAATTCCTACCTTCTATCTCACTCAATCATTCCATTTTTTATTTTTTTTTGATATCTCAACTAAAATGTTTTTATTTTATAAATACATAAGATTTCATTTTTAAAATAATTATATTGTTGGTGATGTTCACAACACTTCAAGATGTTAACATATGAAGAACCAATAACTCCTAAACCGAATCAAATCAAGCATGCTTACTAATTACTTTACTAGATTCAAGATATTTAATACCAGAAAATTTTGGGGGAAACCTGTTTCTCCATAAGTTATAAAAAGTCTTGTTTTTAAATATATCAACTTGGTGTTTTAAAGCCTAAACTCACTGTTTTAAAGTGGACTTTTTATAACTTATAGAGAAACAGATTTCTCCTAAAACCTACTCATTTAATACTCCCTCCGTCCCAATAGTAGCTTCCCATTTTGCCATTTTGGGTGTCCCGTTAATAGTTTCCACTTTCCTTTTTTGGCAAAAGAATCTTTACTATTTCCTCCACTCATTCTCTCTCCTATATTATTTTAATACTCACAACACCATTATAATTTACTATTCCCTCCACTCATTTTCTCTCCTATTTTCAAATTACACTCACAACATTTTTACTTCCCCCTCATTTTATTAATTTGCGTGCAATCCAAATTTTGGGCAGCTACTATTGGGACGGAGGGAGTATTTAAGATGTACTCTATAATACCTAAATTTGAAGTGAGTTATACAGTTTTAATTAATCGTCAACAAATTCCCTTTTGTCTAACATAATACTCCCTCCGTCCCTGAATATGTCGAAAAAAGTTTTAGAGCAAATTTGAAACTTTTTTCGGCATTCATTTAGGGATGGAGGGAATAACAAAACCCATAATACTTTCGGAATTCATAAATGAGAGTCAAATTTATTAATTTATATTTTACACTATTCTATTATTTATAATTTATATTAAAATATAATTTTTGGAAAATAATACACAAGAGAGTAACTCTTGTGAAAAACTAGTTTTTTTCAAAATATTATAAAAAACTAGTTTTCAGAACAGTTCATCACTCTTATTAGTTAGACTTAATGCTTTAAAACTAGTTTTTTTCTTATGTTACGAAAAAATTAGTTTTTTGCAAGATTTTGGCTACACAAGAAAACTATTGTATTTTAAATATGAAATAAGAAATTTAAAATTAATTTTGAAAGAAAGATATATATTGGTGAAAGTGGACTATTAAAATGAATCATTAAAAAATGAAATACTCGACATAAAGCCGAGGGAGATTATTAGCGGTTAGATTTAACGGCGAGTTGAATTTAAATAAGTAAAGTGGTAGGAGTAGAGAAACCAACAACCGCTAATTTCACAAAAATAAAAAGACTCCCAATTTCTTTCTTTCAATTTCAACATCCTCTCTTTCAACCTCAACCCCAACCCCAACGTCTCCCTCTCTCTCTCTGTCTCTCTCTCTCTCTTCACCGCCAGTCAGTCTATCTCCGGTCGCCGGAGCTCCTAAAGATTTTTTTTTATTAGGAGAGCATATATATTATACACAAAGCTAGCTAGTATTTAAAAATAAAAAGATGGGAGAAATGAATGGATTCCAGTTAGGGGTGATCGGAGCATTATTTCTTTCAGTGGCATCATCTGTTTCCATTGTTATCTGCAACAAAGCCTTGATGAGCAATCTTGGTTTCCCTTTTGGTAAGTCTCTTTACTATTTTCATCAATTAATTTCTTTTGATATTTTTTCCTTAATTATTACTTTTATCTCAATTAATTGTGCACACCAGTGGTTCAGATGGAAGAGATTTCTCTAACACTTATGGATGCATTTAAGATTTAAAACGTGTTAGCGTCAAAATGATGTCGTTTTAATACAGTTTAAGCTTGATCATTGAATTGTACCGATAAATGAAATGATGCGATTAATATTTCATCATCCATAGCAATATTGGGACCCCTAACATTGTTATCCTTTTATAAGACAAAAACATGAATAATGAAAAGAATTTGCATGCATGGAATAATTTAAGGTTCCTTGTATCTTAATCAATCCTTGCTTTTATAAATATATTGCTTGAAATGAGTAGTCCTTAAGTTTGGGTTTTGTTAATATATATCTTGTGGTTGGTTTTGTAGCTACAACATTGACTAGTTGGCATCTGATGGTAACATATTGCACACTTCATGTGGCCCACCGCTTGAAATTTTTTGACAATAAACCAATTGACATGAAAACTGTCGTACTCTTTGGTCTCCTAAATGGCATTTCCATTGGCTTTCTCAACCTAAGTTTAGGATTTAACTCCATTGGATTCTATCAGGTAACTCCTTTTTTTATTGCATTAACTACTTGTACAATTGCACTAGAATCTTTTTATAAACTTTTACTGATGTTGTGAGGAGTTGTACTATACAATATTTCATCGCATTAAGGGTTGTACAATACCCGAGATATTGAAATAATGGGTTATTTATTTGAGTACTGTTGATTTTGCAGATGACCAAACTTGCAATTATACCTTTCACTGTATTATTGGAAACTCTTTTCTTGAAGAAACAATTTAGGTAATTCATTCTTTGCTTAGAGATTTTTTTTTATTTTATTTTTTTGGATAGAATTTAATGGAATTTCTACTTGTTAATTTTTTGTTAATTTGCAGCCAAAAGATAAAGTTATCCCTTTTCCTTCTACTTGTTGGAGTTGGGATTGCATCAGTGACAGATCTTCAGCTAAATTTTCTTGGAACAGTTCTGTCCCTCCTAGCTATCATCACCACATGTGTTGGCCAAATTGTATCCTTTTCATCATTTTTGTCATGAATATTCATTTATTACTCCCTCCGTCCCGTCCCGTCCCGTCCCGCCCCTTGTTGACTTGTCATCTATATTATAAATCACACCATTGTTTTGAACGGTGGTGTGAATAGTTCTATCCGCGGAAATGACCATTTTGCCCTCACTATTCACTCCCTTTCCCATTTCGCCCTTAAAAAAAATACTCCCTCCGTCCCATAATACCTTACCCGGTTAATACGAACTCAGTTCAATCAAGTTCAACTTTGACCAAACTTTAATATCAATTTACTTATCATAATAAAAATCTAAAAATTGTTATCCATAAAATAATCAAATGATTTATCAATAGCAATTATTAAAATTTCATTAGAATGAATAGATTGATATTAAAGTTTAATTGAAATCAATTTCGCGACTCATTTGTTCATACTTGGGGAAGGTATTAGGAGGAGGAGTATATTTTAAATTAAAAAAAAATTAAAATTAAAAAAAAAAAATTTAAAAAATAGTTTTAAAAAAATGTGGCCTTGGACACGGTCATATTTTAAAAAAAATTAAATTAAATTTTTTTTTAGAAAAAAAAAAACAAAAAACGTGGCCTTGGACACGGGCTTAGACTAGTGTTTTATAAGAAACGTGAGTTACTTGTTTTCACATTGCTTGTAACCTGATAAAACTGCACTAATTACCTTATTTCGAAACAAGACACTTATTTTGAGACGTACCATAACTGAAAACGCAACATTCATTAATGGGGAGTGTAAAATTAAGACTAGTTTATGTTTTTTTTTTTTAACTATAAATATCTAGATGAGAAGTTATTTCTTAACCAGATGTGCCAATTTCAGCTGACAAATACAATACAGAAGAGACTGAATGTATCATCCACTCAGCTGCTCTATCAATCAGCCCCATTTCAAGCTGCCATTCTTTTTGTATCTGGCCCTTTGGTTGACCAGTACCTTACTAACCAAAATGTTTTTGCTTACAAATATTCACCTCTTGTTTTGGTACTCTTCTCTACCCTTTTGTTAATATATTTTTTCGTGCATCTTTAATACCGAGCATTGCACTTGGCTTCAGGCCAGTTAATCTGGTCGGTTGTTGATTCTACAACCGTAAAGCTTTGGATCCATCTGTCAATATTTGTTTGTTCAAAAAGAGAATCTGACACGAAAAAATGGCCTTGTGCACCATAAAATAGGCCACTTAGGATTGAATTGAGTCGATATGAGTATTGATAAAATTAAATATGTGACTACTTGCAGGGATTTATTATACTGTCGTGCTTGATTGCCGTGTCAGTGAATTTTAGCACATTTTTGGTCATTGGGAAGACTTCGCCGGTTACATATCAAGTTCTAGGCCATTTAAAGACATGCCTTGTTCTTGGATTTGGCTACACTTTGCTACATGACCCTTTCACAGTTAGGAATGTCATTGGAATATTAGTAGCCATTGTTGGAATGGGTTTATATTCTTACTTTTGCTCTCATGAGAATAAGAAGAAACCATCTGGTGACTCTCCAGTGTCTCAGGTCTCTCTCTCTCTCTCTCCCTCACACACACACACACACACACACACACATGCATACGCAGAGTTTTCTGATTTGTGTATTGGTTTTTATGTACAGATTAAAGAGAAAGATGGGAGCACGCCACTTTTGGGAGGGAAGATTCAAGAAAAAGAAAGTCATTTTGATATTATGAAAACGGCAAAAGACTCACTTGTTTAATCTTTAGAGCTACTAGCTAGTAATGATCATCTCGAGTGAGTGTACGTATATGATTATACAAATTTATTTTTTTCTTTTCATGCATTCAACACGAGTGTAAATGGTTTTGATTCTTTTAAATAAAAATGTTACGTTTTTCTTATTTCGGGTGAATTTGATCTCTATGTACACATGGTTATCGAGAACCTTTGAGCTAGTAAGTCACATTTTCCATCCATTAGATTCAACAACAAGGTCAGTTTGTGTACGTACCTACATTGTCGCTAAACTATTGAATAGGGTCCGTCCAAACAGGCTTCGGGTTTGGCCTGGGCTGCTACATCTTTGAGTTAAATGACAAAAATGCATCTGAAATAGTGATGTTCAGATTCATCGTTTTACAAAGATGTTCAATAAGAGAAATAAGGTGCAATTTTTTGGGCCGGGCTTTCGGCCTGGCAGGCCACGGGCTGGACTGTGGCCTGCGTTACAGATCCTAGATTGGCCCAACCTGTAGTCCTGCGGGCTCACATGGGCTAGCCTAGACACCATCGAAAGAGGAATTACGGGTTGAATCAAACATGTTTGAAGCAAGTTGTATTATAAGGGCAAATTGCATTTTAATTACTTGAGTTTGTCAAAATGTTTCAATTGGTTATCAAATTTGCATTTGTTACGAGTTGGTTATTAAGTTTGTATTTTTGTTACAATTAGATATAATTTTGGATGTCCAGTTTAAAAACTAACGAAGAGATATGTGCCGTAAGTTACTTAAGGGGTATTTTTGTCCAATCCTTAGCTGCCGGTGGTGGTGGTGGCGGAGGAATGAACACTGAAGTGCTAAATGCCGGTTGAGAATGCGATAGAAAGTTGACAGTCCGGGTGATGATTCTTGACTTTTTCTTGAATCTCTCTCCACGATGAATTGGAGGGTGATTCTCTTTGGGGAAGACCTATGGAGTGGCGATGGAAAAAATTGTGGTCAAACGGGGAGGCGGAGGAGGTGGTGGTAGTGCTCGAGAGGGAGGAGCGATTCGAATAGCAATAAGTTCCGGCGACTTCGGCCTTGAGCAATTTGGACTCAAAGATGATGACGTCGGCGGTGAGTATAGCAGCGATGGCGGTGTTAAGCATACCAAGGATCCTTCAAAGAATCCTCCAAAGAATCCGCCTGGAATATGATTTACTTCTCATTATCTTGTAAAATATTTCAGTTTTTATTTTAGTATATCTTGTATTTAAATTCAAATTATTTGTATATCATTTGTAATAGATTAGGAGATAGTCAAAATCCCATAAAACTCTCTAAAACTTTTGTATAAATACATCACAAGGATCAATAGAAGAATTATCTTTTGCAATTCTTTCATGGTATCAGAGCCATATTGATCTAAACCCACCTTCTCAAAATTTCGGCACACCACCAACACCATGGTTGAATCCGCCTCCACCTTTGTTCTTATGTCGGCTCACCTTATACACTCCCAAAATCGTGGTCACTCATCTCGTGCACCATCCCCACCCCTCCTTCCCACTCCACCAAATCTGCCCAATCCCACATCCGCTGCCTCCTCCAAAACCTTTAAGGGCAAATGCCAATACTGCCGCTTTGTTGGCCATGTCATATCTGAATGTCGTCAATTCAGCCGAGACTACCCCACTGTCACCTTCCCGCCTCCCCCTTCCTTCAATCGTAACCCTCGCCGTTCTACTACCACCCCACCACAAGTCCACACTGCTACTATCCCCATCCAAACTCCCCCACGCTCTTGGCTTATGGACAGTGGTGCCACCAATCACATCACCAATAACCTCTCCAACTACTCTCTTCACCACCCCTATGTTGGTAGTGATGATGTTATCATTGGAGATGGTTTCACCCTTCCTATTGCAAACATAGGTTCTTTTTCTATCTCTCTCTTTCCCTCGTCCATTGTTTTCAATAACGTCTTACATGTCCCTCGTATCTCTAGAAATATTATTTCTATTTCTCAATTCTGTAAGGATAATAATGCAACTGTTGAATTCTCACAATCTTCCTTCCTTATCAAGGCCAATCATTCCAACCAGATCCTCCTCAACGGCAAGCTTGAAAATGGTGTCTACATCTGGACTCCACCCTCTCCTCAAGCTCATGTCGCCACTACCTCATCTCTTCAATCATGGCATCACAAACTAGGACACCCCGCTCCTCCAATTATTTCCCTCTTAAATAAACAGTTTTCCTTATCAATTCCTTCGCTTTCTTTCTCTCATTGTAATTCCTGCAAAATCAACAAAAGTCATAAACTCCCGTTTGATATATCTACTCTTGAATCTCATGCACCTCTTGATATTATATTTTCTGATGTGTGGACATCCCCCATTCACTCTTATGATCATTACAAGTACTATGTTATATTCGTGGACCACTATACAAAATATACTTGGCTATATCCACTAAGACATAAATCTGACACCTTTGCTACATTTAATCGTTTCAAACTACTTGTTGAGAAATATTTTTCCCGTCCCATTCGTCAATTTTTCTCTGACAATGGTGGCGAATACCTTAAACTTACACCATCTCTCCTCCAAAATGGAATTTCCCACCTCACCTACCCTCCTCATACACCCGAACATAATGGCTATGCCGAACGCCGTCATCGACATATTGTTGAAACCGGCCTCACTCTTCTCTCACAATCTCAACTTCCTCTCATATTCTGGTCACATGCTCTAACTACTGCCACATACCTCATCAACCGAATGCCCACAACGACCCTCAATAATGAGTCCCCGTTCTTCCGCCTCTTCCAAACTCAACCAAACTATCACAAAATTCGATCTTTTGGGTGCCTCTGTTATCCTTGGTTACGTCCTTACTCCATTCACAAATTAGCACCTAAATCTACTCCATGCATTTTTGTCGGCTACTCTCCATCTCAAAGTGCTTACCACTGTCTCGACCCTACAAACCATCGTCTATATACCTCTCGACATGTCACCTTTGTCGAAACTGTATTCCCTTATCCATCTCTCACCAACACCACCCCTTCCTCCCCTCCAATCTCCCCCTCCCAATGGTGTACCTTCTCCCTTCCCATTGTTCCAGTTACTGCCCCTCCTCACCCAACATTGATCCGCCCTCTCCCACGCCAATTTCTGCCTCTGTCCATGTGGGTGACAGCCCAGCCCATGTGGGCGACCACCCACCCTCAAATCCCAACAACTCTGAATCTGCTGTTCACTGCAACCGCCCATCCCAAGTGAGCGACCGCCCATCCTCAAATCCCACCCATTCTAATTTCGCTGTTCACCTGTGCGACCGCCCATCTCCTAGTGAGCGACCGCCCATAACCCATACCTCTGATACACCAGTTTCCACACCTGAACCACTTGTTACCACTGTTCCCCAACGCTCTATTTTAACCCGACTCACCAACAACATTGTCAAACCAAACCCCAAATATGCTCATCTTGCCTCTTTGTCCTCACCTACATCCCTTCCTACCACTACTAAACAAGCTCTCTCTCCACCCCCCACTGGTATGATGCCATGCTTGTTGAGTACAATGCACTTATTCAAAATAACACCTGGACTCTCGTACCCTCCCATGAAGCTCCCAATATTGTTGGTTGCAAATGGGTCTTTCGCATCAAATACAACCCGGACAATACTATCCGAAAATACAAAGCCCGCCTAGTTGCCAAAGGGTTTCATCAACGCCCCGGTCTTGACTACTCAGATACATTCAGCCCTGTTGTCAAACCTGTCACTATCCGTCTCATTCTTTCCCTTGCCATCACTCAAGGCTGGTCCCTACGCCAACTTGATGTTAATAATGCCTTCCTCCAAGGTCATCTTTCTGAAACTGTCTATATGTCTCAACCCCCGAGTTTTGAGAACACCACCCAACCCTCTCATGTCTGTCGTCTCTCCAAAGCTATATACGGTCTCAAACAGGCCCCTCGTGCTTGGTACACTGCTCTCAAATCCTTTCTTCTCTCCTTTGGCTTCACAACATCCCTAGCTGATCCTTCCTTATTTCTTTTCAACTATAGCTCACATCGTCTTATACTTCTTGTCTATGTCGATGACATAATTGTCACTGGCCCTTCTGCCTCCTTTCTCCAATCCTTCATTGACAGCTTGGCCACTCATTTCTCTCTTAAAGACCTTGGTCCCCTCTCTTTCTTTCTCGGTATTGAGGTCACACCCAATCCTCATGGTCTTCTCCTAACCCAATCCAAATATATCACTGACATTCTCTCACGTCATAACATGCTATACTCAAAACCCTCTTCCACGCCTATGGCCACCTACCCACCTCTTTCTGTCACCCCCCGAACACCCATCTGCAATCCTTCGGAATACCGTGCAATTATTGGCAGCCTTCAATACCTATCTCTCACTCGCCCTGACATAGCCTTCTATGTCAATAAGCTAGCACAATATCTTCATCACCCACGAGAATCCCACTGGACTACACTTAAACGTCTCCTCCGCTATCTCCATGGGACCATTCATATGGGACTCCAACTCTTCAAGAACTCTCCATCCTCTCTTCATGCCTATTGCGACGCTGATTGGGCCGGTGATAAAGATGACTTCGTCTCTACCACTGGCTTTCTTATCTATCTTGGTCGCAACCCACTTGCTTGGTCCTCCAAGAAACAAAAAGCTATTACTCGCTCCTCCACTGAAGAAGAATTTCGTGCCATCGCTGCTACAACTGCTGAAGTAATTTGGGTCACAAACCTTCTATCTGAACTCGGTATCTCATCCTCTTCACCTCCTGTCATCTACTGTGACAATCTCGGGGCCACCACCTACTCGGTCAACCCAGTTTTTCATTCTAGGATGAAGCACCTTGCTCTAGCCTTTCACTTTGTGCGAGAACAAGTTCAACTTGGCAGTTCAACATATCTCCGGTACTGATCAACTCGCAGACGTTCTCACAAAACCTCTACCTCGTACGCGGTTCACATCATTGATCTCCAAGATCGGACTTACTCTTGGAACGTCCGTCTTGCGGGAGCATGTTAAGCATACCAAGGATCCTTCAAAGAATCCTCCAAAGAATCCGCCTGGAACATGATTTACTTCTCATTATCTTGTAAAATATTTCAGTTTTTATTTTAGTATATCTTGTATTTAAATTCAAATTATTTGTATATCATTTGTAATAGATTAGGAGATAGTCAAAATCCCATAAAACTCTCTAAAACTTTTGTATAAATACATCACAAGGATCAATAGAAGAATTATCTTTTGCAATTCTTTCAGGCGGTGGCAACGAGCTTGATGGAAATAGGCTTAGATTTGGGTGATTGGGGGAGTGCAAGGGAGGATATGTTGGCGGGGAAGGAGACGAAAGATGAGGGAGTCGAAGGAGAGGGCGGAGGTGGCGGCGAGGAAGGGAATTCGGGGAAGAAAGGGTTCATTAGGAGGAGTTGTGGAGGTGGAGAATGGGATTTTAGGGGTGGGAGGTTGAGAGGATGGGGTTGAGTAGGGGGGGAAATAATCTTGTGGGAATAAGTGTTGGTGGAGGGTACGGCGCTTGTGGGTGGCGGCATGGCAGATGTTAAGAGAAGGAGGAGGAAGAAGGGGAAGGTGGGTATTGTTTTGGGTGTGGAGAGGATTGTAGGAGTAAATGCAGGAGAGGAGTGGGGACTGGAAACTGAGATTTACATGACTTTGGAATGTATCTCTCACTACAACTACTATTTGTGTGTGTGTGTGTGAGAGAGAGAGAGAGAGAGAGAGAGAGAGTGAGAGATGGAGAAGACAAAGGTAAGAGATGGATGGTGGGTAAGAGATGGATGGTGTGAAAATAGTTGAAACCGTGTGAATTTAGGTCATTTTCCATTATAATTTATGGACAAAAATACTCATTAAGTAAATCATGTTAGCGGCAAATGTTACACTTTTCGTTAGTTTTTAAACTGGACATTCAAAATTATATCTAATTGCAATAAAAATACAAACTCAATAACCAACTAGTAGCAAATGCAAATTTGATAACCAATCGAAATATATTGACAAATTCAGATAATTAAAATGCAATTTGCTCGTATTATAATCACTTTTAGGGGTCGTTTGATAGCCCTTCTTAGCATTTGATAGGATTGTTAGTCCAATAAGCTTGATGTTTGGTAGATTAAATGCAACTGGTATAATAATCCTAACAACCTGGATAATGCCTTTTATCACATCTTATTTCCTTCATATTTATCCCAAAAAAAAGGGTGATATAATTAATTCCTGAAGTAATAGTCTTCTGACTATTAATACATGATAATCATATTAACCTACCAAACGAGCCCTTTAGTTTAGTGGTATATATGTGTGTGTGTGAATGAAAATATGCTTAAAGAGCATTATTATAAACTCCCTCTTCCCTCCGGAAATAATATTTTCACTTTTTTTTTTGTTATTATTGTGATGGTACTTTAAGAAAAAAAATTTAGATTAATTTAATTATTTTAATAAAAATTTAAAATTTGTTATTGTTACATTATTATAAGTACTATAATAATAATTTATAGATGCTTATTATAATAATTAAATTAACTTAAATTATTGTTAAAATTACTACGTGTTAACCAAAATTTTTAGAGAAAGACTTTCTGAATACATAGTGCCATGATTCAAATTCAATCCTCAACACGGCAAAAATAATATTTCGGCCCTGGCCACCCAACTCACAATTTTTAATATATAATTATACTGGCCTAAGCCCGTGTCCAAGGTCACGTTTTTTGTGTTTTTTTTTCTTTTTAAATTTTTTTTTTAATTAAATTTTTTTTTAAGGACAAAATGGAAAAGGGACAAAAAAGTGAGGGTAAAATGGGGAATTCCCCCCTTGAAACTGTTCAAAGAACTGTTCATAGGGGGTTGCATTTATACTATATATACCACTCAAATTCTAAAATATTCAAGTGGCCCTATGGCTATGGATGGCCTTAACGTGTGCTATTAGCTGAATGTGATATATCTTTTTTATATCCTAAAGCACTCATGAATCGCAATTTAAAGTTTTAAAATTGTTAATTTTAAATACTAACCATGAACTGCATTTTTATTTTATTTTTTAAATATAAACATGTTCATAAAAATAGAACAAGAAAAATTAATTAAAAAAGTTGAAGATGGCCAAAAACATGTAAAAAACGCATTTTTTGTTAACTTAACAAAAAACGTGTTTTAAAATTACTTAAAAACCCGTATCTCTCTCACAAAACACACGCTCATTACTCTCTCTCTCTCTACACGGGATTCTCTCTCTCTCTCTAAACGCAAAACACAGCTCGCTCCCTAATCGTCTTCTTCCTCACCATTCGCCGGCGACCACCAATCACCTCTGAACAAAAGAAAGCCGGACGCAGTAGCGAGAGACGCGCCAGCAACCTTTTCAAGCAGGCTGAGCAGTTCTAGCTCCTCTACCTTGGAGAAAACTCCCAATTTCTCAATCGAAGAAAGAGTAAGCCCTAATTTCTCCGCCTTGGATAGCAGACCTGCCTTCTCGACGTTGCTCAGCACTTTCCTCTTCTCAAGCTTCTTGAAAACGTCCACATCCACCTGTTCGCTCCCTTCGTAGAAACCTGCCCCACACCACTGCTTCTTCCAGGCGCTGTCGTATTTGTTCACCTGCATTAATCAATTTTACGCCGTAATAATAGTTCGTCAATGGTCATCTTCAATTGTATTTTTGATTGATCATCTTCAATTGTATTTTTGTTATTAATGGTGGTTGTTTGATTTGGTAAATTCAATTACAAGATGATTTGGTTTTTTGTTTGGGAATTTGAGGATTATTTGATTTTGAATGCCAGTGTAATTGATTTTGAATGCCAGTCCATATTTTTTTGAATGTCAGTCCATGTTTTTTTGAATGCCAGCAAAAATGATTACTAATTTTGAATGTCAGTCCATGTTTTTTTTTAATGCCAGTTCATGTTTTTTTTTAATGTCAACCAGTGTTTTTTTAGTGTCAGTGTATGTGTTTTTGAATGCCAGTGCATGTGTTTTTGAATGCCAGTGCTTGTGTTTTTGAGAGCCAGCAAAAATGTTAGTGTAACAAAGTGTCAGTATTAGTGTAACAGAGTGCTAGTGTGAAGAGTGTCAGTTCATGTATATAAAAGTGCCCGTGTAAAAAGTGTCAGTGCCAGTTTAATAAAGTGCCAGTGCCAGTTTACACTGGCACTTTGTTAAATTGGTACTGACACTTTTTTCACTGTCATTTTGTTACACATGCACTGACACTTTATCACACTGACACTTTGTTTAACTGGCACTGGCACAAACGGGGAAACACAAAACACGTTTTTTTTAAGTGCCAGAAAAACGCGTTTTTTATAAGACCAACTCTTGAAGATGAGAAATTACGGTTCTTGATTTTAAATAATATCCATAAATTACAATTTTGATTGGAGTTTAGGAAGTCAAGAAAAAATTAAAGATATTTCATTGGGTGCTTGAGCACTGTAGCTCTGGAAGTCTCTAGTAGAGATTTTTTGGGTGTGAGAATTAAGAAAAAGTGATGTAAGAAAGAGAAAATGTTAAATATTGTGAGTATGAAAAATTAAATAGGAGAGAGAATGAGTGTGAGAAATAGTGAGGAGAGAGAATGTTGTGAGTGTAAAAGTGAAGTAGGAGAGAGAATGAGTGGGTGGAATAGTGAATATTCTTTGCCATTTTGGGAAGTTTGCATTCACGTGGGTCGAACCAAAATAAAAATAAGTTTGCATTCACGTGGGACGGAGGGAGTATTAGTGTAACACCCGAGCGATTAATGAGTACATAAACCATTTCCTATTCACATTAAAAAAAATAAAAAAAAATAAATTGAAATAATAATTTATCTTAAAATATTATTTTCTTCTTCACTCATTTTTATCTTTTTTTCAATCAAATTAATTCCTGCTTATAAAATGATTGTATAATAAGCAAAAATAGTTATGGAAAGTTAAGTAACCATTTAATACCCCATTGTAATTGTATAAATATTATCAATATGAGTAACTATCAATATTTAGCCTAATTTTCAAGCCCAACATCAAATGTAAAAGAAAACAATACTATATACGTATATTAAATTCATGTAAATTATCATTTACATGAATTACCTGATTTCTAAGGGATAAAAATCATATATTGGAAATTTAAAAAAATGATATAAATTATTATTCTTATTATTTAGCAAATTTTTAAATTGCTAAAAAATCGTTTATTTTTTTTAGTTCATAACAAATAAATGCTAAAATCTATTATTTAAATCCCAAATTATAAGCCCACACATGATTAATTATTAATGTTTTTAATTTAATAATATTACAATTACAATTGCAATAACAATAATGTTAAAATTAAAAATCTTACGCATAATTTCCACACTTCAAGCCTACAAATCCTAAATAAATTGAAACATTTTAGGGTTGACAAACCTAACTTCAACTCAAAATAATTTCCACATAGCATAATTATTTCATTCAATCATCAAATACTCACTTTATTTACTTAATTATTTCATTTTCAAAAGATATAGATTATCCTAAAAATTCGTCTGTCCATTGCAACAAAACCGTTTTCAATTATAAAGTTTTCATTTTTTTAAAGAACAAAGAAATATTCATCTTTCAATTAGAGATCGCCAGTGTCACAATTAAAAAAAATATCCGCCTATGTTGTCGCGTGTGCGGCACGCGATACATTCGCCAATTTTCGCCCATTCAGAGCCTAATAATATTACAATTACAATTGCAATAACAATAATGTTAAAATTAAAAATCTTACGCATAATTTTCACACTTCAAACCTACAAATCCTAAATAAATTGAAACATTTTAAGGTTGACAAACCCACATACTCACTTTATTTACTTAGTGATTTCATTTCCAAAAGATATAGATTATCCTAAAAGTTCGGCTGTCCATTGCAACAAAACCGTTTTCAATTATAAAGTTCATTTTTTTAAGAACAAAGAAATATTCATCTTTCAAACTAAGTATATAAAAATTATAGACTATAAGAATTAAATAACAACAAATACTATGGATTCAAATAATCAAAATTAATTGCTTAAAAAAACAATTAACTTGCCAAATAAAAATATAAAATTGAATAATTTTATTTGCATAGATATTTCCACATAGAGATAATTATCTCATCGCCAAAATATGAAATTTAACAATTTTAATTTACTTGCTTCAAAAAAAAATATACTTTCTTTCAAAAATAAAATTTTTAATAGTTCTTCAATAATTCGTATAGCATTTTTTAACAACATTACTCCGGTTTCAACAAAAATAAAATTTGGAAAACATTAATCTATAGTATATCATAACGTAGAATTTTTTTTGGTTAAAAAAAACTCTAAAAACACATAGCATTAATTATTTTTTGAATAGAAAGAAAATTAAAAACGAAAATAAGCTTATCTTCCCTAAATCTGCAAATATCTTTCTCAACTAATAATTAAAAAAATACTTCACACTTAATTAATTTTCACTAAAAAGATATTGAAAAATTAAAAAGGATAATTAGAAAGGATAATTAAGAAATTTATATTTAAAAAAGAGTGTTTTTTTTCTGTGTCAAAATCAAATGAAAATAGTCTCTATTTATAAAATTATGAATTTTGGTGTAAAAAAATTAAAAAAAAAATATATTATTATAAAATAATTGAGGTAAAAAAAGCGGATAAAAAATAAAAATCTGAAATAAAATCGGCCAATCAGAGATCGCCACGTCACATTTTTTTTTTTTAAAAAAAGAAGCAAAAACAGCCGTCGTTCACGCGCCTCTGTTGGCGCGTGTATGGCAAGCGCCGATTTTCTGCCAATCAGAGGCTGCCACGTGGACCTGGCATTCCCTATTTGCAATTTTGCCACACTGTGAAATTACTAAATTGCCCTTGGCTTTTCGGGGGAAAACCTTCACTTTCCTCTTGTTATATATATAAAGATATGTTCCTATTCTTTAGAATATGGTAGAATTGTATATAGATTTTGTTTCCTTAGTTGTATAGCTAAATTAAAACTCTTGTAATTTATTATTTATACACTTTGTGAATAATGATAATACCACGAAAATAATTCTATTATGGTATCACGTGTCTATGTTATTTTCTCTCTCTCCGCTGCGCCTAGATCTAGGTTGAATTACCGTCGCCTTCTTCTCTTCTCTTCTTTATTCTTCTTCTTGCAGCCATGGCATCGTCATCGTTTCACTCTGCTCTTGTTGTGTCTAACATCAAGAACAATATTGGTATTACTTTGAAAATGGAAAACATTCAGTATGCAACATGGGCTGAGGTGTTTCGTGTTCATGCTCGATCCTTGTAGGAGTTTATCAACATGTCGTCACATCGGCTAGGGGGAAAGAGATGGTACCTTAAACGGACGAGGAAAAGTATTTGTGGGACGAGCTTGATACGACCGCCTTGATTGGATCTATTCCACGATCTCGATTGATCTTCTCAACACCATTCTCGAACCTAATCACAAGGCAATGACGACTTAGAATCGTCTTAGTGACATTTTTCAGGATAACAAGAATTCTGGGGCGGTTACCCTTGAACAGGAATTCTCTAGCACTCTTATCGAGTCGTTTACTATTGCCTCTGCTTATTGTCAACACTTGAGATAATTGGTTGGTCTTGTCAACTTAGTGAAATGGGGGCTCCCGTCTCCAATGATCGTTTCGTTATGAAGATGTTGGCTGGCCTATTCGAGGCATATAATGAGGTTGCTACCCTCCTTCGACAGCGAGACCCTCTTCCACAATTTGCTTAGGCACGGTCCATGATCACGCTTGATGAAGCAAACTTACAAAAAAAGGCCGCCACTACGGCTTTGTGCTCCTGTTTCCGTGGATCCATCTCCGGTTCCTCACTATTCTCCTGCTTCGATTGCGGGTAATCCACGAGCACAGCCGAAGGGTAATGGTAAGTCCAAGGGCGGTGGTAAAAACAAAGGGGGTGGCAATCGTGATGGGTCAAATTCTGGTGGATCACAACATCGGCAGCCTTCTTGGGGACCAGCTGGGCAACAACGAACACACAACAACCTTGGGGAGGCGGCTAGGCAGCCTTCAGGCGTTCTCGGACAGCGGTCGGCTCAGGCCTATGTGGCCACATATTCGTCTTCTCCTACAGATATTGAAGCTGCTATGCATACTTTAGGGCTCACTCCACCGCCTCCTATCTGGCTTATGGACACCGCACAACCTCACACATAACTTCTTCGTCAGGTACTTTACACCTTATTTCAATACGAGCAATCATCATGGTATAGTCGTAGGCGACCAGTCGCATAAAGTTCCTATTCACGATTATGGGAACACTACTCTTGCATCCCCTTTACCCCTTTATCTCTTCGTAATGTGCTTCATGTTCCTAAGATAGTTAAGAACCTTATTTTTCGTAAGTTTGCCACTGATAATTATGTCACTGTTGAGTTTGACAAGTTTGGTTTTTCTATAAAGGATTTCCGGACGGGGAGGCGTCTCATGAGATGTGATAGACGTGGCGAGCTCTATCCGATCACTTTCAAGTCTGATGCTTCTTTTGTTGCTGTGTCTCCTGAAATATGGCATAAGGTTGGGTCATCCTGGCGCACCTATCGTGGAGTCTTTTAGAAGAAATAAATTTTTGGATTATAAGAAATTTAGATTTTTCATATTTGTCATGCTTGTTCCTTAGGAAAGCATAATCGTTTACCGTTTCTTGATTTGAAATCTACTACTGTAATGTCCTTTGACATTATTTATAGTGATTTATAAATGTCTCCCGTTTTAAGTTCTGTTGTTCATCGCTATTATGTCTTGTTTTTAGATGATTACACAAATTTTCTTTGGATCTTTCCAATTGCAAATAAATCTGATGTGTATTCCACGTTTCTTTCTTTCCGTGTATTAATTCACACTCGGTTTGAACACGAAATCAAAAACATACAATGTGATAATGGGCGAGAGTTTGATAATACAACTTTTTGGAATTTTTGCAAACAAAACGGTCTCTCTTTTCGTCTCTCTTGTCCGCATACTTCTTCTTAAAATGGTATTGCCGAGCGAAAAATACGAACCATAAATAACATTGTCCGAATATTGCTAATTCACACCTCTCTTCCCTCTTCTTTTTAGCATTATGATGTTCAAATGGCTACATATCTTTCGAATATAATCTCAAACAAATCATTATCATACACTTCCCTTCTTAAGAACCTTTGTGCTAGAGATCCGTCTTATCATCATATTCGGGTTTTTGGATGTCTTTGTTATCCTCTATTTCCCTCAACTACTATTAACAAACTTTAAGTCCGTTCCACACCTTGTGTTTTTTTGGGATATCCTGTCATGACCCTAAACCTAGGCACTAGTTTGGTCACGTGTTGAGCACGTGGGGGTGGGGTGCGTGACATCTCATTTATGCATTTCATGATATTTGTTAGTTTTATGTGTTCATTTTGATATTTTTATAACTTATTTGATATTTTAGGATGTGAATAAATTAACTTTAATTATTTAATGTCTAAATGAAACAAATAGGAAATGTTGTAGTGAATTTATAATATTGGAAATTTTAAATAAAAGCTTATAAAGTGTTGAGGTGCTTAAGTGTCAAAGTTGAATCTTAAGGTTGTTAGTTGTAGCAATGCAAACCTTGGAGGAACTTAATAGGAAAAGGCTTTAATGTTTATCCTTAGATTAAAATTTTTGTAAGGGAAGCTTCGTATCAAATTTTCATCTCATTTCTCTCCTTGGTTTTCTTCTTCTTCAAAAACCTCCAACCTAGGGTTTTGCTCTAAATTTCACCATAAATCCGTTTCTTGTCCGTTGGGCGATCCGTCTTCACCTAAATGTTCGGGAAGCCGAGTGGAGCATGTCTATCCGATTGAAGTTTTTCTTATTTTTGAATGATTTGAGGTAAGTTATTATGTTTTCCTTCAATCCTTGTTCATTCCATGTTTTAAGTGGATTTTGTGGTTGTATAAATGTTGCATGGCATTTTGGAAGCTTTTTCTTGGGTTTGAAATGGTTTGGGATGTAGTATATTGAAGTTTTTGATATGGTGTTGTTGTTAAAGTGAAAGGATTGAAGTATCATTGTTGAATGTCCTTTTGGGAGCATTTTTCTTGGAGTTGAAATGGGTGGAAATAGTTTTGTAGGAGTTGGAATGGAGTTTAGATATGGTACTGATGTTGAGGTAAAAGGGTATGAGCAAAATGACAAAATTTTCCCAAGGCTGCTGATGTTTTAAACATCAGTATTGAATTCTGCTGAAGGGCACGACTCGTGCACTATGTGTTGGGTTTCCGAGGGTCCATGCGCAACGGAATAAGCAATAACTCGAAAAACCCCAAGCCCTAGAATCCGTTCTAGATGAATAATTAAGAAAGATGAAATAGAAATACCAACCTTGAATGCTTTTGCCTTTGATGAACTTGACTCAACTCCAGATTGAACAACCTTGTTAATCCTTGATGAACGAACGGGAATCACGAACCAAAGATCTTGACGAGCGAAGATCCTCTATGTGTATCCACGCGATGAACGAACCCTAGAACTCTTCTAGGAGGATTGCTAGATCCTATTGATTGAAACACCTTTCAATCAATGAAGAACAATGGATTTGGTAGTGTTGGATTCTCAATTCTCAATTGAAATCTCTCACTTTTTGTGTTTCTCTCAAGCCAAAACGTTCTAATGACGGCTAGGGCAACCAGGGGTGAGTATTTATACGTTATAAAACTTTTCCCTTCGTGAAAACCCTAGTTTTAAGTCAATTCCGCGTCAGTCCAGTGCCCAGGGGACGAGTCGTCCCCCAGGGGACGAGTCGTCCCCTGGCACCCAGCTTCTGAATTTGGCGTCCCCTTTAAGGGGAATAGTTGGTTACGGCACTGGGACGAGTCGTCCCCTGAGAACAAAAACTCCATATTCTTCATTTTTGACAATTCGTTTGATGCGTGTGACCCCATAGGACTATATTATGTTGGCAATGAGTTCGATCACATCGATCCTCATAAGACATGAGCGGACTCTAGCAAGCCATCATGCCTACCCAAATAATATAATATCAAGTTCGATTTCCTATATAGAACATATCACAATCCCATTGTCACACGATGTTATATTGAACATGAGTCATGGTCCACGTCAACTCATATTGTTCAATGCTTTCTCGTTATCAAGTAAATTGATTAATCGAATGATATTAATCACATTAATTCATTCGGGCATGGCCATGCACTACATCAATCTTACTTACGAGTGGCCTAGCAAACATCTCTCTTTACGAGGAACAATTTCCATCTTGACTTATCATTCTTCCCAACAAGAATCATACCATGCCAATGATAGCCCTTATTGTCATCCGGTTAAAGACAACGTTAAACTATATCAAACATGATATTCATCGAGCGGAAGACGATGATAATCTCAGGTCAAAGGATATCAATGATATGACTATATGAGATTTAATTATGACATATGACCATGACATAAATCTCATAATGGGTCAAGTCCAGTATCTTGTTCTCTAACAAGTACCCATGAATCTAATGTGCATCTCCATGCATATAATCATCACATGATTATCCATTAGACTTCATACTAGTGCTTCATAAGTACTAGGGACACGATTATTATAACTAAACATGCAAACACATATAATAATCAAAGAAGCAATCTCATATATAAATGAATAATGACATTACATAAAGGTCTATCTCTATAGGCCTAGGGCACTAACACCTACAGTCTCCCACTTGCACTAGGCCCAATCATTCATGTATCTTATACCCATGGACCTAACATGGCCATCATGTTTAGCTTGTGGTAAAGGCTTGGTGAGAGGGTCCGAGATGTTGTCATCCGTTGGTACCTTGCATATCTTGACGTCCTCCCTTTCACAGATTTCTCGAATGAGGTGGAAGCGTCTCAAAATGTGTTTGGATCGCTGATGTGACCTTGGTTCTTTTGCTTGGGCAATAGCACCATTGTTGTCACAGAACAGCTCTATCGGGTTAGTGATACTCGGAACGACTTCTAAGTCACTAACGAACTTCTTGATCCAAACCGCCTCCTTAGCCGCATCTGATGCTGCTATGTATTCGGCTTCTGTTGTAGAATCGCAACGGTGCTGCGCTTGGAACTCTTCCAACAAACAGCACCTCCATTTAGCATAAACACAAAACCAGACTGCGATCTATAGTCATCTTTGTCGGTTTGGAAGCTTGCATCTGTGTAACCCTTTACAACCAGATCATCTTCCATTCCTCCAAATACCAAGAATACATCCTTAGTCCTTCTCAAGTACTTAAGGATATTCTTGGCTGACTATCCAATGGTTCTCACCAGGATCAGACTGGTATCTACTCGTTGCGCTTAGAGCGTACGAGACATCAGGTCTAGTACATAACATGGCATACATGATAGACCCAATTGCCGAAGCATATGGTATATCACTCATCCTCTTTCGCTCATCATTTGTCTTAGGACAATGAGTCTTGCTAAGAGTAATGCCATGTCCCGTTGGCAAGTATCCTCTCTTAGAATTTTTCATGCTGAATCTTCTAAGGACCTTGTCAATATATGTACTCTGACTCAAACCAATCATCCTTCTTGATCTATCTCTATAGATCTTGATACCAAGGATATAAGCCGCCTCACCCATATCTTTCATTGAGAAACATTTTCCTAACCAGGACTTTACGGTCTCAAGTGCGGGAACATTGTTTCCAATGAGCAAGATGTCATCGACATACAAATACCGAGAAATAGCACTATGCTCCCACTTATCTTCTTGTATACACAAGGTTCATCTTCGTTTTTGATGAAGCCAAACTCTTTGGTGATTCATCAAAACGTAGATTCCAGCTTCCGGAAGCTTGCTTCAATCCATAAATGGATCTCTCGCAACTTACACACTTTGTTAGAATCCTTTGGATCGATAAACCCTTCGAAATTTGTATCATGTATACATCCTCAAGTAGGTTTCCGTTAAGAAACGCTGTTTTGACGTCCATTTGCCATATCTCATAGTCGTAATATGCGGCTATGGCAATTAGGATTCTAATAGACTTAAGCATTGCTACTGGCGAAAAAGTTTCATCATAGTCAACGCCATGAATGCACATACCCCTTAGCAACTAGCCTAGCCTTATAAGTATGTACCTTCCCATCCATGTCGGTTTTCTTTTTGAAAACCCACTTGCACCCTATGGTTTTTACACCTTCGGGTGGATCAATCAAGTTCCAAACTTGATTATCGTACATGGATTTGATTTGGATTCCATGGCTCCTAGCCACTTGTCAGAATCGGGAGTGGACATCGCCTCTTGATAGGAAGTAGGTTCATCATTCTCAATGATTTCTACTTCATTACTTTCCGTCATGAGAAATTCATATCTCTCGGGGTTCGGATCGTATCCTATCCGATCTGCGAAGAACTTGTGTATCTTGAACCGGTTCCACAACGGCTTGTGAATTTGGTTCCGTCTCTACTATTGGCTCTATGTCATTTTCGGGTTCTTGAATTTCTTCAAGATCAATTTTACTCCCACTAGTTTCTTTAGAGAGAAACTCTTTCTCTAGAAAGACACCGTGTCGAGCAACAAACACTTTGTTCTCGGATTGGTTGTAAAATTGATATCCTTTCGTTTCCTTAGGATAACCAACGAAAATACATTTATCAGATCTCGGTGCAAGTTTATGTTCAGAAACCAATTTCTTTACATAAGCCTCACATCCCCAAATCTTCATGAAAGATAAGCTAGGCTTTCTTCCATGCCACATCTCATGTGGGCTTTTAGGAGCCGATTTAGTAGGGACCTTGTTAAGTGTGAAAGCGAGTACATTTCCAGTGCATGTCCCCAAAAGGAAATAGGAAGGTTCACTTGACTCATCATCGATCGAACCATATCTAATAGAGTTCGATTTCTCCTCTCGGACACACCATTCCATTGTGGTGTTAGGGTGGAGTAAGTTACGAAACAATTCCACAACTTTTCAGATGATCGTCAAATTCTTGGCTCAAATATTCACCACCTCGATCGGATCAAAGTGTTTTAATAGTTTTGCCAAGTTGATTTTGTACTTCACTTTGAAATATTCTAAATATCTCAAATGCTTCACTTTTGTACTTCATCAGATAGACGTAGCCATATCTGGATAAGTCATCAGTGAACGTTATGAAGTACCGAAATCCTCCCCTAGCAATGCTATTCATTGGTCCACATACATCAGTATGTACGAGAGCCAACAAATCACTAGCCCTTTCACTACTCTTAGTAAAAGGTGCTTTAGTCATCTTGCCCAATAAACAAGACTCGCAAACATCATATGATTCATAATCATATGAGTCTAAATATCCATCTTTATGGAGTTTAGAGATGCGTTTCTCGTTTATGTGCCCAAGACGGCAATGCCATTTATATGTGTCATTCACATTATTTGGTTTGGATTTCTTACTAACATGATAGACATTATCAACATTATTCTCAAATACCAAGACATAAAGGCCATTAAAAGAATGAGCAACACAATAAAGCATGTCATTCAAATAAATTGAAAATTTCTTATTCGCAATAAGAAAATTGTAACCCTCATTGTCTAAACATGAAATAGAAATAATGTTTCTGCTCAAATCCGGAACATAATAACAGTTATTTAAAACTAAAATTAATCTGCTTGGTAAAGTGACTTCGTAAGTCCCTACGGCCAATGCAGCAACTCTTGCTCCATTTCCAACCCGTAGATCTACTTCACCCTCTTTGAGCAACCTTCTATTCTTTAGTCCCTGCACATTTAGGCAAATGTGAGATCCACATCCGGTATCTAATACCCAAGAACTAGAGGTAGAAAGTAAAATATCTATCACATAGATACCTGAAGTCATGGCAATCTCATTGCCCTTCTTCTTGATCCTTCTGATAAAGCTTGCGATTACGCCTCCAATGCCCAGTTTCCTTGCAATGGTAGCACACCGCATCCTTTTGGGATTTGGGTTTAGGCTTCTCAGCAACGGCAACCTTTGCCTCCGGTTTAGCAACTTTTGCTTTACCCTTGTTTTTGAACCCCTTTCCTTTATTCACCATCAACACTTGATTGGTTTTCTTGGTAATATTGTTCTCCGCATTCTTTAGCATCCCATGCAATTCAGACAGAGATTTATTCATCCCATTCATGTTATAATTCGGAACAAGCGATTATAACTCTCGGGGAAGTGAATGCAATATCATATCCGTAGACAGCTCTAACTGGATAGGATACCCAAGCCTCTCGAGGTGTTCGAGGTGACGCTTCATCATCAACACATGAGGCCCAACAGGTTGTCCTTCAATCATATTGAATGAATGAAGAGCCTTCATAGTGTCAAACATTTCCGTACGTGCTTGCAACTGGAACATTTCCTTCAAATGATTTCCCAAATCATAGGCTTCCATGTGTACAAGGTCCTTCTGAAGAGCCTTACACATGGTAGCAAGCATCAGGCAACCAACATCAATAGAATCATCCATATGCTTCTTATGTTGGTCCCTTTCCGCTTTAGTTGCATTAGCGGCCGGCTCGGGTGGAACGGGTCCATCGAGAATGTACAACTTCCTTTCTGTTTGAGAACAATTCCCAAGCTGCGGATCCAATCCACATAGTTATTGCCATTCTCCTCTAACTTGTCCTTCTCGGGAGCGATCGCGATGACATGTTTTGATTATTGTTTACAGCCATTGATCTACAAAGATATGCAACAAGATATGAACACATATAAGTATCAATTCATTTAAGAGATTAATTAACGTATTTCACAAATACTCCCACTAAATTATATAACCTTCTTATACAAACATGTATAATATAATTTAATAGGCTAAGACCCAACTTTAATTTAATTTCAAGTCGGCTATGGCACGACTGCTCAAAATTAAACTAAAAAGGTAGATAACATTTATCAATCATATCTATATATGACTCTTAGATCATTATGAGATTATAGACATCATATGTCACATGTTTCAATCTCATCTTATGCCTTAGGCCCAAAGCTGTTTTGATAGCCTAATTGAGTTCAACCATGTTAAACGTATAGCAATCACTGTTTGCTCATCTTGATCATACAAAGATAGAATCAATGTACCTCGCTGTGGCGTAGCCTACATGAAACTATCCGTGTACTCACAAGTGTTTAAACATGGGTGGCATAAACAAACTCAAATTACAAAGAAGGTTCAATTTTTCATGCTTATCAATTACATCCCAAGGTTGATTCATGAAAACTATATGAGCATAATTATGAACATGGAATGATGCAACACATATCACATTTGATCAGTAATTACTAGTACGCGGCCACGTGCTCCAAGTTTATCCCACACTTCCATCGAAGTGCACGTGGGGAAAGGTTTTGGTGTCCAGCCAATATACCAAGTAATACTTCACAAACATCCTAGATTAATCACATTAATCATATTAATGAAATTGACATCCCATAATCTAGATTAATCATATTAATCATATATTACAATTTCATAATCATGGTATATCTATATATACAATTACTTCACAAGTAAAACTCATACAATTTCATATTCTAGATCATGCACATCATGAAAATTCATATAATCATATTACACAATTATCATGATTATCTAACTAAGCATCATGAACGGGGCTCTGATACCACTGTTGGGTTTCTGAGGGTCCATGCGCAGCGGAATAAGCAATAACTCGAAAAACCCCAAGCCCTAGAATCCGTTCTAGATGAATAATTAAGAAAGATGAAATAGAAATACCAACCTTGAATGCTTTTGCCTTTGATGAACTTGACTCAACTCCAGATTGAACAACCTTGTTAATCCTTGATGAACGAACGGGAATCACGAACCAAAGATCTTGACGAGCGAAGATCCTCTATGTGTATCCACGCGATGAACGAACCCTAGAACTCTTCTAGGAGGATTGCTAGATCCTATTGATTGAAACACCTATCAATCAATGAAGAACAATGGATTTGGTAGTGTTGGATTCTCAATTCTCAATTGAAATCTCTCACTTTTTGTGTTTCTCTCAAGCCAAAACGTTCTAATGACGGCTAGGGCAACCAGGGGTGAGTATTTATACGTTATAAAACTTTTCCCTTCGTGAAAACCCTAGTTTTAAGTCAATTCCGCGTCAGTCCAGTGCCCAGGGGACGAGTCGTCCCCTGGCACCCAGCTTCTGAATCTGGCATCCCCTTTAAGGGGAATAGTTGGTTCTGGCCTGGGGACGAGTCGTCCCCTGAGAACAAAAACTCCATATTCTTCATTTTTGACAATTCGTTCGATGCGTGTGACCCCATAGGACTATATTATGTTGGCAATGAGTTCGATCACATCGATCCTCATAAGACATGAGCGGACTCTAGCAAGCCATCATGCCTACCCAAATAATATAATATCAAGTTCGATTTCCTATATAGAACATATCACAATCCCATTGTCACACGATATTATATTGAACATGAGTCATGGTCCACGTCAACTCATATTGTTCAATGCTTTCTCGTTATCAAGTAAATTGATTAATCGAATGATATTAATCACATTAATTCATTCGGACATGGCCATGCACTACATCAATCTTACTTACGAGTGGCCTAGCAAACATCTCTCTTTACGAGGAACAATTTCCATCTTGACTTATCATTCTTCCCAACAAGAATCATACCATGCCAATGATAGCCCTTATTGTCATCCGGTTAAAGACAACGTTAAACTATATCAAACATGATATTCATCGAGCGGAAGACGATGATAATCTCAGGTCAAAGGATATCAATGATATGACTATATGAGATTTAATTATGACATATGACCATGACATAAATCTCATAATGGGTCAAGTCTAGTACCTTGTTCTCTAACAAGTACCCATGAATCTAATGTGCATCTCCATGCATATAATCATCACATGATTATCCATTAGACTTCATACTAGTGCTTCATAAGTACTAGGGACACGATTATTATAACTAAACATGCAAACACATATAATAATCAAAGAAGCAATCTCATATATAAATGAATAATGACATTACATAAAGGTCTATCTCTATAGGCCTAGGGCACTAACACCTACACTGAGGCACGAGTCATCTCCCCTTTGTGCAGTCGTGACACGACTCGTGTAATAAAATGCACTCGTGATAGAATGGGGCACGAGTCATGCTGTGGGGCACGAGTCGTGCCCTGCTCTGTTTACTCTGTATAAATTTGCGAGCCAAATAAAGTCTATCTATCTAGTACATCTTTAAACTCTTTTTTACTCTAATCCTAGTACAACATATGAGCTATACAATGATGTCTTAACTTGTCAAAAAGGATATTAGGAAGATGATTAAATATTGTCTTGAAAATGGTTGAAAGGCATTATGGAAACTTCATCAAAGTTGATCAAAACTTGGTAAATCAATCTTGAACCTTTTATGAATGGTACTCAATGTTGTATGTGAATATGTAGGGCTTGCTTGTGATACATTGTGTCCATACTTGGTTACATATTCATGGTTTGTTTGTTCAATAGTGTATGAAATATATGTTGCACTATTTTATTGGTTTGAACCTGAGTACTAATATCATGTTGTTGGATTGATATCCCGATTGTGGATTTATTTTCAAGTATTTATTATGTGCTTGAATGTGTTCATATCAGCTGATGTTTAGGGGTATAATGGAATACGATCAATTATGGAAAATGTTCTATAAGGTGATCGAATTACATTATACTTGTGACTGTCCCCTTCTATGGCCACAAATTGGGGTGATAGCGAGTAATCTTATATGGTTCTCTGAAAAATGAGTCTTATAAGATGTGAATATGCCTAAGCAGTTCACAAAAGAGAGGAGTTTTACTCCCACGTTGTACGACATATTGTTTAGACGGGAAAGGTAAACTGAGGTAACGTAATGTGTTTACCACTTTAACAATGTGTTGTGAGCAACCATGATATGTGTTGCATCTTATATGGCATCTTGTTGCATCATAATAGCTTGCTGAGATTTATTCTCACCCCTTCTCCCTTTATTGTTTTAGATCGCGCTGAGACAGGTGGACCAAACCAGTAAGGTCGGGAAGGAGTTTTTTGGACAAGCTTTCTTTTGGGTTGTCAAGGTATGTATATGGTTAGGGGTTGGTTGAGAGTAGCATTTGGTTAATACTCTTTTAAAAACATGTATTAAGTAACAATTTGTAAAATGGTTTCTTTTGTGTGAATGATGTAACTAAACAGAGTTGTACTTTTCTTTCAAAGTTGGTTTTGTAAACATATCTCCAAGTGGAGAAGTGACGTTGTTTTATCTTCACATCTAATTGGTGAAGAATACTTTTTTACATGGCAAGCTTAATGAGACGGTGTATATGTATCAACCCTTGGGTTTTCGGGATAGAGTTTTTCCAGATCATGTGTGCTTACTTAAGAAGTCTCTTTATGGACTTAAACAGGCACCTCAGACTTGGTAACGCAGATTTGCCGATTTTGTTTCTTCCTTGGGATTCGCTCAAAGTAAATTCGATAATTCTTTGTTCATCTATAGTACAGGCTCCTCTATGGCCTACCTATTAGTTTATGTGGACGATATTATCTTGAGTGCTTCTTATGATACTCTGCGGTTGTCTTTGATGGCATGTCTAAATGCTGAATTTTCTATGAAGTATTTGGGGTTTTTGAGTAATTTTTTAGGGATTTTTGTCTCACGTCGGAAATGGAGTTTATTCCTATCCCAGAGGAAGTATGCGACTGATATAGTTGAGCGAGCTGGTATGTCATCATGTAAACCCTCCCTCACATTGGTTGACACGAAACTGAAGCTCAGTTCGACAGATGGTCCGCCTTATGCTGATCACTCCCATTATCGGAGCTTAGCTGGGGCCCTTCAATATTAGACATTCACTCGTCCCGACATTCAGTAAGGAGTGCAACAAGTGTGTTTATTCATGCGTGATCCTCGAGATGAGCACATGAACGCCCTTACGGGTCATTCGTTATATACATGGTACGTTGGATTTTGGGATTTACTTGTCTTTTTCGTCTACCACGTCTCTGGTCTCGTACACTGACGCAGATTATGCAGGTTGTACAGATATTAGGCGGTCAACCTCGGACTATTGTGTGTATCTAGGCGACAACCTTGTGTTATGGTCCGCAAAACGACAGGCCATGTTATCTAGATCGAATGCCGAGGCCGAATATAGAGGGGTATAAAACATCGTATCTAAATCATGTTGGATTCAAAATTTGTTGCTCGAGCTTCATTGTCATATTCATCGCGCAACACTAGTGTATTGTGATAATGTTAATGTGGTTTATTTATCGGAAAATCCTGTTCAACACCAACGTACGAAACATATTGAGATGGACATACACTTTGTTCGTGATAAAGTGACTAAAGGTGAGGTTTGTGTTCTACATGCTCCATTCAGATATCAAATTGGGGACATCTTTACAAAGGGATTGCCTTTGATTTTATTTGAAGATTTTCGTTCCAGTCTCAATGTTCGATCTCCTCCCGTTTCAACCGGGGGGGGGGTAGTTAGAATATATATGTTCCTATTTTTTAGGAATATTTGTGTATATGGTAGAGTTGTATACAGATTTGGTTCCTTAGATAGTTGTATAGCTAAACTAGGACTCTTGTATAGGCGTTTTAACCGCTAGGCACGACTTCGATGCCTATCGACCGCATAACAATTTTTAAAACCTTAACTAAAATAATTTTAAAAAATACTCTCCCCGACTTAAATTTAAATTGTAAAAAAAATAAAAATATAGGAAATTGAAGAAATATATATAACATTATGAGTATGGATTATGAAATAAAGATTATTAGTAGAGTAGAGAATATCAAATGAGGTAATTAATGTAAATATGATAAATGGGACTGAAAATATTAAAAATCATTTTAGATTTTACAAATTTTAGTGGAACACTTATAAAAATAAAATTTACAATTTTTCAAAATAAAACGAAAGGACAAGTCAACTCCAGCAGTGAAGTGAAGATGGGTTTAGCTATTTGAGTAAACTCAGTAAAGAAGGGGAAGATGACAGTTGGATATTAAATTGTAAATGTGGGAGAAATAAATGCAGAGTTATGGGATAAGCTATTAAAGAACATGATCCATCTTCTTCTTATTTATAATTACACAAGTCGGCATTCTATTGACTTTCAAAGGATACGCGTGGAACTATACACGTTAGGCCTAAAATAATCAGATACTTCTTCGTTCACGTTTTAAAGTTTTTACTTTTTTTTTTTAATTTTTTTTAATTTAAGTTTTTTAATTGTTTTATTACTTAAAATATGGATAGTAGCACCTACTTATCACCTCGTAACAAAAACTCTCTACCCACTTGATGATGTCAAAAATATTCAGATCAGCCCAAATCCGGCGAAAGGTTGTACTCCGACGATTGAATAGCCTGAAAAAAATGAACAAACACGTAAATTAAGCCGGGGTTCTACCGGCGAAAACCCTCCGACGTGAGAGTAAGCTTATGTGCTTTGAGAAAGAAAATTCAATTGACAAGAGTTTAGAGTCAAAAAATAACGTACCAAAATATATGAATTATGACTTATATTTATAGGTATATCATTGTATAATCCAGGTAGGATAGGAATGTATATAGATAAGATATTACTCAAAGTAGGAATATAGTTGTTGAATCATTGTTGGACCTGACTTTGTGTGAGATATTGTTATAATCCTAGGGGATTATAACTATTCACAGTCCCACTTTGAGTAGGATAGAGTAACTGCAATTCTGCATGTGCGCCGGGGAGGAGGCTCCTCGTCATCGTGACCAGGTCGGCTCATGATGATGCCGAGGAGAAGATATGAGGAGAATGCGAAAACCCATTTCCTTTGCTTGATAGCCGAGGAGGTCTCCTCGTCGTCAAGGGAGCCTTGCTCGGCCTTCCTCGGTGTTATTGGGTCTTGGTCATTATACGTTAGCTATGTCCATGTCGACATAGGGGAAATGACGAGGAGGCGAGTACGAGGAAGGTAGGAAAAGTCCACTCCCTTCGTCGTATATGAGACTTGTGTAGATTATGTTTAGGGCTCAATTCATTTGGCCGGCCTTGCCCGAACTAACCCATATTCGTATTTCGGTTTATACCGTCACCACTTTTTCTCTTTTACTTTACTTTTCATACTCTCAACATTTACTATTTTTTAATTTCCGTGTAAAGTGTAAAGACAAACTAAAAATATTAGACCGAAACGGAGGAAGTAGTATTAAAACAAACAATTTGATTGTCATATATATTGATCACTTTAACTTTTGATGTTCAATACAAATAAAATTTGATTAAATATTAATGTTATAATAATAAAATTTTAAAAATTTATTATTAATAAATCATTAATTTATTTATCAATAAAAAATTTAAAATTTTATAGGAATGGTCAAATTAACGTTAATATTTGATCAACGTTTACTTTGATTCTTCTTAAAAAATCAAAGTGGTCAGTATAAATGGAAATGAGGAAGTATTAAAATTGTTCTTTCGTGAATTTTAATGAGCTTAGTGACATCTATATCTATAGTATAAATGGTAGAATACAAATAGCAACAATCTTGGCCGCTAGGGTTCCAAAATTTCCCCCCGCTTTTCTTCCTTTCGATCTAGTTCGCCGCTCTTTCGATCTGGATATGAGGGAGTCTTGGGTCTACTAGGGGTCATTCTATGGCTCCTTCTTCCGGGGTCTCTCTTTTGGGGCCGTCGCAAGAAGGCGTTGCTCCTAATTCGGACATTCCGCCGATGTCTCCTTCAATGGCGAAATCTTTTGCAGGCTTTTTCAAGGAGGCTGTGCTCTCTACACCTACGATTCCATTTATCCCTGCCTCTACCCATCATGGAGATCCGGCATTGAAAATCCCTAAGGAGGTAATATCTTCTCTTGCTAAACCTTTCAATTTTACTTTGGTCGGCAAGTTTTCAAGGGGTAGACCATCAATGGATGATCTGCGTTTGTGGTTCTCAAAACTTGGCCTTCACTCTGATTCTAAGATTGGCCATTTAGATAGCAAACATGTCTTGATCCGTTTATCCTATGAAGCTGATTTTAATCGGATGTGGGCGAAGGAGCTGTGGTATATTGGTCGTTTCCCTATGCGGGTGTCTCACTGGACACCATCATGGCGGCCTGATCAAGATTCTACACTTTTTCCGGTTTGGGTTGATCTTTCAGGGCTTCCTATACATTTATTTAATAAGATGTGTTTATTCTCGATCGCTAGAATTTTTGGTGTTCCTTTGGCCATTGATCAAGCAACTGCTAACCTATCCAGGCCAAGTATAGCGAAGGTGTTAGTTCAGATTGATCTTCTTAAGAAATTGCCTTCGAGAGTTTTCCGGGAATGTGGAGATGATGGTGGTTTCTATCAAGTCATTGAATATGATAATATTCCATCCTATTGCAAATATTGCTTTAAGGTTGGACACGTAATCCCCAATTGTCGCTTTGCTAAAACAAGATCAGGAAATCAACAACAGCATGCTGAAAGTCTAAGAGAAAGGAGGTTGGTGTGGAACATCAAGTACAGCCTAAGAGAATCATTGACCCTAAGTCCATATGGAAGAAGAAAGAACACAATCAAGATGGTCCTAGCAACCTAAATAAGGTGGTTATTCAGGCTTCAAAGCCAACAGAAATTCCTGTTGATAATGTGGAAGACAACAATGTGATGATAGAGGTGAATGGTAAAGGGTCAGAAATGATGGAAAAAAAAATTCAAGTCCCTGTTGAGACCTCTCCTATTTATACTGATAAAGCTCAAGAGACTAATGATACTAATGGGTGCCATCTCCGAGGAATGAAGATTGTTGAAGATAAATCAAAGGGGCTGATTGGTTCGCCTGATGATATTGAAGTAGTTACAAATGGGGTTGATTCGGCTGTGGAGGAACATGGTCTTCGGGCTGATGCTCAAGAGTTCTCTCCTGCTAGATTACAGCCAGATCTGGTGGAGGTTGCACCCTCTTCGGGAAAATCATCATCGAAATTGGATCAATTCAATGGGCCTATTCAGATTGCAAATGTTGAAGGGTCGGGCAACTTGGTTGATGTTCAGGATGGAATAAACATTGTTCAATCTGATATTCAATTTAATCAGGATTCGGAGAATTATCATAGGATTATGAGAGAAAGGGTTATTGATAAGGTTCGGGCGATACAAGATGCGCCTAGTTTACGTCCCCCTGCAGCTTGTAAGCTAAACCCAAAATACTACAATACCGAGTTTATAAACCCAAAAAATCTAAAAGTAGCTCTTACTCATCGGGAAAAGTGTGATTCTGATCCAGAAAAAGGCGATCTCTCTGACACATCTCCCACGGCATTTGAAGAAGCTCGTCTTTATGGAGGTATTGTTGGAGGAGCTCATGCTGATCCTTGGGCGCCAAGGGCTGATAGCGAAAATTGAGAAGTTTTTTACGATGAAGATGACGGTTTTCAACCAGTAAAAGGAAAACGAGAAAAATCTGCTTCCAAAGCTAAAGTAAAGAAAAACAAGCCTAAGAGGCAATGGAACTACTCAAGGCAGTTTGACTGACCTTTTATTTATTTTTCTTTCATTGCACTTTGTAATTTTTCTTTCATCTTAATAAAATTCTAGGGGGCATTGCCCTTTTCGTTAAAAAAAAAGTATAAATGGTAGAATGAGTGAACAGTTGAATGAATAGTTTCAAATGAGTTTTTTCTCATTTTGCCCTCATACATTTGTCTCTTTCCCATTTTACCCTTAAAAAAATTAAATTTAAAAAAAAAAAAAATCGTATCCTTGGATACTGACATGACATGTACTAGTTGTTTTATAAATGGATGGAGTACTCACCTGTACTTTATATGAGTCCATAAAAATATTTTCATTTTCCGTTTTTTTATTGCCAAAAAATAGTCTCATTTTTAAATCGTTAATCAATGAAGAAGAGAGACAGAGAAAAGATAACCTAATGGGCTTTGGCCCAGTGGTACTGGCGTTGCTTTGGTGGCCTCCCGAAGGGGAGGTCACCGGTTCAATTCCCCTCAAGGGAAATTCTTGTGGTTATTGTTTCTATTCTGGGTTTCAGGGTCCTTAGGAGTCCCCGGTTACATCCATTCAGTTAAGAAAACAGCATTGCTGGGCTTGCAATCTCAGTGTGGGGAGTTCAACTCCCGCATTGTAGGAGGGCTCCCTTGGGGCCAGGAGTATAAGGGGTGCTGCCACCCTGGCTGCTTTGGGCATATCTGTGTTTTACATCCGCTAGGACACTGTGGGGCAGATAGCTAGTGATCCAGGAATAACCCGGTGGCGGGAACACAGTAACCAAAAAAAAAAAAAAAAAAAAAAAAAAGAAAAAAAAAAAAAAGAGAGAGAAAAAAAAGATAATGGTAGCCAAACAAAGAAAAACGAGAGTAATGATTACATAATAATATTTTTATTTCCATTTTTTCAATTGTCAAATGATAATCTCATTTTTAAATCGTCGTTAATCAATAAAGGTGAGAGAAAGAGAGAGAGAGAGAGAGATACAGGGAAAAGATGGAAACCAAACAAGGACAAAAGAGAGTAATAGAATAATTGATTACTCCATCTTTCTCAAATTAAAATACTATTTTTGTTTCATAAATTACTTTTGAAATACACCCTCCATCTCATTGATAACTTCATTTTTTGTCAAAACGGGTGTTTCGTTAAAAACTTCACATTTTTTAAAATGGCAAAGAATCTTTACTATTCCACCAATTAATTCTCTCTCCTACTTTACTTTTACACTCACAACACTTTTCAAATTTACTATTTCCTCATCTCATTCTCTCTCCTATTTTACTTTTATACTCACAACACTTTCTCCTCTCTCCTATTTTTCTTAATTTGCGTGTCAAGCCCAAAATGGTGAACTAATCAATGTGACGGAGGGAGTATTTTCATAAAAAAACTTTGTTCTTAATTTTTTTTCACAGTTCATTTATATTTTTGCTAAACTGAAATTTTGAAAATAAATAACAAGAATGTTCATGATTTTTTTCTATTAAAATTCAACATCTTCAAAATGATACTTAATTCAAAATGATCATTCATTTTGAAATAAAGAAAATAATAATTAAACATTATCAAAATCAATTGATGAAAACAAAAATAAATTATTTAAATATTTGAATAGTCAAATAAAACTATAAAGGAAATAATAATTAAACATTATCAAAATCAATTGATGAAAACAAAAATAAATTGTTTAAATATTTGAATAGTCAAATAAAACTATCAGAATTAAAAATGAAGCCAACTCAATGATACGAGGGTCTATATATAGCCCATATAAATGTTATATTCTGGGTATAGTTATAAACAATATTTTATTTTATTTTATTTTTTGTCATATTACAATATTTCGAATAGAAAACGTACAAAAGGGAAAAGTCTATTTCATTAATATCATAGTACTAGTTATTAAAGAAGTGGGATCGTGAGGAGTGGTAGAAGATATCATATGGGTAGCAATGATAATTCCCAAAAAGAAGGTGTTGTTGCAATGGAAGGAGAAGATATGGGTAGCAATGATAACTCCCAAAAAGAAGGTGTTGTTGCAATGGAAGGTTGGCTCCATCTGATTCACTGCAACCACACAATTGGATTCCAATACTCCAAAAAGAGATACTTTCTTCTTCACAATCATCATCACCTTCTACATATCTTCAAATCTCAACCACATTTTTCCATCAACAAGGTACTCTCTCTCTCTCTCTCTCTCTCTCTCTCTCTCTCTCTCTCTCTCTCTCTCTCTCTCTCTCTCTCTCTCTCTCTCTCTCTCTCTCTCTCTCTCTCTCTCTGTGTGTGTGTGTGTGTGTGTTCATTTCTATACATTGAAATTTATTCTATAATCTGTTAATTTGAACTCTCTTATTGTTCTTTTTTTTTTTTATTTCCTTTATGCAATATTGTGCAATTATGCATTTGTGAGTGATTGGTGTACGAGATTCAGAATTGTGGTAGGAGGAAGCTTCAACTTTTAGCCCAAGTATACACTTTATTTTGATTTCCCAATTTCAAAATGAGACTTGATTTTAATGTTGTCACGCGTACCATCATTTTTGTTGCTATTTTCTGATATCTTACTTTCCAAACAAAAAAATCACCACTTTTTTCTTTCTTTCTTTTCTGGGCGGTAGTAGTGGACTCACGCATCTCTATATGGAGACGAGATCACATATACTACTTTTATATATCAAACTGTATATCACAAGTGATCAAACAATTATGAATTATTTGACAAACATCATCATTATATCATTATTGATATATAACCGTTGGATCATATACAATTAGTTAGATTGAGAGTTACCCTACAATTTTTACATTCATTAAATGAAAACACTATACACACCCCTCACTCTTCCTAATTTACCCCTTTGAACTCCCTCACAATACACCCACCTAAACTAACCCTAGCACACCCACTCCCACACCCAAAAACAAAAACAAAAAGAACGAGTTATCTCTCATTCCTCTCCATTGTTTCATTCCATCATCATTTCCATTGTCTCCCAACCTTTTCCGTGGTTAGGGCTATTCGAAGGTTGATAGTCTGAGAGGTTAGGAAAGGAAACCAACGCAAGGTAGGCATATAAGATTAAGGCCGAGGTGTACATATAGGAAAGGAAACCAACGCAAGGTAGGCATATAAGATTAAGGCCGAGGTGTACATATGTAATCATAAGCAACAATGTATGCATTTTTTATATGTTCGGAAACTGATCTGATGAGCCCGGACTTTTCAGATCGGGCCTAAGCTCGATCTGGTTCAAAGGCCAAAGTATGACGTGACATAACCAAAGCAGCGAGCATCTGACCACCGTAGTCTAGACCACGATAGTCAAAGACCGAGATCATGGAATACCGTCATAAAGATGACCGCGCCAAGTCCTGATCGAGATGTCCCAGACCGCGCCAATTATGTTGACCACAGTCTCATACCAAGACTCCCGGTGTTTCCATTAGACTCCCGGTTAAAGCCAAAGCTAGTCAGACAAAGATATGTACCTACACTGACACCAAGAGCCGGCTTGTTACCATGGCATTAAATGGTGGTACAGACGCATACAATGCGCATAAGGTGCCTCATCAACTAGTGTATGTTTCCTTTGTCCTTATCCAATCAAAGACATCCCTCTGCAGCAAATCATACTTTACTGTACGAGTCTAACAAGCGCCTTATGCGCATTGTATGCGTCTGTACCACCATTTAATGCCATGGTAACAAGCCGGATCTTGGTGTCAGTGTAGGTACATATCTTTGTCTGACCAGCTTTGGCTTTAACCGGGAGTCTAATGGAAACACCGGGAGTCTTGGTATGAGACTCCCGGTGTACATATATAGTCATAAGCAACAATGTATGCGTTTTTTATATGTTCGAAAACTAATCTGATGAGCTCGGACCTTTCACACCGGGCCTAATCGCGATCTGATCCAAAGACCAAAGTATGACGTGACATAACCAAAGCAGCGAGCATCTGACCACCGTAGTCTAGACCGCGATAGTCAAAGACCGAGATCATGGAAGACCGTCATAAAGATGACTGCGCCAGTCCTGATCGAGATGTCCCAGACCATGCCTATTATGTTGACCGCGCCAATTATGTTGACCGCGATCTCATATCAAGACTCCCGGTGTTTCCATTAGACTCCCGGTTAAAAGCCAAAGCTAGTCAGACAAATGTTTGTACCTCTGGCTGACACCAAGAGTCGGCTTGTTCCCATCGCATTAAATGGTGGTACAGACGCATACAATGCACGTAAGGCACCTCATCAACTAGCGTCTGTTTCCTCTGTACTTGTCCAATCAAAAGCATCCATCTGCAGCAAATCCTACTTTACTGTACGAGTCTATCGGGCGCGGACACGTATCCTAGGTCAAAAGATAAAGATATCCTCCAGGGCTGATCTCATCAACAATCTTCTCTTACTATAAATACCATCACTTGTCCCCATGAACAAGGTAAGTGAAAATACCTCATTGTAAGCAATATTGTTTAAGCCCTAGCACACAATTAACTAAGACATTCCAAGTCTTATTTTCAGTTATTAAGCCTTCAAGAGATCTTACTCTCACACCCGAGGGCCTGAGCTGGATTATACTCCGGCTTTGTCTCTAACGTGATTCTTGCCGTTGTTGTGTTATGGGTACAATCTTTCTAAACAAGCCAGATATCCTAAATCAGTGAGACCCCGAAAGTCGTGGCGTCATCATAATCTAAGAACACATTAATGGATGTTTGGCCCTGGTCTTATAGAACTCTCCTATTGTTGTTTCACTATGGCCAACAAAAAAATTTAAAGGATGTTTCACCGGAGTTAGCCGAGAATCTTTGCATTTGTTATATCACTTGTGACCAAATAATTATGTTGTTGTTTCATTGTTCTAATTGAACAAAGCTATTTTCATGTGTTCATCTAATCCTACTCAATCCTAGCCGAACATTATGCCAACCGTTCGGCACACCAGGATCAAACATATAACTACTTGTCTTACCGTTTTGTGACTGAACTACAAGCATTGCCATGTTTTATCCTATGTGGCCAAACATGAGATAAAGTATTTGTTGTGCAATGCAGCGGAAGCAATTGACAATAACAATAAAAGCAATTGGAAATCGAAAGAGAAAGTGATTGAATTTGGGGTTATGAATTTGCGGAGGCCGCTTTGATTATAAAGTGCAATATCCTTGTTAAGAAATAAACCCTAGCCCAACTAATAAAGAAAACGAATAAAAAAGTCCGCAAACATCTCCAGCCTCGACAGTCCAGGCGCCCGCCTGGCCACTTTCCAGGCGCCAGCCTCGCGGCGTTACGAAGCAGGATACGCCTCGGAGCCCGGGCGCCCGCCTCGCTTCCATCCGGGCGCCCGCACTGGGACTTGATCAAAGCACGAGGCCAAGCTCACGTCTTCGAGCGCACGCCTCATCAATGCCAGGCGGCCGCCTCGGTATTTGTTGAAAGCTCCCAGCGCTTGGCTTGATGTTCCGTAATCCATACCGTCCCCACCCCCCTTCGAGGCCCGTTACCAATCTACACGTCAGGGCGTCGGGCCCTTTGCTAGGACATCGAGCCATTACATCCAACAGTATTGTACCTTTGAGTGTCATTTCGTCCATGTTTATATTTCAATACAATGTAGTAGATAAAAAGGTAGGGCTTATGAGAAAGAATATATGTTGATAAACACTAACATAGAGCATACGAATATAAAAGGCCAATCGACATTTTAAACTCTCGTATTCTGCTTAAACTTCGGTTTTAACACACGTTTTTTAGCAGTTTTAACCTCTTTACTTCAAATACGTATATGTTTTTGCCCGACACACTAACTCCGTCAAAATATGTTACAATACTTAACAAAATCTAACGAAAACTAACGAAACTTTGATTTTTCTTACAAAATGGTTTTCCATGAATCGACCCATCATACATAAACTCGAAATGACATGGACTTCATCTGAATAACTCATGAATTTACAGAAAATGATCCAAAATTTCCATCAAAAATTTCATTGAATCTAGTCGATTTAATCCTCAACACCGGCTAAGCTATGTGGCCATCCCTCTACTCCGTTTGTCTATCTCTGATCAATTCAGATTTGCAACAATTTTTGTCGGTCACTACACCCCATTTTTTTCAACGTCGGCGGACATTGCAAGCTTCAACCACTAACATTGATGATTTTATGTCCATCTCCCCACTGTTATGGTGGCAACTTATGGAGTAGGGAGATGGTTATGGCGGCGATGGTGGCAGTTTGTGGTGGTGCAAGAAGGGTGGAGGTGGAGGTGGTGGTGCTAGTGGTGGGACATGTGGGTGGCGACAATAGTGGTGCCGACTATGGGTGGTTGCAGCGGTAGTGGGCAGTGAAACATGGGAAGCCATTTTTTTAAAAGAAAAATCAATGTTTTGTTTGTTTCATTATATTATTGTTAAATTTTGTAATATTTTTGATGGAGTTAGGGTTATGGGGCAAAAATATATGCGTATTATGAGTACAAAGGTTAAAACTGCTAAAACACAATGTGTGTTAAAACCGAAGCTTAAGTAAAGTATGAGGATTTAAAATGTTGATTGGCCGAATATGAATGTGGGTTAGGGACTATGGAGGGTGGAGTATAAGAAACTAAGGTTCTGCTTCTGTATTTTAAAAATGAAAGAAAGGGAGGAAAAAGTCCCAAATATTTTTAGGAAGGATGTGGGCGAAAAGGAAAAGAATACTTTTTAGATTTCCCCCTATACAATCCTCCCCAACCCAGATAAATATTTGAGAGGAAATAAAATTTTATTAAATAAACTTTTGTGATAAACCTATTTTACCTTTCAAATATAACTATCTTTTTTTTCATTAATGATAAGTATATTTTCTTTCATTTTCTTCCTTACTTTGGGACATCTTAAAAATTATTGATTTTCCTTCCCTTCCCTTCCCTCCCCTCCCCTCCCTTCCCCTCCCTCCTTCTCCTTCACCTCCCTTCCCTTTCATTTATTTCCTTTAAAAACTCAGAAGCGGACCCTTAGTGTGGGTTAGTAGAATATGGAGGATGGAGGTAAAAGTTAAAAGGGAGTGCAAAAGGTGGTTGAATGAGTTAATCGAGGTGGGTGTATTTAGAAACCGTAGGCTCAAACACAAACTAAAAATAAAGGATGGTTATGTCACTACAAGGGTTTGTAGATTTTTTCTTTAATTATATTTTTGCAATTAATAGGCATGTGTGTGTACATGAAAGCAGTGGTGGAGCCAGAAAATTTTCAAATGGGGCAAATTCACTTGCACTAATTGAAAGGGAAAAAATTAGTGCATTTTTTTCTTTACACAAACAGGGCAAATTTCAATAAATTACACTCGACCCCTAAACTCATGAAATATTTGCACTAGTAAACAAAACATTTTTTAAATGGAACAGGAGCAATTGCCCCCTTATGTTCCTTACTGGCGCCAGTACATGAAAGTTTTACGATTGTAAATAGCATCTCTCTTAAATTGTTAGTCTAATTCAATGTATACATTATTAGTCTCTTAAAGATGTCAGTGCATATGTTAAAAAAGTGAAGTGATAGTTTTAAAAGGCGTCGTCATCATTAGTAGTGTTAAAAGTGTACAATGATAATGTAAAAAATTGTTTGTGGAAGTGTTAATAAATGTCGTACTCACGTTTTCTAATAAGTTCCGATTATTTTTAAAAATATCACCGTATGTTTTGAAATAAGTTCTAATTATTTAAGAAAATGTCACTTTGCATTTTAAAAAAGTGTTGGCAATTTGAAAATATGATATTGCCCATTTTTAAAACTATTTTTCTTAAATTTTAGAAAAGACTGTTTTTTTTCCTAAAATTTTGTCTTATATCAAATTTTGATCCCTTGAAATTTGATTTCTCCGAAAGGGAAAAGAAAAACAAAAAATAAAACTAATTTACTCCACCACCACCACTCTTGCAATTTTAATTAGAGGCTTTGACCATTAAGTTACTCAATCAAATGAATATTACTTTTAAGAACTGGCATTTACAAATCTCGCCAAAAAGTCCTTGTTATAGTGACTGGACCAAATTGCCCTTGAGTGTTGAATGCGCATGTCTTGTCGAAATGCTTTCGTAGCGTTTCCATCCAAAGACTAAAGCGTATATTATTCCAACGCTTTACTTCTTCTTTTTCCTCTTTCTCTCTCTTATTTTTACCTCAAAATTTTGAATTATAATATCTAAAATTCTAAAATATAATCTAAAATCACCGTTTTAATTGTATCGTCAATACGAATCATATAAGTACACTTTGACACTCATTTAATATTCCAAAATTTTGAAATGAAATTTCATTTTTCACTTGTAAAAATCTGAGAAAATCATTTATCATTTGTTCACATAAAAGCATAAAATTGAGACATTCATTTCACATTTATTCATCACTAAGTATAGAAAATGATAAATTCATTCCTCAATTTTTCACAATTGATACTCAATTTTTCAGATGTTTAAATTTAAAGACATTCCTTTATCATTTGTTTATAATTGAGTAGAAAACTGATAAATTCATCTCTCAATTTTCACTTTTGATAATCAATTTCTCAGATATTTAAATTTTAAAATTAAGACATTCATTTCTCATTTGTTCATAATTGAGTATAAAAACAGACAAATTCATCTCAATTTTTCACACTTGATACTCAATTTCTCAAATGTTTGAATTTAAAAACTGAAACATTCATTTCTCATTTCTTCATAATTGAGTGGTTTATCTTTCAGTTTTTCATTTCAACTGATTTCATCTCTACCAAGAAACTAACAGCTCCATAAAATCCGATTTGCTTTCTATTCATGTATTGCCAGAATGCCTCCATGTAAAGGTGAGTAATCACTCGTGCTTCCCACCTTCCGCACCACCATCTTTCAATTTCTAAAAAAATCAGTTTAATTTCTTCTTTTACATTCCCGAATTCTACTCTCCCACACACTCAACGTCAAGTATTTGGCTACTCAATTAGAGTGAACAATTTTGATTGTTGTGGAAAAGAAAGATAGATGATTGATTGAAGTGATAAGAAACTAGACCAAAAAGAAAATCAAAGGGGAAGAAGCTGTACATACCACTTCGTTTGGTGCCTTAAGCAAGGCATAGGGAGAGAAAGAGGAATATGCATAGAGAGAGAAAGAGAAATGCGCATTAAAGAGAGCAAGGTTAGGGAGGAGCAGTTTGGCCATTTAAATTTATCATGAAGAGGGTCAGAGACTTTACGGGGGTTTGATTTCAACTAAGGGATTGTATGATAAAAATTAAAATGTACTGTTTTATTGATAAATTACACTCTATCTCAAAGATATATTGATAAAAACTGCTTTTAAGTTTTAATTACTGGTATAAATAAGGGCAGATTGCATTTTAGTTACTTGAGTTTGTCAAGATATTTCAATTGGTTATCAAATTTGCATTTATTACAAGTTGGTTATTGAGTTTGTCTTTTTATTGCAATTGGGTATAATTTTGGATGCCCAATTTAGGAACTAACGAAAGTGTAACATGTGTCGCTCACGTGAGTTACTTAAGGGGCATTTTTGTCCAATCTTTAGTTGCCGATGATGGAGGTGGAGGTGGTGGTGGTGGCGGAGGAATGAACACTGAATTGCTAAATGCCGGTGGAAAATGCGACTTTAGAGGGTAGAAAGTTTACAGTCCAGGTGATGATTCTTGACTTTTTCTTGAATCTCTCTCCGGAAATGATGAATTAGATGATGATTCTCACTCTAGGGAAGACCTATTGGGTGGCGATGGAGAAAATGTGGTCAAACAGGGAGGCGAAGGAGGTGGTGGTGGTGCTCGAGATGGAGGAGCGGTTTGAATAGCAACAAATTCCGACGACTTTGGCCTTGAGCTATTTGGACTCAAAGATGATGACGGCGGCGGCGAGTAAAGCAGCGATGGCGGTGGCAACGAGCTTGGTGGAAACAAGCTTAGACTTGGGTGACTGGGGGAGTGCAAGGGAGGATATGTTAGCGGGGAAGGAGGCGAAAGATGAGGGAGCCGGAAGAGAGGGCGGAGGTGGCGGCGGGGAAGGGAATTCGCGGAAGAATGGTTGTTCATTAGGAGGAGTTGTGGAGGTGGAAAATGGGATTTTAGGGGTGGGTAGTTGCGGGGATGGGGGTTGAGTAGGGGGGCGTAATCTTGTGGGAAGAAGGGTTGGTGGAGGGTACGACAGTTGTGGGTGGCGGCAATGACGGATGTTAAGAGAAGGAAGAGGAAGAAGGAGATGAAGAAGGGGAAGGTGGGCATTGTTTTGGGTGTGGAGAGGGTTGAAGGAGTAAATGCAGGAGTAGGGACTGGAAAGAGAGATTTACATGAATTTGGAATGACTCTCTCACTACAACTACTGTGTATGTGTGTGTGTGTGTGTGTGTGAGAGAGAGAGAGAGGGGTAAGAGATGGATGGTGTGAAAATAGTTGAAACTATGTGAATTTAGGTCATTTTCCATTACAATTTACGGACAAAAATACCCCTTAAGTAACTCACGTGAGTGGCACATGTTACACTCTTTGTTAGTTTTTAAACTGGGCATCCAAAATTATACCTAATTACAACAAAAAGACAAACTAAATAACCAACTTGTAACAAATGCAAATTCGATAACCAATCGAAAAATCTTGACAAACCCAGGTAACTAAAATGCAATTTCCTTATAAATAATCATTCATTTTACAAAAGATAGCGAAAAGAAAAAAATCATGGTTCCAAATACCCGTTTACCCTTATACGTATTAAACAGCGTGTGATTTACCAAAGGCCCTGCTTCCGAGTTTAAAAATGGAGAGAAAGGAAGGGAAATTTATAAAAAATTTCTTCCTGGCTTGCTTTCGAGATTTTTTAGGAAGGAAGTGGAAAGAAAGGAAAAGAATTTTTTTAGGATTTTCCTCCCAAAATTTTCCTCTCAAAATTGAGAGGAATTGAAATGAACGAAATTGGAAGCTTGATAATTTTTTTATCATCCCACTTTTACCCTCACATTTTTTTATAATTTCATCATTATCCATTTCTCTCTATTACTCTGATCTTTTACAATCACATCTCCTCCCTCTTTCTCTCTCTAACTGAAGCATAAATTAAGCTCCAGCCTCACCTTATCCTTCCAAGCGGACATTTCTTCTTTCCCTAATTCTGAACCCAATTTGGCGAGAACCCTTCACAATTGCAGCAAATCTGAATTGAAGGAGCAGTCAATTGAACCCATTAACCAATTCAATAACTAGGATAAGTAACGCCTCACTTCTGTGCAATTTAAGGCGTCAACAATCTGAGTTTTTATTTTTCATTTAAGGGATGTTGTTGAAGAAAATGTCGGCACTATGTTCGATCTATCACCGGTTCTTGAAATGATTCTGTTGGTTTTTTATAAATGAGGGTAAAGAAGTCATTTTTTTTTTATTTCCTCTCATTTCATTCCAAAACTCGGAAGCATAAAAAGAGAAAATTTTGTTTTTCCTTTCATTTTCTTTCTAACTCGGAAGCACATCGAAAGAATTTAAATTCACTTATGGTCCGTTTGGATGCATTGATTTTGAATTCAATAAATATTCAAATTCTATAGAATTTAAATAACCTAGAATTTGCTTTCAAAATTATAGCATTTTCATTGTTTGAATAATGTGTGAAATTTAATTGTAATTATACATTATACTTAAAATAAAAGTTCAATAATAAGTCAAGTATCTAGTTTAGTCTAGTGGTATATGATTGTTAGATATTATAAATAACAAGGGTTCAAACCTTGTTAACAACAAAAAAAGTATAAAAAAATTATATTTTTAAAAATAAATAGTATATAGTGGTGGTGGTTAACGGCGGCGGTAGGTGGCAACCGGCGGAGGTAGTTGGAGGCGGTGATTTCCTGAAGCGGCAGTGGTGGCGGAGAGTGGCCGAAGGCAGTGGCGGTGGCCGGAGGTGTTTGCGGCGACGGTGGTTACCGGAGGTGTTTGCGGCGACGGTGGTTACCGGAGTGTTGGCCGTGGCGGCGGCAATGGTGGTTGTAGGCGGCGGTGGCGGTTGCCGTAGGTGTTGGCGGTGGCGGCGGTTGCCGGAGGTGTTGGCAGTGGCGGGAGGTGGCACAAATGGTGAGATTTAAAAGAATGTGAGTTGTTATTAATTGATCAAAATTTAGAATTTAAATTATTAAAATTTAAGATGAAATTAGTTTTGTGAAATTGAGTGATTTAAAATTCCAACACAATTTCAATTTCAAATTTTGAATTTTGAATATATTTCCAAACAATGAAATTAATTTTGAAGCCCCAATTCCAATTCAAATTTCAATTTCAATTTCAATTTCAATTACAATTACAATTCCAAGCTATGCTATGGAATTGGGTATGCAAACGTACCCTCACCTCTCTTTCTTTTCTCTCTCCTCACTTTCTTTTCTCTTCGTTAGAAACTCTGAAGCCAACCCAAAAGAGTTTAACGGTTTTCCCACCAAATTAAAAAAAAAAAAAAAAAAAAAAAAAAAATCCCCAAATCTAAAAGCAAAAGTTAGGGATTGTGATTAAGAACCAGGCAATTCCATTTAGCGTTGTGGAATTCGACCATGGTGTTGCTGTTAGGCTACCACTAATGGAAGAATAATTCTGCAAGCTTATAAGCCGGAGTATGGAGAAATCGTTGCTGTCAAGGTAAACAATTTCGACGGAATCAAGGTCAGACTATGGAGTTATTGATCCGGAGAGATGGTGAAATTGAATGGAAGATTTCGAGGTTGGAAATTTCATTGAGGTTCGGTGGTAATCTCCGTCGATGGATTTGCAGCTAATGGTGAATGGCTGATGGGCCTGACTTGGCCGGACAAATAGCAGGAGGTGCCTGAGCATTTCCATGGTGCTGTTATCTCTCCTTCCTCCTTACTCATGCCCCCCCCCCCATGAATTTCTTTACAGGGAATTTCATCTCTATCCCATTCCCATTTCCTTGCACTCCCACATAGGAAGTCCTCCATTGTTCGACTGGAAGTAACATGGGGTAATTTGAAGATAGAACTCTAGTAAAACGGCCAAACTGAATAAGTTATGAGTATGCTGGGCAATGTGAATATTTGAGGAAAGTAAGGTAGCCCGAAAGACCATTTTGGCCTCTAGTTTCAAAGAAAAGTTCAACACTTTCAAAAGTAATAGTGAATTTTCTTAGTGTCATGGCCATGTTTATCTTGTTTTGATCATGGGGCATGGATCGTAAGACTACATATATACAATATAACGCTTTTTAGCACAACAAGCCTTGCAAGATGATATGAAACCATGTTCTACAAGTTGTGAATGAGATTTACGACACTAAGAAAATTCACTATTACTCTTGAAAGTGTTAAACTTTTCTTTGAAAGTTGTAAATGAGATGTATGACACAATATTTTTGCATCTTGTAAATTGTATGGATTGGAAATATAGATTTTTTGCATTTAAAAATATATTGTTTTGGCAGGGGCAGGATCCTATTAGGAGTGTCAGTATAAATTCCAGCACTCGGGTGACAGATAATGGAAAAGATAGCATTCAAAGAAAAGTATGAAACTTAAGCCATTTTTGCTCTATCACAGTGACATTGCATAACCTTCAGCAATAGAACTTTGACATCTTTTTCCCTTCACGGACTGTATAACACTTCCATTGATTGCAGGTCTTTTACATTTTCACTCTTCAAAATGTATCCAATCCGGAGGATCATGTAAAGGTGGAGAAGATTTTCTTTACAGATATTTTTTTTCATTTCTTAAATCAAATATATGTTTACGTAAGTTTTCCATAGTTAGGAGCAACTAGTCCAGAAGAAGCTGCAAGATGGATTAAGACTATTCGGGAAGCATCTATAAAGGTCTAAACTGCTCGATTGTCCAAATTAGTAACAGATTTGTAGTATTTCTAGTGAGTATGATTATAATTGACTGCAGGCAGACCTGATCCAAGGACCCCTTGTGGTTTGTTCTAAACGTGGATGGCAGTACGCGAGGTATAATATTGATGTGATATATATACAATTGGCCTCAATATATAATTTTACTTTAGCTTCTTTGTATTTACCAAGTTAGTTTTAGTTTGGCATGCATTTATTCCAGCCCAAGTCATGTTTGTGTTATCAGGTTAAATTGTTCCAGTAGAGTGCACAGCACAGGATCTGTAGACTGGTCATGTTGCTCATCTTCATGCACAGATCCTACAACTGCTGATATTGCTGCACCTTCAACTTGGACAATCTTCAGTTGTCACAATGGTTAGGAAAAACCCAAGTCCTTGATATGCCTTCCTTGTGCCCAAATTCTCGTTCTTTTTTAACATTGTTTTGTGCAGGACTCCGGCTATTTAAAGAAACAAAAGATAGGGAATGTCTCAAGAAGGTTGGTCATGTTCGATTTGCTTTGCAAGGGTTTTCCAATGCAATGTCTTATTGATTGGTGGTACTACCTCCGTCCCAAAATGAATGTCTGATTTTTTTTTTCAATTTTGCTCTTGATCATCATAAAATTTGAAAATATTTTGGACATTCATTTTGGGACGGAGGGAGTACTTCTTTTAATTTGCAGTCAAGCGACAAATATCCTGCAATAATGGCAATGGGTGTAGTCAATGGAACTTCAGAGGCCATTTTCCAAACATTTATGTCTCTTGGCTCTTCAAGATCAGAGTAAGTTTGAGGACTAGATGAAGTCTGTTGATCATTGTTTTTCCCTTTCTTTTCCTTTAGAGCAGCTTGCTACTTTGCTGCCTTGCAGATGGGACTTCTGTTTCCACAGGGGTACTGTTATCGAGCATATTGATGGCCACACTGATATTATTCACAAAGTTCTGTATGGAGATTGGATACCTTGGTATGATTTTTAACTTTATTCTGGATAAAATGCGGCCGTACCTCTCTTAGGCTCAGCTATTGACAAATCCATCTTCCAGGGAAATGAAACGAAGAGACCTACTGTTGCATCGATTTTGGAGGAGGGACGAAGATGGAACATATGGTCATAATATGATCCGTTAAATTTACGAGGTTATACTGTTCTGGATCCTTATAATGGAAATAACATCCTCTCTTTTTCTTTTTCCCCTGTAACCCATTGCAGTTATTCTCTATCATTCCGTATTGCACAAGAAGTGTCCGACTCAGAAGGGCTATGTCCGTGCATCTCTTAAAAGTAATGTATTGTGATGAGTTAATTGAAGATATATCCTGTTTTCAAGTACCGGTCATTATATAATATAGACGTATATATGTTGCCATTTTCAACCTCCAGATCAAAAATCTTCCCTGAATGTATAATTGAAATAACCCATCCATCATTTTAATGAAATACATAATTAGTTGTTAGCTCTTTTTGCAGGTGGAGGGTATGTAATATCTCCTGTGAATGGTGGGCAACAATCAACTGTAAGGCATATGCTTGCAATTAATTGGAAGTACTGGAAACCTTATCGACAAGCATCTTCAGCTCAATCTATTACAATTTGCATGCTAGGGAGACTTGCTGGTGTGTGACCTTTCATAGCATACAATATTCAAGTGAACACATTCCTGGTTTCATTTACATGCATTTAGGAATCTTGGGTACATTAAATAACTCAGTTCATTTTGTTGTATTTGAAGCATTACGTGAGTTATTTAGCACAAAGCCAGGAGGTTATTCATCTTCCGAATCCACGCTGAGGGACTTGATGAGCAATAGTCGATTTCATCAAAGTGAAGACAGAGAAGAAAATGGGGAGCCTGAAGATGATGTGGTTGCATCGCCTAAATTTCATTCATGCAGGGTAGAACTGGATGACAATGCAGATAGATTCGTTCATGCATCAGACCCTCTTGATTATGATGAAGGTAACTCTAATTTAGATGAATACCATACTTTACTCTGATTCATACCAAAATGAGGGTCCCTTTTTTCGTGTCATGATCACACAAAAATGAATTTTCATGTCACATATGAAGAGAGGATAATGTACTCCCTCAGTCCCAAAAAAGAAATAATCCCATTTGACAATTGAAACTCTTTATGGTTAATGCTTTACTTGATTGTACCTTCTTGAAATTGCAAAATAATAATTTTCTTTATAGAAATGGAACAATCTTTTTGGGATGGAGTACTTCCGATTAAATACTGACCATGGCTTGGAACCTGTCTGTATTGCAGTGCAAAAGAGAGGTTGTGTGGACTTAGAGGCTTTGGTGTGGGAAGATGGTAGCTCATGCTGTTATGGAGCAACTCTTCCAAACGATCCAACTTGTAATATGCCTTCTAGTTGGTCAGCTGCAGATACATCTATATTTCAAATTCGTGGCAAAACTTATCTGCAAGATTATAAGAAGGTGACCATCTATTCATGCACGACATAAATTATACGTAACTAATAACTAGTTTAACATCCGTGCGTTAAACGCACGGATAAATAACTTGATAAATCAACCAATTTTTTTTTATATATAAAATACAAAATAATTACAAAAACAATTTTGAAAATGCTTATTACTTAATATGAGAGATGAATATTACATATACTTAATTTGAGATGGAGGTAATATAAAATATCCTTTCAAGTCATTTTTGCCCCAATGAAATTCCAAGTAGATAGTTTCCATTAGGAAGTGTAATCATAATTACAATATATAAATTATATAATAATCTATATACGAGTATTTATGTATTTAGAAAATAATTATATATTTATTTACTTTTTTTACATTACCTATTTTTCTTGTAAGTTTTCAATTTCAAATGTTCTCATGAACAGTTTGACACAACATTTATAGTGGTCATTCATGTGTTAAACATTTAATTAGAATATATCATAGACGTTATTTTCTTTTGTAGTAACTTCATTTTTTTGTTGGAAACTTTATTTTTATTACTGCATCCGATTTAAAATAGGTGTCTATTTAGCACTTTTCACAAATTAAAAGAAAATAGTTATTACTACAGTTTAATGAACAATATATAAAATGCACATCAAACTTTTGCAATGTCAAAAGTATGGTCAAATAAAGAGGAACAGTTGTGTGTATAATGTACAAAGAATGTGTTTTTTAATCCAACTCTTGGATTCTTGGTTGCATTGATGGTGATTGGTGGTGGTGGTGGTAGTGGTTAAAGATGGTTGTGGCAGCCATTATATGTGGTGGTTGCGGGTTGGGGTGGACATGACGTTTTCAATATTGTTATATTTTATTTTATATTTGCATCTTGTTTGTAAAAAGCATGTTTGGGGTAAGAGAAAAAAAGATGAAAAATTGAGTGAGAGTGAATGTTCCAATGACATTTAAGAGTGACATTTAAGAAAAGGGTAATGTGGGTATTACACAGTTACATAATTACTGCATTTATTACATTGTAAATACTTGAAGGAATTGTATTTGGTCACTATTGTGGCTAGAAGGGGATTTGGGAGGGAAAGTTCCTTATTCACTTCAACTTTTATATAGTGATAGATATTCAACTAGGGCAAAAACTTGGATTCTAATTGTTGTTGAAGTAAAATTACCCTGCATTTTTAAAATTTGAATGGAGAAAGTGTAACATTATTAATTTTTAGTCGGTTTTTTTTTTTCCAACATTTTTAAGATATACATTTTCTATTCATTAACACGTCAATCAGTCTCTACGGACATCCTGTTGCATTAGCAGTCTTTAGCTTACTTGACCCCAAGAATTTTATAAAAATGCTTGAGGTGACACACAAGATTGCCCCGTACTTTTGTTTAGGTGGCTTGTAATATATGTACTTGTGCATAGTTGTAGATATTGAGAAAGAAAAAAGTGCAACAACATTTTTTTTTATCCATTGATTGCTTCTATCCCTGTTGATCTTGAAAATAAAGAACTTTTCCAAAAAAAAATCATAGAAGTGTATCTGATGTCTCTCGATAAAGTTATTTATTCTTTGTGAGGAAAAAATCTGGTTGGATATAGGGGTTATAAAGTTCTGAATCCTGGCGGTTATTTCATTTTTAATCATTCTATCTTGCAAGCAGATTATGGCAAAAGGCACAATGATGCAAGTAGCTGGAGCGGACTTTGTGAGATCCAATAAGCGAGAAGATGATCTTGGTGGCCGACCTGGAAGCATAGTTCAGGTTTGTTTTAAAGTTCTTTTCTAGTTTATTGCATTCCTCAAATTACAAGCAAATATTTTTCCATATAATCACACGACCCGTCCATTCCAATGAAAACAAGTTCACCAAGTTCTGTTCTGCAGAAATTTGCAGCTAGTGGGCGGCAAGAATTTTTTTTAATCATAAATATGCAGGTATATGTTTTCAATTTCTTCACTCACCCAATAAAGAAAACTAGATATCAATGTCATCTGTTTCTCTTCTTTTATACTCGTGTATGTCGTTATATACTAAAGTCATGGTACTTCCCTGAAATGCTTTGATGAATCAGATCCCAGGTTCAACAACTTATAGTCTTGCTGCCTATCTGATGATGAGTTCTCCCGTGGAAGATGCACCGCTGCTTGCGAGCTTTATAAAGGGAGATGATGCATACAGAAACTCAAGGTTTAAGCTTCTTGTATCTGTATCCAAGGTACCTCCTTTTCCTTGCATCATTTATTACCAGAATAATTCCATGTGCAGTACATAAAAGTAGTGTATATATTATCATTCACATGAACAACAAGAAGAAAATCAAATTTAAAATTACATGATGAATAAGCTTTACTCCCTCAGCCCGGGAAATTTGTCCCACTTTGACTTTTACCATTAGGAATACTTTCAATAACAATTTATAGAATTGCATATGGATATCTAGATTTTCATAAAATTATGGTCAAAATTTGATTGAGTTGACCATGAAAATTAAAGTGTGACAAACTTTCCGGGATGGAGTGAGTATAACATATCCCTGAGTCCTGACTCCAGATGCATGGATCTAATTGTGGATACTGTATAATCATGCTCTACAGACTTGCTTTACTTTTATTTGAAATGGTTATCTTAATATCCATCAGTTAAGACAAGTAGGCATCATTTTGTTGGTGTCTTTATTTTGCCAGCTCCAAGAGTGATGGCTATAATATATATTTTTGCTTTATCTGGTGTATGATTTCTAGTCCACAGAAGAGAGCAGATATTTCAATTCCCATAGGTTAATCATTTTGTGAGTCACATTTATCAAATATTGGAGGCATTAATACTTTCAAGATTCTGATAAAATAAGAAGTGGGTTCAATTAACGTCAGATTTATTTACACAAGTATAAGCGAATAAAATAAGATAAACTGAAAAATAAAATATATGCTACCTTCATCTCCCCACTTCCTCTTCACAATAGAATAAGAAGTAGAAGAGAGTCACATTTAAAACGACATAGTTTTGGTGTCTACCGTATATTCCCCTTGATTTATTTTTTGTATATTATTATATATTTATATTGCAGCTTGGATGAATATATTGTGTACCATAATTCAAACCATATCTCATCTGTTATTCCCACCTCCGTTTATTTTCTTTTTCATTCTGCAGGATACTCACTAGTTAACAAAACCATGTTTTGCCAATAGTTGCAATGTGGTTCCCAACAGTGTATTTTTTGCAACCCTCTAACCAACATTGTCAATTTGTTGCAACCCTCTAACCAACATTGTCAAATTTAATGAAAAATTAACTTACATTAAAAAAATTTATGCGGCCCGGCACAAGGAGTGAGTTCAGGATGGTGGAGGCAAGATTTGGGTAGGGGTGGGAAAAGACGAGAGGGAGAGGGAGAGGGAGAGCTTTTTACCGGAAAAGAAGATTTGTTGCCAGAAGTGGAGTGAGAGGGGAGTGTAGGGAAGGAGACGGAGCAAATAAGGATTGGGGGAGTGAGCGTCCCTATTAGGGTTTAGTTGGTCTTAGTTGGTCAAATGACTTTTGAGGAATTTAAATTTATATTAGACTGTCTTTTATTAAATTATTTTCCCTTCTTCAGAAATAGAGTTTAGTTGAGGGGTCCGGGGAGAATTCACTCTTTTTAATTTAGGGTCACATATTCACGTGGAAAAGTCGTTTTTGCCCTTTAAAAACACGTGCAAAGCACATGACCGGTGTTTTTAACGAAAGTTATGTTTTTAACTGAATGTATATCGAATTGCAACAAATTGACTATGTTGGCTAGAGGGTTGCAAAAAATACACCGTTCGAAACCACATTGCTACTTTTGACAAAACATGGGTAATCAAGTTGCAATTTGCCCTTAACAATATATTGAAGCATAAGGAGTTAATCATGTCCGTCATCTTTTATTTTTGCTTTTTTTTTTTGACAACGGGAAGGGGGAATCGAACCCTTGACCTCCATGTAGGAGGTATGGGCCTATGCTGTGTGAGCGTGTGAGCTAAGGCTCTCTGGCTATCTTGTCTGTCATCAATCATTCGATGTGAGAAACCATGTACTCCCTTTGTCCCATAATAAATGTCGCACTTTTCATTTTGGTTTGGGACATTTTGGTTTGTCCCAAAATAAATGTCGTGTTTCCATATAAGGAAAGTGGCTTAGTGCAATTTTAACGTTGTACATGTACAAACTAGTAAATCACATTCCTTAAAAACGTTTGCTCAGCTGCGACATTTATTCTGGGGCGGAGGGAGTACTAAGTACAATATAAAATGCATGATACTCGTATATATTTTGAAGAACTCAGGGTTGTCTTATATTGTATTGAAATCGAACCTCTGGTTTCACTTGCATCATACCAAGTTTATGGTTAATTTTGATTCTTACGTTTTCTGTTTTCAGGGTCCATGGATAGTGAAGCAGAGTATTGGAAAGAAAGGAAGCCTTTTGGGTCAAAGGCTACCTATTAACTATCTGCATGGCCAGAACTACTTAGAGGTAAATCAAGATTCATTATAACTAGAGCCTTCTTGGCCCTTGTTCTTGTTCTCAGAGTATTTTTGGACTAAAATATCAGATTTTATACAGCATTTATGTCCGTAAGGAAAAAGAGAAAAACACTGGATTTCTCATGTTCGTGTAGTTGATGCAAAACTACAAATGTGGTCATTCACATTTGCTAAATAAAAAAGGTTAAAGTGCTTGTTTGGCAGACCTGGAATTGGAAGCCTGAAAATTTCTCTTCTACTTTCAATACTAAGGCTTGTTAGTATTGGGATGCCAAACATACCCTAAGGGGTCGTTTGGTAGCCTGATTAGAGTTGGATATGATTATTAGTCCAATAATTTTGGTGTTTGGTAGGCTAAGTGTATTTGTAATGCTTGTTTATGATGTTGAATATTTGCAGCTGGATGTGGATATTGGTGGATCTGCATTAGCAAGGGGTATGGCCAGCATGGTGTGTGGGTACTTCAGTCATTTGGTACTTGAAGTAGCTTACGTTATTGAGGTAAAATAGTTATATTAATCCATTAAAGAGAGAGAGGGAGAGAGAGAGAAGAAAACTTCCATTTTAAAGGAAGTTAAAATTGTTTTAAAGCGATATTAAAAAATGAAGTTGATGCAGGCCAACACAGAAGAGGAGCTACCAGAGTGTCTTCTAGGAGCCATTCGTTTAAACCATCTTGACATCTCTAAATCTGTTTCAGTCACACCCAAATGAGAGACAAAGTTATTCACTCTTCTACACTTTTTTTATTTTCCATTTCTCTTTAATTCAGTTTAGTTTTTTATTATTATTATTATTATAAACCTAATACTCCATATTTTTAATACTAGGCACACCTGACACATGCAATGTGTGTTTATTAAATGCATATAAATTATATTGTATTTGCATGTATTTTTTGAAAATTGTGATTAGTATATTACTTCCTCCGTCTTAACTTAATATTATTAATTTGACTTTACACACAAATTAAGAAAAGTAGAGCTATCAATACGAGTTGGCGGATGGGCTGGCCCAAATTTTTGGTGGGCTGAAAATGCGTCATCCCAACCCACCTTGGATTGGTGGGGTAGGCAGGTCATGCAGATCAATCAAATAAATGAAATTTGGGACTGAAATTGTGCCTAAACTGATATCAAAAAATCATAATATTTAAACAAACACACACTGTCAAACACAATAATAATAATATCTCAAAAGATACTAAAAATCATAATAGTAAAACAAATATAAACAAAGATTCATATCAACAAAAACGCGAACAATACAAGTAAAATTTGCACAAATTGCTACAAAGAAGGACAGGTAAATAAGAATCCTCCAAATAAAGATTTATATCAATAAGAATGTGGGGAGAGAGAGACAGAGAGAAAGAGACATGTGTGTGGATCAGAGACATTAACGGCGTCAATGAATTAGTGGGGGTGGTGGAGTGCCACCGACGTCGATGAAAACGGCGACGAGGGTGGTGGCGTCTGCATAGAGCTTCTCCGTTTCTGTTCACTACTGCTCTCGAGTCCCTCTCACATCACAATTTACGAATTCAGTACACAAGGTCGATATACCCTAGAATTTCCAATTAAAAATGACGTCGTTTTATGGCAAAAAAATAAGAAAATATAGTGGGTTGGACCGCCCAGTCACGAACCCGTTTTGGCCCGTACTCATATGAGTCAGCCGAATTGGCTCACTTTAATTGGGTTATTAGTTTTAAAAACCCAACCCACCCCAATTGTACGGCGGATCTGGCCGCACCGACTGCCCAACACAAGTTGACGACTCTAAGAAAAAGTAAATGTTGCGAGTATAAAAAGTAAAATCGAAATGACAAAGTTGATAAAAAATAGTAAGCGGGTTGTTATGAAATGGGGTTGGGAGAAATACATTTATGTCCTATTAACTTTCAACTTGATTCTTTGGGGCGCACTTTATTTTAACCAAACAAACAAACATATTTTATTAGCATCCGCAAATAATAAAGAGTTGCCTATCCATGAACATCGGATGTTCAGCCCAAAGGCTTACGCACGTAAAAGAAGTCCAAGAAATACAATCGTCCAACACATTGGCTCAACAATCAAATAAACATACCAAAAAATGATTATAAACACGAAGCAAAACTCAATATGTTTGAATGAGGCTGCCTAATTTCATTAAACATCTCTCATTAAAAATCACTATGTCATAGACTGCTTTAATGAACACACTCTTACGAGACTTCCTTCCTTTCGAACATAAATCTGATACGTTGTTTTTCGAAGAAAAAGCAACCAAATCGACAATCAATATATCATACTCGCCATGTGGTAGATTGAGATTAGTCAACAACAAAAGCGGATATATTTTATTTTATTTTTCTATTTTTGTTTGTTCTACAAAGAAAATTCTCATTTTAAATTTGTTTGGAAGCACTAATAATACTAATACTACAAAGAATCTCCTTCTAATCCTTCTAACACTGTGGGATGCGGAATATGTTTGTTTTGAAAACACTTACAAATACGGATATACACGGATGTTAATGGATCGAAAATTATTAATCTCTCGTCTCGATTTAAAATTATCAGTTTAACTTTACATTTTATTAAGAAACTAACATAAAAATAGTTAACAATAGTAGAGATAGTGAGTTGGGGTTATAATTACCCAAAACACTATTAAGCAAATGGGTGAAAAGTCGATAGATAAGTAAATATTTTTTTACTAATTATATGAACTATATGAGAACAAAATTGTCCAAATATTTTGTTATTTATGAAATAAAACAACTAAAAATATTTGAGACGAATCAAAAAGAAAAATAAGAACTCTTAACCGAAATCAGAACCGGAACCAGAACAGAGGGAGTGTTATTCATCTTAATAAAAGGGTAATATTTATGTTTTTTTAAAAAATAAAATAAAATAAAAATAAAAATAAAAGGGTATTATATGACTAGACATACAACTTTAAAATGTGGAAAATGTATTACTCCTTGTCATCCAGAATAAATATCGTACTTTGACTTTATTTGTCAATTAAATTGAACTTTGACCAAAAAATTATAAAAAATTGATTATCTTTGTACTGTTCTAAAAATGGTTATTGGTACACGAATGAAAACACTATCCATGACTATTTTTTAATTTTCATGAATATAAATAATTTATTTTAAATGTTGTTCAAAATTCAATTTAATTGGAAAAAATATTCAAAGTGTGACATTTATTTTGAGACAAAAAGAGTAATTAATTTGTTAAAATATCCCTTGAAACATACTCCCTTCGTCTCACATCAGTGGGGACTAATTTTCTTCTTCCTCCGTCCCTCCTCAACGATGACTTTTCAAAATGCTAACGTTTTTATACTATTTCTCTTGATCATTCTCTTTCCTTCTCTTTCCTGCTTTACTTTATACTAATAACATCAATCCACTTACTATTAATCTAACTCATTATATTTCCTACTTAATTTTCTTACTCATAACATCTCCTCCACTATTAATATTATATTGCATTTTCTTAAATCATTGTACCCAAAATTTTAGTCTCACCAACATGGGGCGGAGATAGAGGGAGAGGGAGTATGTGACAATATTTGAACTTGATCTAAACGGAAATAATACAAGAGTACGAATATCATCAAATTAAATGATTTATTTATATCAAAATATTATTTTTTTTCAAAAGAATAATCTTTTGAATATATTTTTTTTTAAAAAAATTCCTTAAATAATTTTTTATCAGTAAATTTTTCATAATTTACTATATATTTGCAAAATTAAAATTTAAAAGTAAATAAAAAAATATTTATAAATTTTTACTATTAAAATTTAACCCTTTAAAATAGCTCTTAAATTAAGCATGAACATTTATTTTAGGTTGGATGTATATGACTGAGCACTTTTCGTTTGTGAAAAGCGAATCACAATCACTCATAATTTATTTTTTTTTTTTTGCGGGACTGACAACATGAGCATGCATATCCATTAAGAGTAGGTCTGCTGAGAAACGCGTTTCTTCATAACTATGGAGAAACGCGTTTTTAATAGCCAGAAGCTATACGTTTGATAACCAGAAGAAAATTTTTGGATATCAGTCTCAAAGGGTTCTGGATATCCAGAAGCTTTGGAACGGATATCCAGAAGCCTTTGGACGGATATCCAGAAAAAATAGATTTGAAGCCAAGACCAGAAATTGCTTATTGAAGGTTTCTGGATATCCAGAAACCTTCAAATGTATATCCAGAAACCATCAAATGAATATCCAGAAACATTTTGAAAGTTTCTGGATATCATTTTGAAGGTTTCTGGATATCACTTTCATAAGCTTCTGGATATCCTTTCAAAGGGTTACGGATATCCGTAACCTTTGAGCATCGATATCCGTAAGTAATCATGGGACAAGGTCATGGCCAATACAAAAAGTTTCTGAATATCCTTTCAAAAGGTTCTGGATACCCGTAACCCGTTTCTCCATAACTTATGAAGAAACGCGTTTCTCCCTAGACTAGATTTTACGATCCATTAATTGTTTAAATGATTGGTTTATCTATTTATTTTTATAAGTCAAATACTTCTTCTTTTATACTTCCTCCGATTCAAAATGTTTGTCCCATTTAATTTTTTTATTGAAATTTGATCATAAATTTATGAGAGATTAATCATGTTCATAAAATTCTAAAAGTTGTTGTTGATAATATTATTAATGGTGAATCAGTAGAAATTTTTAGAATTTCATGAACATAATTAAATTGTCATATATTTGTGGTCAAAGTTAAACAAAAAAGTCAAATGGAACAAACATTTTGGGACGAAGGGAGTATATTTTTCTTAACAAAATACTCTTTCCAACTCTTGATGTCGTAATTACCTAAAAAAAAAACTAACTCTTGATGTTATAATTAATTTTTCATTAAATTTGGTAAAGTCAAAATCTTAGGTATATCAAAAAATAAGAATATAAACGTGTTTTTAAAAAATGAGCGATGACATTTTATAATAGTCATTTAAAAAAAACATGCGGTGCTATTTTGTAAATAATCGAAACTTATTTTACAATATGCGGTGACAATTTTGTAAATACTCGAAGCTTATTAAAACATAGTGACAATTTTGTATTTCTGATGTTTTTCTCTTCATATATGAGAGCCTGCGGTTTTCCTCCTTTGTCGAGTACTTGTGATTTCCCTCCTTTGTCGAGGGTTTTGTATATTATTTTTGTTGTTTCTATGATTATCGGGAAGGGTGAATCTGATTTAGATGAATGGAAGAGTGCGAGCCCCACCGTTTGGGTCGAACTTCCAACGTATGTGGATAGTCGACTCTTAAACATTTGTTATTGTCATTAATAATATTGTTCTTGCGGTTTCAAAAAAAACTCTACCATTATTACTTTTTAATACAACTCGCATACTGACACACGTTAACACTATCACTAACACTTATTAACACTACCTATCACTGACATTCTTTAACACACATTGTGGCACTATTTAACACACATGACACTCTTCAACACGCATATTGACACTTTTTAATACACATCGACACTCATTAACAATTGTTAAAAATGTCTGATTAATATTTATAAATGCCAATTTTAAATATTATAAGTCTCGATATAAATAATTATCACTTTAGAATATTATCACCGATACTTGTAGCAGGACACATGCAATTTTTCTAAGCATTAGGATTAAAAAAAAAAAAAAAAAAAAATCCTACAGGCCAACTATTTGGTAAAAGTGCAATTGAATGGAAAAAGAAATCAAAACTATAACAATTATTATGGAATAGAGCTAGAATATATAATTAGGATTGAACCCTACTTAGCAATATCACATTTTCAATAAATCCAACTTTGTAAATATTTTAACATAATAATATTTCCAGCTCCTAATGTCATAATAGAGTGGAGTTTTCTTTTTGAGTAATAACAATAAAGAATTAACTATAATTAGATGTCAAAATTTTAGAAAAAACTAGTTTTCCTAGCAATTTGAAAAAAATAGTTTAAAAAAAAAATGTGTGATAGCATTTTCGTAATTAAATGGAGCTTCATTTAAAATACGCGTTGATATTTTTGTAATTAACTGACACTTTTTTAAAAATGCGTTGTGATATTTTTATAAATAAATGAAACTTCATTCAAAATTACGTGGCGGTATTTTTGTAAATAATTGTAATTTATTAACACCGTTGACACTCTTTATAATTAAATCTGACACTTTTTATCACGGCATACGACTCTTTTTAACACTAACATTGTTGGCACTTTTTTAATACTAACACTAGCGCTAAAAAGTACTAACATTGACACTCGTTAACATTAAAATTGACATTATTACTGACACTCAAAAACACTACCACACATTTGTATACTATAGCTGACACATATAAACATCAAAACTAGCATTTGGTCCAATTTCAGTACGATTAAATACCGATTTTTTCTATGCATTAGGATACTCCGTACTAGTTTTTCATAAAATCAATTCTAATTATATTATCTATTTAAATTCACAATTATTAATACGTAGATCCCAAATAAATAATGGAACTCATAATATCGGAGAGTTGAATCATTATTAATTAATTCGATACAATTTTTCAGTTTCATCATTTCCTTATATTAAAATTCAATTAACTTGTCAAAAAAAAATCATATCAAGAGTAGAGTTTTTTTTTTTTTTTTTTTAATATTCATTTTGTGAGGGAGTAATGTATAGGAATGTAATTGGGTGAACGACTTACATATATAATGTACAATTGATTTGGTTACAACTTATAAAACGTATCATGAACTTACCTCGTAATCATATGTATTTTATCAATTTGTTACAATTTATGCAAGATACATATAACGTCGTTAAAAAATAACATAAATATTAGCATGACATTTTAGTCGTTAAATACACTAAAGATAGAACACTAACACCAATAATAAACTCAAATTCAACACACGCATTTCAACCTTTTGTATCCATCTTCCTTCCAAAGTCTTTAACACACCACCCCCGCCACCGCCAATGTGATATCCCCGACCCACGTTAGAAAGTTATGGTCATTGTGTGCTATATAGAAGACTCATACACTAATACTAAGTATCAAAACATTTATTGGACTTTTCGAGACATGTAATGGGATGTGGTTAACCCAAATGAGGAGCTGCTTAGTGGGCCAGTGTATGGTGTCTGCGTAGCGGGTCGGGCTTCGGGCTCGAATTGTTACAAATGGTCACAAAGCGGAATCACGACCTTAAGGCTCGCGAGTTAATTAGCTGAGAGTACGATATGGGTATTGATTGACCTTGTCAGGGACGACAAGGATTTGAGTGAGGGAGATTGTGATATCCCTCATCCCACATCGAAAAGATATGGGCACTAAGTGTGCTATATAGAAGACACATACACTACTACTAAGTATCAAATCATCAATTGGACTTTTAGATGCCTGTGACCAGTTGTGGTTGACCCAAATAATGAGGTATTAATAACTTTTGTATGTTCGGTGGTATTTGACCAAACAATGTGAATATGTTAATTACAAAAAATTTGTTACAAGTTGTGGTTGAATATGTCCATTCAAACAAGGGTAAGGAACAATTTCAAAATCTTTGGCCGACATTGGTTGAACAATTTCACAATGTTCGATTAGTGTTGTATTAACAACTTTTGTATGTTCGGTGGTATTTGGCCGAACAATGTGAATATGTTAGGTCGACAGTCACCAAACATTGCAAATATGTTTGGCCACTACCATAGTTACGAAAATTTGTTAAAAACTCATTAAAAAAACATTGTGAAAATGACTGGAGTGCTCAAAATATTTATATTTACGCCTAGATCAGGTGTTCTCACATCCATGCTTGATATTTCAACACAATATAGTAATATTGAAGAGAAAATTTGGCAAAATTTTTGTAAGCTCAATAGGAGGGAGAAAGAGTTTTTTTTTTTTTTTTTAATACTGATGATGGAGGTAGGAGGGAATGTAAGAAAGGTAAGTTTATAGGATATAAGGGATGCGAAAATTTAATCGAGAGAAGATGAAAATTTAATAGGTAGATGAAAAAGGAATTTAATGTTGCGGGTGTATTTAGCAGATATATGTAAATAAGGTTGAAGAAATTCAATTGCCGGTGTATAATACAGAAAGGAGTTGGTCTTATATAAAATGCGTTTTTTCTAAGCTTAAGGAAAAATCATTTTTACACTGACACTTAATAATGCATGCACTGATACTCTTACAGTGACACTTTTTTATACTAATACTGACACTTTTTTACTCTACACTAACACTCTTTATACTGGCACTTAATATATATGTACTGACACTCTTTACACTGGCACTTTGTTACACTAACACTGACACTTAATATACATGCACTGACACTCTTTACACTGGTAATTTGTTACACTAACACTGTCACTTTTTTACACTGGCACTTTGTTACACTAACACTGACACTTTGTTACACTAACACTGACACTAGCGGGGAAACCAAAACACGTTTTTTTTAAGCTTAAGGAAAAACGCGTTTTTTGTAAGATTTTGGCTACAGAAAGGCAGTATGATCATTTAAATTGATGACATTTTTGTAAAAATTATATTACGGATATTTAGTAATTGTACAAGGTGAATAACAATTTTTTTGCATAAATTATAATGAAATCTAAAAATACTTAGGATTATATTGTCATTTTAAAGTATATTAAACGTTTTGTAATCAAAGATGTGATACGTTGCATACAGGGGCGGAGCTATATAGGGGCAAGAGGGGGCAGTTGCCCCTCGACTTTTTTTTTTTTTCAATCGTGTTTTTTCAATCATTATTCCCTCCATTTCATCTAAAATTATACTTTAGTTTTGGTCCTGAAGATTAAGTGTATGAATTTCATTGAAAAAAGAAGTATTAAAACAATTTCATTTAGAAAGTGTAGTTTTCATTTTAGAAAGTATGATTTTTAACGAGACACCAATGAGGTAAAGAGTGTAAGTTTTAGTGAGACGGAGAAGTATATGTAGAAGTAAAATATTTTATATTTATGATTTTCTTTTAGCAGGTAAGATTTGTAGATGTTGAACCTTTTGGTATTGTGTTGAATCGTATGAGAGACCAATTAATTTATTATTGTCGTCATTAAAGTAGATATTTAACTATATCTAAATTTGTATTGTATAGGAGAAAAATAGCCAAAAAAAATTCGGAAGCACTCCTAATTTTTTGCCCCCCCCCCCTCCTAACATTTATGGCTCCGCCACTGGTTGCATATAGTGATAACTAGTTTGACCCCCGTGCGATGCACGGACAGTTACTAACGAATAACTGATTGAAATCGAAATAAATACAATAGAAAATATAGATATTTGTATACATTGTAAAACAATCATATGAAAATTATATTGTCAATACAAATATAAGATTGAAGGTCACTAAAATAAATCTAGTATTACATCCGTGCGATGCACCAAGTAACTATAAATGTGCCCTCAGTTATTTTTAAATTCTGCAAGTCTTTTTATATATAGAGAGAGAGATAGTGATTTATAACTAATTATTTTATGTTTATTTCTATAAATATATTATATTCACTTCTAATATGAGTTTTAAAATAATGAAAAAATTAAACCAAGAAACTAATCTAATTTTGGACTAAAATTTTATTATACTAATTTTCTCATTTCTCAAATAAATGTCCAAAAAATAATTCAACAAATATCTTCTTTCCACTACAAAAACTAAATAATCTTAAATATACCAAAATTGTTTATACCTATAAATTTAAATTTAAAAAACATAAACAATGATATCCTCTTACAATAAATGTAATATTACCATTTGTTTAATATATTTCTTACAATGAAGATACGAAATGTAAAATCATGTTATTTGTATAAAAAAAAATGATTAGTGAAAAAAAAATGTCATTCATTTCTATTACTTTTAATTAGTCGAATATCAATATATGATTCAAACGAAAGTAAAAAACGATGTTCATTTTTTTCATTAATCATATTCACGTAAACATAGATGTAAGATCAATCATACCAATATTATGAAAATCAACTATTATCAAAAAAAAAAAAAAAAAACAAAAAACAAACAAGCAGGGTAGGTTCCATATTTGGCTCATCTTTCCCTCATATTATTACCCTAATTACATTGTCCGAAAATTGTTCAATTATTTCCCTAAATAAAATTTAGTAATGGTTGCCAAATAAGTATGCTAATAAGAAATAAATAGTTTCAAAATAATAAAGATATAAATTATTAAGTAATCAAAGATTAATGAGTAAGTCTTGAGAGAAATCAGTTTCTCCATAAATTATAAAAAGTCCAATTTTTTTTAACTTGCAAATATTTGACGAATATAAAAGAGCAGTTTAAAAAAACAGGACTTTTTATAACTTAGGGAGAAACTAGTTTCCCCCAAAATATTGTGAAGATTAATTATTGTATCAGGAAAAGTTGAATTATTAACAACTTTAATACTCCAGTATGTTCTTCACTTATTTTTTTATTAATATTATTTCTTCGTTAATTCAAGTCCCTATTTTTCTAACAACAATAATCATGTTTCATTTTTTTTTAACATCAAACATGGGTTGAGAAATGATAGGATGGAGTAAAACGTGGGATTAGGAGGTATGAGAAAGTCATATTCAAATTTATTTGCATGCGTTATTATATCTTTGGCTAATTTTCTTTTAATAAACAACAAACATTTATTACACATATGACTATTCTTAATTTATAGAAGAAATTATTCTATTTTTTTTTCAAAATTAAATTTACTTGATAGCTACAATTATGCCTAGTTGATAGCTTGTGTATTCTCTCTTCAACTGAAAGCTATCAATTTTCAAAATCAAGAAAACTTTCAATTCTAACTCTCCATTAAAAACATAACAAAAAAACAAAAGTTATTTATTTGGTTAACTTTTATATTAGACTTTTTTTAGTTCATTATATTTTAAGTTTTAAATTTAATTTTTTTAAAGTAATTTAAGTTTTTTTTTTTTAAGTATGTAAAGCTAAAGAATTGTGCCAAAACGGCATCTTGATCAAAGCTAAACCTACCCATGATAGTAGAGATCTTAGGTTCAATACCCTTTCCATCTAAAATTGATATTAGGGGGTTAGGTATTTAAAAAAAATATATAATATATTTCATAACGATAAGTATATATATTTAATAATTACTTTCAATTTTTTAAAAAGAAACGTGTAAAACAAACATTAAAAATAATAAATTACTAATATTAACTTAGAATCAAGGAGTAGTAAATCTATTGTTCCACAACATACGGAGCAAATTGTAAAGCTAAATCTCCCAAAAACAATTGAATTTTCTAGGGGCAACAACCTAATTCACCTGCTGCTGTTTAAATGAAATAATTATAAGTTCTACATAAAAAAGGATTAAAGAAGACAAAAAAAAAAATCACTACTATTCTCCAATATATATATATATTGAAAATTCTTCCTTATTTATAACTACACAAACTTCTACTCCAAATAATAAAATTAACAGTTACCTGAACTTCAATTGCTCTATTAAAAGGCAAAGTTGATCTGCAATCGAAAAATGTGAATCAAAATTTTCAATTATAAACACAAAATATGAAGTCTAACAACCCAATACCTTAAACATTGACTAATTAAAAGAAACGAAGAAAAAAAAAACATACACGTGCTTATCTAAACCTCCATCTCCTCTTTTTCGCCCATTTTCTTCACTCATTTCAACCTTCGCCACAACCACCACCGGTGACACCCAGCCACCACTTTGTCGCCCATTCCCGACCGCACAACAATAACAACAATCACAAATTCAACGCCAACGCCAACACAAAGAACATCAAATCCAAAATAAGCAAAAAAATAATCAATCAAATAAAAGTTGTAGGAAAGAGAGATAATGTACCTTAAATCTCAACAGATCATTAATCAACACTCCATGATTCCATTGAAGATACTCTCCTACCGAGTTCTCCTTCTTAATCAAGTTGTTTTGGAGAGAAGAAAGTAGAGAATTAACTACTAATTTGAAATTTGTGTGTTTTACTATGTGTTCGTGTGTGTGTGTGTGTTTTTTTAAAATGGGTGAAAAGTAATGACGAGATAAGAAAGGAAGTAAAGGAGTCAAGCATTTGATATTTGATATTTGAAATTGAATTCAAATTTCAAATTTCAAATTTTATGAACTTACCGCCAAGAACTAATAACAACCAAGGATTTTTTTTAACAAACAGGAAGAATTTAACATCTACAGTGTCTAACATAGGAGTACATTAAAAAAAATTGAAAAATATTGATATTAAAATTTATTACAGAAAATTATAGATATTCATCTTTATAAATACACATTTTTAGACGGATAGAGAAATGGACAAATTTATTAATACTTTATTTACTATGCTTTCAAGATTTTTTTTAAATAATTAAATAAATTGTTTGATATATCTAACTAAAATAAACCCAATAACCATATTCCACGATCATACTTATTAAATTGAAACACAAACCCACATTCATCACACTCCCCATATCTTTATTTAAAATACCAATTTATACTATCTTTATTTCATAGAATATTTACATACACTTCAATCAAAATTTTAAAAATGATGGACATCTTTCCCGATATTCGTTTTTATAAATGCACAATTTTTTGAGACGGTTAGAAAAATCGACAAATTTATTAATACTATATTTACTATGCTTCAAATATTTTATTTTAAAAAAATTATATAAATTGTTTGATGTATCGAACTAAAATAAACCCAATAACTATATTACCACATCCCGCTTATTAAATTGAAACCCGAACCCACATTCATCACACTCCCCCTATTTCAATTTTATATTATTTATTTTTTTTGATTAGTAAAATTATAATTATTATCATTTATAATTAAAAAAAATACTTCACACTTAATTAATTTTCACTAAAAATAAATTGAAAATTTAAGAAAGGATAATTAAGAAATTTTTATTAAAAAAAGTGAATTTTTTTTTGTATCCAAATCAAATGAAAATAGTCTCTATTTAAAGAGGAAAAAAAATTATGAATTTTGGTGTAATTTTTTTTTAAAAAAATAATTTATTATAAAATAATTTAGTTAAAAGAATGGGTTAAAACAAAAACAAAATCCAACTACCACGTGTCAAAACCAAACCAAAAAAAAAACCTTCCATCTGCCTTCACGGGCCGTTGTCGGCGCGTGTAGTACAAACGCGGCGGAAATGACGAAAACGCTCTTCACCAAATGGACAACACTTGTCCGATTTGATTAAAAAAATAAAAAAAAATTTATCCCCCAATCACAGCTTGCCACATGCGTTTTCAGCCGAATTTTTTGCCATTTTGCCACAGCGTGAAATGATGAAATTGCCCCTCAAACCCCCTTTAATTACCACAATCTTGTTATTATATATCTATAGATATAGATATAGATATAGATTATTATTATAATTTTCATTTGTAATTAAAAATAAATACTTCACACTTATTTAATTTTTACTAAAAATATATAGAAAAATAAAAAACTATTATTAACAAAGGATAATCACGAAATTTATATTTAAAAAAGGGGTTTTTTTCTTTGTCCAAATGAAATGAAAGAAGTCTCTATTTAAAGAGGAAAATTTTTATGAATTTTGATGTAAAAAAAAATTAAAGAAAAATTAATTTATTATAAAATAATTGAGGGTAAAGAAATCGGATGTAAAAAAAATCGAAAATTCAGCCAACCAATCAACGGGCGTCACGTGTCAAAATTCTTTAAAAAAAAGGAAAAAAAAACCTCCATAAAAGCACCGTTGTCGGCACGCGCAGTACACGCCCCAGAGAAATGTCGAATTTGCCTTCCCACAGATAGACGACACATGTCCAATGTTTAAAAAAAAAAAAAACCCTAATGCATTCACGCGTCTCTTTAGACATGTGTCATTTACGGCTCTCATAATTTTAACCAATAAAAAAATAAAAAACAAAATAAATCATTTACTATTCACTTTATTTGGGTAATTATTAATAAAAGTAATTTAATTTATTTCATAAAAATTGAGATTATAACTCATTTAGTTACTTGATATTTTGTTCTAATGTGTTTTAGTGTGTGTGCACATGTATATGTTTAACATGATGTACAAAGCTTCTTACATAAGCTACTCATTTTTAGTAATCTTTTTGTCCTTCATAGATTTTCAATCTTAACCAAGTAACTACAAATATCCCCTCGTTTATTTTAAAACTTATGCAAGTCTTTTTATATATAGAGAGAGATAGCGATTTATAACTAATTATTTTAAACTTTTTTTTTAAAATATATTATATTCACTTCTATTATGATTTTTAAATTAATGAAAAAATTAAACCTATAAACTAATCTAATTTCGGACTAAAATTTTATTATACTCCCTCCGTCTCAGCCCAAAAGGCACAAAACCAACCGGCACGAAAATTAAGGAAAGTGATGTAGGAAAGAGAAAAAGTTTAAATGTTGTGAGTATGAAAAATTAAATAGGAGAGAGAATGAGTGGGAGAAATAGTTAGGAGAGAGAATGTTGTGAGTGTAAAAGTAAAGTAGGAGAGAGAATGAGTGGGTGGAATAGTAATAAAAACTTTTCTTTTTGGGACTGTGCCTTTTTAAATGGGACACCCAAAAAGAAAATTTGTGTCTTTTCGACCGGGATGGAGGGAGTACTAATTTTCTCATGTCTCAAATAAATGTCCAAGAAATAATTCAACAATTGTGTTAAATGAAAAAAAATTCTCCAAACCCTCCACTCCATCATCACACCCAACCCAACCCACTTCTTCATCACCCTCTTTTATAATACCAATTTATACTATTTATATTTTTTTAGAATATTGATATGCACTTTTATCAAAATTTTAAAAATAATGACCATCTTTTTCGATATTCGTCTTTATTAATACTTTATTTACTATGCTTTAATTTTTTTTAAATAAATTAAATAAAATTTTTGATGTATCGAACTAAAATAAATCAAATAACCATATTACCCCCTTCCAACTCATTATCATATACCCCATCACTTTTATTTTATTTTAGATTTTATATTTTTTATTTTTATAATTAGTAAAATTATTATTATTATCATTATCATTTATAATAAAAAAATACTTCACACTTAATTAATTTTGACAAAAAAGATATTGACAAATTAAAAAGGATAATTAAGAAATTTATATTTAAAAAAAAAAATTTATGTGTCCAAATCAAATGAAATTAGTCTCTATTTAAAGAGAAAAACAATTTATGAATTTTGGTGCAAAATTTTTTTTTTAAAAAATTAATTTATTATAAAATAATTTAGGTAAAAGAAATGGGTAAAAAAAAAAACAAAATAAAACCAGGCAAACACACGTGTCCAACAAAAAAAAAAAAAAAAAAAAAAGAGAAATCAATCAGTCTTCACGCGATGTTGTCGGCGCGTGTAGAACACGCGCCATTGAAATTACGAAATCACCCTTCACTTAACAGGCGACACCTGCCTCAAGTGATTAAATTTTTTTTTTAAAAAAAATTATCAACCAATCACAGCTTGCCACATGCCTTTCCAGCCTATTTTTTGCCATTTTGCCACCGTGTGAATTGACTAAAATGCCCTTCAATGGCCAAAAAATTACCGCAACCTTGTTATTATATACTCCCTCCGTCCCGGCCGACTTAGAATTTTTTGAAATGGCACGGGGATTAAGGAAAAGGTAAATGTTGTGAGTGTAATTTAAAAATAGGAGAGAGAATGAGTGGAGGAAATAGTAAATTATAATGGTGTTGTGAGTATTAAAATAATGTAGGAGAGAGAATGAGTGGAGAGAATAGTGATTTAAGGTTTCCATTTTGGGCCGTTCTAAGTCGGGTGGGACGCCCAAAATGGCAAAAAGTCCTAAGTCGGCCGGGACGGAGGGAGTATAGATAGATTATTCAGAATACTCCCTCCGTCCCGGACCTATGTGCCTAATTTGACTTTTCACGTAAATTAAGGAGAGAGTGTTATATTGAAAGTGTTGTGAGTGTGAAACTAAAATAGGAGAGAGAATGAGTGGAGAGAATAGTAAATTATAATGGTGTTGTAAGTATTAAAATAATGTAGGAGAGAGAATGAGGGGAGGGAATAGTAAAGATTCTTTTCCATTTTAGAAAATATGCACGTAGGTTTGGGACGCCCAAAATGGCAAAATGTGCACCTAGGTATGGGACGGAGGGAGTATATACTACAATTAAAGAAAAATGAACAAATTTGGTAAAAACTTAAAAGGTTAAAGATTTTACAGAGATCCTCGAGGCAGCGGCATATTAATTTACCTACTTTCACACATGTTTTTCCCGTTTCCCATTTTCCTTCTCTCCCCCTTTGCTTCCAACTGTCGGATTTCGCACCAGTGTGTGTGTGTGTGTTTTGGGGGAAAAACCCAGAACTGTGAAAAGCTCAGGAAAAGGGGGTGGGTGTGGGGGTTCTATTAGGCTCGGGACCCACCGTGATCGGGAGCTTTTTCTTGTCCGGTTGAATCCCCAATAAGTCAACAACACCCAGGAAATTTACAAGCACGAGATCCCTTCATTCCATAACAACAAGTTGGTTGGTACCCTCCATTTCTTATTTCAAGAAAAATTGTATGATGCAATTTTTTTCTTTTAATTTGGGTGCTGTTTTTGTTCATAGATTTGAATTGGGAAATTTGGTGGATGGAGCAGGGTGTTAGGTTTCCTCTTCTTTTGGTGCTGCTTGGTCTTGGTATGTATAATTCCTTCTTTTTCTTTATTTATTTGGTGTCCATTAGCAACCTGGAATTGAAGTTGAATTAATTGTGTAAAGACAAAAACTTTTCAGAAGTTAAAAGAAGAAACTGTGATTATTTTCCGTGTCAAGTAACTTAAATCATAGCAACAACAACAACAAAGCCTTAGTCCCCAAATGTTTTGGGTTCGACTAACATGAAACGTCGTATGGAATAGTCAATGTGCCTATATGTTAAGTTACTCTTTGAGAGTATGTTTATTAGAATTGGTTGAAAGTGAAAAAAATAAATAAGTAGAAACTTGATACTAGCTGAAAAAGTATGATGATGGTTTCGTAAGGTTGGTATTGTTTAGCTGGAACCCTGGTACTTGAGATAAAGGTTGAGTTGAGTATACTGAGTTCTTCAACATTTCTGATTTTTTATGAAGCGAAGATGTTTGCACTAAGAGCTCAATGGAGTGGGACTGACTTCTTTATTAATGTGAACCGGATGTTGTTTAACCAGAAGGCTCATATAATGTGTATATAATAGATGGTGTTTGGATAATGATTATTATGATTTTACTATATTTCAGCTTCTACGATAGTAAATGTGTCTTCCATCAATGCTGATTTTGAACATTGTGAAAGTACCGTCAAGCAATGGGCATCTTCTTCCCTTCAATCAAAGTTCAAAGAGGACAAACATATTCTGAGGGACTTGTTGTTTTTCCTTCATGTCCCTCGAACTGGTGGCCGGACATATTTTCATTGGTAAACCTATACATCCATATGCAGAAAACATGAAATTTCATTAAGGATAAATATGTGTTGTGCATAAGAGCTTATGTTTTTATTTTGTATTTACAGTTTCTTAAGAAAGTTGTATGCAACTTCTCTAGAATGCCCGCGATCTTATGATAAATTGCGATTTGATCCCAGGTAACATACCCTTTTTGTGATTAATCTTATTATTCCAGGTATTATAGTTAAAGTACTAGATTGATTCATTACTGTAAGTGGTGTGGGAAAATAAACATGCATAAAGGTGACCTCATTTGATCCAATCCTGCTTTGCCGACATATTAGGAAGGGGAAGTATACACCTCCGTGGCCATCAAATTGCACTCATTGTTTCATCTGCAAGTTGGTTGTAGTGATGAATGGAATGAGCACTTGGCTGATGTCGAATGTAGGTTACACAAATAGGCATGCTTGCCTTGATGATTAAAATTTGGGAGTGGAGCTCATGAAATAGCCTATGAAAGGTTCCTTGAAGGCGATAAGGAGAGACAAAGAATAGACCACAAGTAAATTAATAGCAGAAGACTGATAAGTGAGCATTTAGTTATTTACCTGAATTTTATTTCTCCCCTCATAACATGCTAAATTGTAACCCACCAATATTTGTTCCAAACTGATTGTACGGTGAGGAACTCTTCAATTACTTGCCTAATCTCAACCTCTATAATATTGGTTCAAGGACTTTCATCTACTTTTACAGTTTGACCAGTTTGTAGGTCCACCCTTACCGGAATCTTAGATAAGTTTACAAAGAATCAACACCAAATTGTGTTATCAATAATTGGCATCATCCTCATGTGCCAACATCAAAGAAATTATCAATTCTATTAGTTTGCTCTACCCACAATAAATAGAAATTATTGAAGATTCCTTTAATTAAGCCTCGTAGTTAGGTCAATAATGAAGAAATATACTGGTTATGACAGTATCTGCTAAAGAGACTTGATTAGGATTATATAAACCACATCATTATGCCTTCACTTTTTTTTTTTTTTTTAGTTTTTGCTTCATCATTTTGATTCTTTTTTCTTTCACGCATAACTGTTGTTTCTTGAGAGAGGGAGAATCGTATCTGCTTTCATGCTGACTTTCTCAGTACTTGCATTCACGTTTTCTACAACTTCCAGCAAGAATGTGGATACCCATGTGTTATATTTACCATGTCTTAATAAGTTAAAAACTTGCTCCGCCCCATTTACTCTGTAACATTCAATTAAAAAATACTATTTCATTATGCAACAATATTTTTTCCTTATAAAATAAAAAACCTATAATATTATATAAAAATAAAAAAATACATTGCATCATCAAACATAAATAGAAATAATGTATAAATATTATTAATATTTTTTTAAAAAAAAACTATATGCTATGCGGGTTCAGGTTAAACAGGGCGGGTTTGAGGTAATCCCAAACCCGGCGTGTTTAGAAAACCCCTTCCCAAATCAGACTTTGCCATTAAATTATATGAAAAGTACGATTTTTCAGAATGTCCCTTAATTGAATTTTGGAAATTTATTTAGGGACGTAGGGAGTATTTAATTGTGGATTTGAGCATGTAGCTACCAGGCCACCGGCTCAAAGATCCATCATTTAATGAACATTTTCACTATTTTAGTACGCTCAGTATGACAATATTTGGCTGATAATCTTTTGTGTTGGTTCATCATTCTGTGCAACTATTATTTTTTATTCTTGCAAGTGTGCACATGTAAGCTTCTCCTATAATAGGTCATGCTTTTCTCTTCAGCAAATCAGACTGCAGGCTATTGGTCACTCATGACGACTACAGCATGATATCCAAACTTCCACAAGAGAGAACATCAGTGGTGACTATACTTAGAAACCCAATTGACCGTATTTTTAGCACTTATGAATTTTCAATTGAGGTAGCAGCTAGGTTTTTGGTGCATCCTAACTTGACATCAGTAACAAAAATGTCTAAACGCATACGGGGAAAGAACAGTGCTGTAAGCACGTTGGATATCTGGCCCTGGAAGTATTTGGTTCCTTGGATGAGAGAGGACCTATTTGCTCGGGTATGTTATTACATTTACATTTGGACTAAATCTCCTGGGTTCTTCAAGTATCTGCTAGCTCATCTAAGTGTTTTATGTTGTCTTCATAAAGGATTCTTTATGCATAAAACATGTGTCACACAAGAGGGGAAGCTTCCCCCTAGAAAAAATAGTAAAATCATAGATATCAGAGAACTAAAGTTTTTGTCTATCTTTCTTTCTATTTTACTCTTGTTTGATCTTTAAGTACTTCCGGAGTTCTGTGCTGACTTGTTTGTAAGATAATAGAGGTTTGTGGACTTAATCTGACTTAGGCGACTGAGAAATTAGGATCTGATTGTACATATAACCTCCACATGCTTTCCTTCTACTTCCAATTACTATAGTGCAATATAAAAATTGTTCTTCAAACACCAGACATTTATGGCTAATATGGATTTGAGATAAGGGTATAGTGCTTTACAGTAATAGAACTACTAGGTTGGGTTCTCTGAGGTAAGGCTTTTTAATTAAATTTTAGGAATCTATCTACGCATATAGCCATATACTATGAGAGAGGGGGAGAGAGAGAGAGAGAGAGAGAGAGAGAGAGGGTCTTCAGTTTTAAGATCTTACTATACCTTGATTCTTGAATAAACAAATGTATGACCATAAGTTCCACTTTGCATAGGTAGAAGGCTATGGAAGGCCATAATTAACATGAATGGGAAGAAGTAAAAAGAACATAGCGAGTGTGGTTTAACCAATGATCTTCAAGACAACAGGAGGCTTTAGTAAAAGCTTTTTATGTAAGATTGTTTTCAGGGTTAAAAATTTGAGATTGCAGTTTTGGGCCGTGTAAATCGTTCATGCAAAGATACCTGTATAATTCAGATAAATGTTGGAAATATATTAATTGAGTGTTATCTTCTTGGTGCCAAGAGAATGTTTTTTTTTTTTTTTTTTTCCATTTTGATTTGTAAACTCCAATTGCAATAAAGTGTTTTATATCACCAAAAGATGATATAAATTATTACAAAGTGGTAATGAGCTGTTTACTTCCAGAATTAACCTTTTTGCTGGAAAAATAATTTAGAAAATAGTTAAAAATAAGAACTATTTCTAGACATGACCGACCCGTACCCGTACCCGTACGGACCCGTGGAATCGTACCCGGATTTGACCCGTCAGAACCGTAACCGTGTAAGACCCGTGAACCGTTGAACCCGTGCCCGTACAATTGGCGGTTCGGTTACGGTTCCTCATTTTTCGGACCCGTGACCCGGCGGGTCCAACCCGTGAAACCGTACCCGTTACGACCTGTGGAACTGTACCCGTGTCAGGAATCGCGTCAGACGCGTCAGAATATTAACTTTTTGACCTCTTTGTCTTTAATCCCGTTAGTAATCCCGTTAGTAACGGATAGTTTGACCAAAATATTACCGTTTGACTGACTTTTTGACCTTTTTTTAGTCCTTCAAAAATAAAATTTGTTATTCATATATAAATAATATAATTATATAACTATAAATACCATTTTCCACCCCAAATAATTTACTTCACGAAAACTCAGTTATCTCTCACTCTCTCTCTCTCTAACGAAAATTGTTAATTCAAACTTCAAATCCTTTTTTTTTTTACATTATTACTTTGTTAATTCATTATATAAAATTATCATTTCTCTTTGACTTTAGGTAACAACTAAATTTGAAAAAAAAAATTGAAAAAAAACAGAAAACCATTATTTTTTAAACAAAGTCTGTTAGATTTTTAACAGAAATGGACCCGTGGGAACCGTGGACCCGTATTCGTCGGACCCGTGGGAACCGTGGACCCGTATCCGTGCATCTCACGGTTCGGTTACGGTTCCTTCGATTTCAGACCCGTGACCCGGCGGTTTCGACCCGTACCCGTACCCGTACCCGGATTTGGCCATGTCTGACTATTTCATGCTACGGAGATTTACCTTATCGCAAGTGGTTCAATTTATGCTTGGAATAGTAGTTGCCATCAAAGATTCTCTGAGCCAACTCCTAAATGCTTTCTCCTAAATTTTTGCTACGCATAAAAATACACACGGGCCTTGTGGCATATGGATGACATGTTCGATAGGATTTAATTGCTACCCCCTCCGTTTCTGGAGTAAGAGTCCTACCTTGGTTTTGCACGGTTGTTAAGAAAAAAAATTAAAAAAATGGGTAAACATTTCAAGAGGGTTGGGGATATAATTGTCCAAAATACTATTCATAATACAAGTGGATAAAAAGTTAAAAAGTAGAGTAAATAGCAGAAAACTCCCCTGTGGTGTCTCCATTATGCAGATAACCCCCTCTGCTTATATATTAGGTACATAAACCCCTTATGTTTTAAATATGTTGCAAACATCTAAAATGTTGCATAAAACTCCCTTTGATTTCTCAATTGTGTGGTTCACACTTGTAATATTATAAAGATTTGTTGGTCGATGTACAGTTTCACGCTACAAAATCAAGTGTGTACCACATAAACTGCTTGTTTGGATGATAAGAATTGATTTGCAACATTTTTTAAAGCAAAGAGGGTTTATGTGTTTAATATAGAAACATAGGGGGGTCATCCGCACAATGGAAAAATCACAGGGGGGTTTTCTGCTTTTTTTTTTCTTTCTAAAAAAGTAGGTTAGTGAAGTATAGTTTTTTTTTTTTTTTTGTAATTATACAAGCATTATAAGGACAAAGTTGTCCAAAACACTATTCATCATTTGCCATTTTGGGAATGTGACTCTTACTTTGGGACATACCAAAAAAGAAAGTAGGACTCTTACTCTGGGATGAAGTGAGTAATATTTTTGCTTTTGATTATTTGACTGACAGCAAAACTGCTAGGGATTCTCTTTCTAAATCTGTTTTTTCTTTCCTCTTACCCCTCTATCCAAAATTTCTGCATTGTGATACTTCATCATTGTGACTCTGAATCTTAAATGGCAATAGGCAATGTTATCTTAGTGCTGCTGATGCATAGGTACATCGCAATCTGTATGCACTTTTATGCATCTACATGATGTTATGTTGTGTACCTGATGAGTCTGGATTTTACAGCGAGATGCTAGGAGAAAAAGGGGTACAACTAATGCCAAAAGCAATGACTCATATAATATGGAAGAAATTGTCATGCCTTTGCATGACTATATTAATGATCCTATAGCTATGGACATCATTCACAATGGAGCTACATTTCAGGTATCATTGTCAAAGAGCCTGATAATTTATTTATTTTTCGTTCCTCTATTATATTACTTGACGGATATATCACTTTCCTTGCTTTTCATGTTTTGTTGTTGATCTCTTACTTGTATATGTATTTGGGTCAATTACTTGTAGATGCATGATTTATGGATGATGGTTGTGAAACTAGTCACGCAAGACTTTTTATTGTCTATGAAAAAAATGGGAATGCTGAAAAGATAAAGAGGTTGCCATTATTGTGTGTGCCCCCTTCCATCATAAAGAATTGGTTAATTTGAAGACACGGCAGCCAAACACTTCAAAGACCTCAAAGTGTGGCTGCTCCATTCGCTTGTTAATATAATAGAATAGATGCCCAGATAATGTGTTTTTATATAATCCAATTTGGCTTAGTATTCAGATATCAAAATGCGTTTCCAGCCTTTTAATTTGTCCAGAATGCGTGTGCATATTCTAGTGAAGTTATTGAATTCACCTTGTAAACTGTCCTAACTTTGCACATGCAATGATATAATGTAATCATCATGGGTATATATGTATATGTGCTACTAAAAGTGCTCAAACGCTAAATTCCTTATTCTTCTTAAAAAAAAACCTTGAAATGGGGGTTCAATTTGAGACAGAGGGAGTGAAATTTTAACTTGCTGATGCAGGATCGTTGTTACAGCGCTAAATTGAACAACTTAAAGAATAGTTCAGCGAAAGAATAGGTAGTTAAGGGTATTTTGGATAGAGAAAATTAAGAATACATAGAACGAAATGTTGAGAAGGAAGCTGGAAAAAGAAATCGCTGAAACAATAAAAGAGAATTGAATCCTAGGAGTCACACCTAGGGTCCCATAGGCATCACAGCTAGGGTTCATGAGCCTCACACCCAAGAGAATGATCCATTACACAGTGATGAATTCAAATGTTCATCCGTTCACTCACTCTGCTTTGAAATGATTCAGTACATTGATTTATATAGGACTAATCAGACCTTTAGGTTCTTATCACTTAGAACCATGGTTTGAATTTCACGAAATCATATGGACTATTTAACCAATTCTTGGACTTGGACAAGATACATGTACCATGCATGTGAACAAGAAAAGAAAGATACAGTAGACCTGAAATTCAGACCACATAATACTATAAAAATACTACTAGCCTTGACTAAGTGAAGATTAGAAAATAACATGTGCAACATTTGCTCTCAGAATGTAGCTTGATTGTGTTATCAGTAGAATAACACTTGTTCTTTTGATATGGCATGCTTGCATTATAGTTAAATTAAGTTATGTGGAGGAGCCATTGCCTACGGCACCACATAGGCTTGTGACAACTATAAGGTTGTTGTTGCCAGTGTGAAGGCATTATTTTGTACTAAAATGCAGGTTAGGGTTTGTTCCGTACCCCTCCTAGAATCCTTTTTTCCTAATTCTTGAAAAGTGATAATGTACAACTATAAGGTTATGGCTGCAAGTGTGAGGGCACATCGTTTTGTAAAAATACAGGTTAGAGTCTGTGCTCTACCCCTCCTATCACCCTGCTTTGAAATAATAATATTGTCCTCCTTCGTCCTTGCTATACATAGTTGAGGTATTATATGAATTGGTGAAATGATATTTTTTATTAGGATGATGATTATGTCGTTATTTATGTCCTTATTCATCCTTTGTCATCATCTGTTAGCCTCCTGTCACATTTGTCAATACATTTACTAGAGACATGCAACTTAAGAAAGTTGCATTAGTCTGCTGTTTGACGTTTCAAAGCACTGCAACAGTTTGGTACATCCAGCAAAAAGAGGGCAATGTAGGGAACATGTGATATGGCCTTGTAAAGGTAAGACGATGATGTTGGGGATAACAGTTAAAACTATAAGATGGGAAAGTGAATCAACTGTGAGAAAACATTCTCGTTGTCTATTTTTCTTTCTGGTAATTATGATTTGCAGCTGAAACAAGCAACAAATCCAAGGTGATCTCTTGTAATCAATCATGTGTGAATACTTTCTAGTCTACCCACCTAAACTTTCAACTGGCACCCCATTGTTCAGGCTGTAGAAATTCGTTTTGTTAAGTTCTTGTTTGTCAAGTGGAAGTGAAACAATGTTTTTAATGATTGCTTATCTTGTGAGATGTTGCTTTAGTTACTGTCTCTACGTTCTCCTATTAGTGGCTAAGAGCTATTTGTACAGATTACAGGTTTGACGAACAACTCTTATATAGGGGAGGCTCATGAAGTACGAAATTGTGTAGTGAAGTATCAGACCCTTGGAAAATATGTGCTTGATGTTGCCAAGGTAGTGGCAAACGATTTTTTATATTGTTAATATTGTGAATATTAATGTAATCTCATGGTTCATTGTCTTTTCCCCTACATAGTAATAGTGGATTTTTGCAGAAAAGGTTGGATGAAATGCTGTATGTTGGACTCACTGAGGAACACAAAGAGTCCGCCACAATGTTCGCAAATGTGGTTGGTGCACAGGTGATTTCCCAGTTGGCATCAACATCAAATAATGCTGCGGATAATAACAAATCAGGTTTGTATTACTATGTGTTTCCTTAGTGTTAGTGAGCTACTGAGCTTTCCCTTGCAAGCGTAAATGCTGGTACCTCCGAATAACCTAAAGCAAAACAAAATTTTCTGAGAACTCTAGTTCATTTACACCCTTATCCTGATAATGATTTGACAGTTGTGGGTGAGAAGAAGTCGAAGAAGATTTTTTAAATGTTTTTTTTTGTTTTCAATGAAGTTCGTCAACTATATTTCTTTCTTTTTTGGTTAAGTAATATTGGAGTATTACAGAGTATGCTTATTTACATAGTTACTGTAACCTCTTAATTTGATTAGACTGTTTTCTTTGAACTAGCCTACAAACTTTACTCACTCCATACCTTTTCTTTCTCATTTAAATATGATTGTAGCTTTTCTAAATTATGGTCTCTCTGTCCCGCAGAACTGAGCGTCTCAGATTCCATTCCGGAGACTTCTCCGGCCCAGGTAATAACCACCACCCTTTTAGTTATTCAATTAATCGTAAAGCTTGAGTATACATATCCATCGAAATTTTACTTTTGATACTTTCTTGACTTCACAACAGAGTAACATCACAAGCAGTGAGTCGAGGCAAATTTTAGCAACTGGAAAGGCTGAAGCCACAAATGAGAATGTATGGACCATATGCTTGTTGACTAGTCAATTTTTCTTACTTGTGATCTGTTTTCTTTGGAAGGTGACTAATAGACATCTGCCATTTTGTTAGATGACCGTGGAAAAACTTATGGGAGCTTATGAGACCTGTGTTAGTGGTTTAAGAAAGTCTCAATCACAACGGAGAACTGCTTCTTTGAAAAAAATAGCCCCGGCAAACTTCACAAAGGAGGTATAATCTTTTATCAACCTCCTCTGAAGTTTTTGAGATATCAAATAAAGATTTTGCACCTTCCGTCATATTATATTTTTCCTTAAACACTTCCTATTTGTACTTGTCTTGATCACTTTGTGGAGTAATGGTTTCATCTTCTTGCTAAACGTTTGGGGGCACAGAAGACTGGTTTCATTCTTGGATACTCCCTCCGTCCCATGTCGTAGTTGACTTGTCAACGTTTTTAAGGAAGGTGCTTTATTAGTTTGTACATTACTTGCACAATGTTAAAATTGCATCAAGTCACTTTCCTTATTTGGAAACGCGACATTTATTTTGGGACAAACCAAAAAGTAAAGTGTGACATTTATTCCGGGACAGAGGGAGTATTTTTTAACAATAAATTCATGCTGGAATATGAGATTCCATGAAACAATCTCTCTATTGATTATGCAATCTCATCTTCTGGCATGCATTTTTTAAAATTCCAAAAATCCATTTTTTGAAAAACCGTGGACTTCTCACTTCCACAGCTGTCATATTCCTCACAGTCGTCATTGATCATGAGGGAAATCCAAAAGGAACTTGAGTTTTTTTTTGTTAAGATTAACACACACACACACACACACACACACACACACACACATATATATTTGAAACCATAGAAGAGAAGAACATGCATTTTGACAAGAACTTCAGAAACAACGAAATCATGTGATCGGGATAATACCCAATGTTGTCAAAAACAGACAATGCACAGAACGGGGAACAACATTTGTAGTGGTGATGGTCACTTTTTCTTTACCGGTATCATGCTAATAACTAGTTGTTCCTACTTACCTAATGTGGACGTCCTTATCATATGCCACTCCATGTTCTTGACAAAAGTGGTCAACAGTGAGAATTGTTATCAATGATTTGGATGAAGAAGCACCTTGAGATCATTTATGAATATTACCCTGCATTGCACTCTGGACTCAAAACTCTTGTAGTTGTTACATGTATAATTCAAGCTGTTCAGGAGGTTGTACACGCAGTTTATCTGTGTTTTGTGCAGATAATTTTTTTATGGTTCTGATCTTAACCCCACTAAATTGTTAACTTCCAAAATCTTCAGGCACGTCGTTATGTTTCTGAAGCAGTTCTAAAAGAGATAACATCACTTAACAACCTAGATGTGGAGCTTTATAAGTACGCTCAGGACCATTTTGCAAAGCAACATAGAATTATGACGCAGAAGTTGGCTGACACCGTGAGTATTTTTGTATTTTTGACCCCCTTCAGTTTAGAAAAAAATATCAATGCATTATATCATAATCTTGACCCCCTTTCTATTGAAATTCTGGCTTCGCCACTGCTTGTTCCATTGCACATTTTATATGGTGGCTAGTGACTTGTTGAAATGTGATATAATTGCAGGCGATGCAGCAGAACCAATTCATTAATGCATACAACACCCATTCTCTGAAAGCCGTTTCCTTTTCTTTGTCCACTCTCTTACTTCTCTTCCTCTTACTTTTTATAAACGTAAGAAGAAGAACATCAAAACTTAAGATATGATTGCGATTCAATAGAGATTATACAGCGGTCCCTTCAGAAAAAAGAAAGAAAGAAGAAAGATTTATGATATGGATAGAAAGTCATAAACGACTCTGACGTCCATCTATAGTCAAGGTACGTATTCCTCCTCATGTTGAATGCCTGATGAGGCAATTTTGTAGAGATAGGGAACTAGAAACCGAGGTTTGAGGACTACGAATTCCTTAGCCATGGCTTTCATTTTCCTGTATCAATATTTGACATGCGATTTTTTGATTTAATACAAGACTGAGGAGGTCAACTTGTATATTTTTGTTCAAGGAGCAGGATCCATTATTTAGAGATGATGTAATTTCGTGATTTCTACTCAAAATTTGCTCATCTCCCTTTATTTTGTAACTTGAACACATGGATTCCGTAATTACTTGCGTGGTTTCATTGGATTGGATTGGATGGTGATATCACAGTAATATTATATTTTCGCTATGCTCAATACTCCCTCCGTCCCAGCTTAAGCTTCACCAGTTACCCAAAAGGACGTCCCGTTACAAGTTTCACCTTTTCTAAAATGGAAAAGGTTTATTAATATTCTATTATACCCACAAACTTTTCTCTCTCACACATTTAAATTATGGGTTTCACTTATCATATTCATTCACTTCTTTCTTTTCACAACTCTTCTCCCACTTCTATTATTTTTGAATATATATATTGCTTTCTTAATTTGCGTGCTTCATCGAAATCGAAATGATGAAACATCGAAATCGAAATGATGAAACTTAACCCGGGTCATCGAAATGGTGAAGCTTAACCTTAACCCGGGACAAAGGGAGTATTTATTTACCAATGATGGTTGTGTATTGGCTCATTTAAAATCCAGCTATTATTTGGAAAAAGAATCTGCATGTCAAGTGTCTCTAACTTGTCTAGTTCTATGGGTTTTGTCTTTATGCTTCCATCCAATAACAGCTATGATATTTTTGGTCAGTTTGGAATTAATAGATCCTATGACAAGACTAAAATCATAAAATGTAAATTTAAAATTTTGATTTTCAGACATGGACATTTCATGTGAAATGGGAGGGAATATGTACCTTCCTTCTTCATTTAAAAGGATTTCTATACATTTTTTTTTTTTTTTTAAATGTATGTGTCACAAGTAGTTAAAGTGTCCATGAAAGTAGACTCAAAGTCAAAGATGTTTCAGTCATATATTATTCACGTTTGGAAGGAAAATGTATGTGTAGTTATCAAATTGCTCTCAAAGTAAACCTAAAATATGGTTCTTTATAATTTTGGACACAACATTGTAACAACCTTTTCCGTGGTTTTCGGATCTCCACCAACAAAGTGAGACTCTCGTTTCGAAGGCAAAATTTTAAGAATACATGCTTTCATAAAGTGGGGAAATGATAAAATGTTCTTGTCTTTATTTATTTTGGAATGTATTCCACAATCCACATGACAATCGCCGGTGGTGTTACTGTTAATATTACAGTTTTGAATATTATCAGAGCTATGTTCAACTATGTGTACAACATTTATGGCGCCTAAAATATTTCTAGTCAAGAAGGGATGGGGGAAGAAGATGGCCACATCATAAATGTGTCTTCAATTTTGTGCACAAAATAATGCAATTCAATTATGTTTCTGACAATTTTATTTTGAATTTTTTGATCAAATTTTGATCATATTTATAAAATGATGGATTAAGTATAAGACATAATAATATTTAAAATTTATGAGAATAATTAAATGAGTGTGAATAAGTATAAAATATGTTATCAAATTTTAATCATGTTTAAGTTAATTTAAATTGATCATCAAAATAAAACATATTAAACATTTATTTTTTAAAAAAAAAAAGGCCATAAAAAATATATTAAAAATTACTACCTTTGTTCCAAAACATTAATGAAAATTTAAAATATTTAATGTTGAAAAGACAATCCTTTGGTTATTAACAAAATATTAGGTGAAATTTTGAATAGTATGGGGGACTCTCAAAGCTCCTGTCCCTATTACATTTTGGATAACTCTTGTTATCAATCCCACCCAAATTAAAATACAATGAAGACAATGATAATAAAGGTAATATTCACTCAAAGTAAATATCTTATTTTTATATAACAAAATTTTATCATTTTATAAGTAATACACAAACAAATAAAGCATGTACCATTTTTTAAAATATTAACAAGTTGAATCTGACATTTATTATGAGTGTAACATTTTGAATGATGTTTATATTGTATTTGAAAGTTTGAAATTAAATGAAGCGCAAACTTCTTTTTCATTCTTTGTGTGTTTCACTTTTTAATACTATACTTTTTTTATTTTATAAAATGCCATTTTACTTCGAAAAATATATCATTTTAGCCCCAAATTTGTCCTTAAATTCGTGACTAATCTGTGCATCAATCCGGGGGGAGGGGGATTAAAAGTATAATGACCAAAGTGAAAGTACAATCGATGAAAATGAGATTTGACCTTAAATGAATAATGATGATTTTATCTCAAACTTAACCATTGGAACGACATTAACTGACTTATCAACGAGAATAAGATTTAGTACGGCTGATACCCAGTATCCTGATATAGGTTTCTCGGTAGGAGAGGTTTAGATTCGAAACTCACATATATGCCCCATAAGGGCAACATTATTGGGAGAAAGTAGAGGTTTATGGTGAGTTGGAGTTCCAACTCAGCGGAGAGAGAGAGGTAATATGGGATAAACCGCTCCATCACAATGGAGCGGCTTTTTTTTTTTTTGACAAACTTTTTCGTTTTTTTTTTATTTTTGCAAATTTAACATTTTGCTTTTAAAAAAACAGTAATTTATTAGCCTAAAATAAATGTTTTTTTTTAAGTAAAATCAATGTAATTTTTTTAAGGGTGTTTCTAAAAAGCTTTTGAATAGGTTTATGAGTGTATGAAAAAAAAGTTGTTAGAGACTTATAAAAATGAGAAGGTAAAAAATAATAATGTGGCAGACTCATAAACCCCTTACGAGGTTTATGAGTAATTACGAAGTTTATAAGTAAGGATTAGGGATGACAACTGGTCGGATTCGTATCAGATCAGTTATGATCCGAATCCGATCCGAACAGCACAAACCCTTTATCGAACCCGCCCCGATCCGAAGGTGTCTGATTCAAGACTCGATCCGATCCGAAGTTTTCACTTTTTTTTTTAATCTCAGCAGTCATGTAATCAAATTGCTATCAAATTTCAAATCAATCTATTTCTTTATACCATAAATAACCATTCAACAGCAATTGATTACTTCTAATTCAAATCAGAAATAAAATGATAGAAAAATCGACTCATCTTATATAAAATCCGACGCCGATTGCCACCAATTCAGACTTTTATTGCCTCATTCAAACAACCATGAATAGCCTACTGAGAGACGAGCGGAGATAGAGAGACAAGCGAAGAGAGAGAGAAAGAGTAGAGAGAGACGAGCGGAGAGAGAGAGAAATAGCAGAGAAGGAGACGAGCGGATAGAGAGAGAAAGAGAGGGGCCTAATCTAAGTGGATAATGATAGATAGATCTAACCAAATAAAAAGAGAAAGAGAAAGAGAGGCGCATGTAATAGTAATATAGAACCCTAATTTTTAATTATATGCATAGATTATTTGGGGTCGGGTCAGGTATCGGGCAGATCAATGGTATCAAACCCGACCAGGTTATAAAAAATTAAAATTATATTCAAAATTTTTGAACCAGATAGCATTCGTGTTTCGGATCGAATTCGATCAAATTCCCGTCCTATCCTATTAGATGCTTAAGGGTGGAGCCCCAAGCTATCAGATACTTGGTGGACCACCAAGGGCCCCTTTTCCTCTACCACCCCCACACCCATCTATAGTATAAACGAGGGATGCAATGAACAGTTGAATGAATAGTTTTATTGGTCGAAATTTCCATTTTGCCCTCACTATTTTGTCCCTCTCCCATTTTGCCCTTAAAAAATTTTTAATTTTTTTTAAATAAAAAAGCAGTGTCTCCCTGACCGAGAGCAAAAAAAAAAAAAAAATAACGTGTCCTCGGACACGGGCTTATTATTCTAGTAAGTAATAACTGCAGTCAGCATTTCTCTATGCACCCCCTTTTACCCTAATAAACCCTAATCTTCCTACAAATCCCAAACACCATAATAAAACTTCCATTGATCAAAATCCCAAATCCAGACAACAAAAAAGAAAATTAATAATTAAACAAGTCCTATCCATTTCTCTCCTATATCTCCACTATTCCACACCCTATCTCTTCCCCCTTTTTTCCCTACTTCTTCCTGCTCTTTCCCCTTCCCAAAAACACTTCTCACTTCAAATGGTGCTCTGAAAAAGGTCTTTTATGGCTTCAAAGGTGAGTCACCTCCCCTCCCCTGCCCCATTTTTCATCCTCCTTGAGCTTTATGCTAAAGATAATTTATGGGTTTTGCTTAGTCTCTTTCTTTCTTCTCATTTCTTTGCAAAGTCTATGTTTATTTGCTCAGAAATTTGTTGAATTTGTTTGGGGTTTTCTTGTTCTTCTTCGAGGCGTGAATTTTGAGGTGTTCTTTTGGATTCATGCAATGGTGTTTTCATTGTTTGTTTGCTGAGAAAATGGACGGAAATGAGGGGGAAATAGCTTCTGGTTTCTGGGTTTTTCTGTTTGGGGTTAAATAATTGAAAACCCAGAACGGATAACTTGAAATTTGATTTTGATTTTCCTTCTTTCAAATTTTCTCTGCCGCCAAACAAAGGCTGTTCATTTATCTTTTAGGGCAACGTTTTGGTGGGAGTACTGGAATTCGGACAGGGAATTCGGACAGGCTATACATATGAAACGACATCGTCTTGTACCCTTCCTTTCCTGTTTTTTTCCTTTTCATTTTGGTAAAATATGACTAATAAAAACACACGTGGTGAAATACATCTTTCCTTAGATTTATCATTTATTTAAGGAGCTTTTTTTTTTGTCTTGTCCTTTTAACTTCTTTAATTAGCATTGATTTATTTTAATCCCGAGATGTTGTGAGCTGGAAAAATATTTTGTAGATTTTACGTGTTAAAAAATACCTTTTGGATTAATTCGATTGCAGAGGTTAGGTTATTTATTATCCATGAGATAACAAAAAATTATCCCCTCTAATTCCATAATACCAGTAGTTCTTTTTCTTTTTTGTCCGTCCCAAAATAAGTGTCTCATTTATTAATAAATAAATAAATAGTCTTAATATGCAGTATTATCATTGTACAAGTAACGCACAAACAAATAAAACATACTTATTTTGTAAATATATTGATAAGTACTGTCACGGATTAAAGTTTATCTTTGAGTACTTCTGGTTTACCTATGAATGTGCCAAATTTTACTAGGGAGAGATTTCTTTCTTTAAAGAAAAGTTAAAAACATAAAAAATAAAAGATTGATTTATTAACTACTTGGATAAAAGTTTGAGCAAATATGAATTCCTTAGAAAATCATTCCATATTGATCATTTCCTTCTACTCTTTTATTTACCTTAGCCTGCACATCGAGTCAATAGTTTAAACGTATATATATGGGGCTTTGTTACTTGATAGGAAAATTACATTGATTTGTGTAGTTTGTTTCTGTGAATTGATTTCTTATTGGGTTTCTTATTGTGTTAGGATACCACTATGATGGATTCTGGCTTTTGGGGCGGGTTTGACCATGGGGGTTATGATGGGAATGAATCATTCGAGAACATGCTCAATGTGTTAGATTTTTCTGTGGAAGAAAGTTTGGAAAGTGGTTGCCTTATAGAAAATTGGGATCAATGCCTTGGCCCTATTCCTTCTGAAGAACTTTTTCGGGGAATGCCTCCGGTTCCCTATGTTGGCATGGAAGACGGTGGCACGCCTCCATCTGTTCTGGTAAGTTTCTAATGATTTTCTTTTTTCTCTTTGTTTCGGAGAGATATTGGTATGATTATGTTATAAAGGATCTTTGTTATGTTTTATCTACTTTAGTACGATTTAGTTAAAGATGCAACTTGAATGCGGTGCAATAACAATGTTTAATTTTCTTTTTTAACAAAATTTATTGATTCTTTGCCAAAGGGAAAAACATAGATAGAGTTAAATAGCTGACTAGGTTGTGTTCATAGTGTAAGGGTATACAGAGTACAAGTTCACTAAACGTTATAGTTGGGGTTGGTTGAAATATACTCGCAAAGGAGGTCCACATACACCTACCATTATTAAGTTGGTCAGTAGGTTTTACTATCAAAACATGATGGATGATACAGGACATCAATTATTCAGCTTCTCCATGTGCACAATTATCCTTTCAATTCTATGAATTATGTACTTTACTCCATTTTAGAATAAGTGTCTCGTATCTTCTCTTTGGCCGTTCCAAACAAGTAACCACTTTCTATGTTTTTTTTTTGAAATATTTACTCTTTTTGATAATGGGTCCACCCTCTCATAGGAAACATTGAAAACCATACATATTAATGTGTATAATGAAGTCAAGTCATTTTTCTTTATATGTGTGCTGGATTGAACATGCCACTTTCTTTTTTTTTTTTTTTTTTAAGCAAATGGAGTTCATAAATAGACAAAGGAATTTGGCTGTTTTTGTAAAGGGGTATCATAACATCGAGCAGAACACTAATACTCCCTCCGTCCCTGAAAGATTGTCCCATTTGCCATTTTGACTTGTCCCAAAAAGTATGTCCCATTTCTAAACTTAGGCATGAATGTTGGTGCAAATCTACTAAGATACAAGAAGGTGAAGCTCTTCCTTAATAATTACAAAATGTGCAATAGGACAATCTTTTAGGGATGGAGAGAGTAGTTATTAATATTATTGTGTGGGGATGAGAGGTCGAGTCTACTAATGGTGTGAGAGAAACAGCAAAATGAGTGTGGATTATATCAATGGGATAATAAGGGCTGTTAGGAGGTCTTTTCTAGGTGGTTAAGGGATATCTGGTCAGTTTCAAGTACGAGTGAAACTACATAAATTTGTATCTTCTTTTCTGTGCTGGTGTTGGTTTTATTAATATGTTTGCTCACTACCTTAATGGGCATAGTGGTAATTTTGAACAAGTCAACAAGTTGACAATAGAAATTACGCATATGCAGACCAAGAAAATGAGGTGTATGTAGTTCTCTGTTGATGCATTGAATCTTCAGACATACTCCCTCCGTCCCAAAATGAATGTACAATTTTCACTTTGATGAACATTTAAGAAAATTCAAGTTTAAGTATTTTTTTTGTAGCATATGTACTTCAAAATCCTTAATGATCTCACCATAATGCATCATGAGTGTAGGTGTGAATTAAAACTTGTCGTTTGATGAAAGAGGATTTACTAATGTCTTAAAAATAGGCATACAATTTGGGATAAAATTTTGGAAAAAAATAGACATTTATTTTTGGGACAGAGGGTGTACCTGTGCAAGTAGGGAAACAAACATGATCAAATACAATATCTTCACCAGGAGCGAAGAGTATAGGGTAACTTCAGGGTGGCATCAGTCCTTTTACTTCGGAAATGTTTTTCAGCATAAAATTAATAATTTAAAGCTTGTTTTTGTAAGGAACTCTAAAAATCAAAAGATTAAAGAGAAATATTTATTTTGGTCGGTATCACTATTCGAAGAACCCCTATTCAAATAACGCCCCTGTATTCTGCAGAATATATACATGTACATCATTATCATTTTGTTATCATATTCCAGCATTTTTTTCTCCTTCTGAAGGTAACTGGGATGATTATCCTTTTGCTCAACTGGTGCAACATTTGAGAGTAAAGTTGGGGACCCGGATCCGTAGAATTTCTACTGTATTTTATTGATTAGCTCCCCAATTTTACTCATCTCTCTCTCTCTCTCTCTCTTTCTCTCTCTCTTTCTCTCTCCCTCTCCACCCTTCTAACTGTTGCTTTGTTTTATGATGATCTTCAGAAGGCCAGAGCTTCTCAAACAAATCAGCAACCAACTTCTGTTGAAGGCTCAAGTGCAAACATTCCCCTTAATTCCTCCAACTGCGATGAATCAGGAGTGTTCCAAGCCACCAGTCCAATATCCGTTCTGGAAAGCAGCAGCTCAAATTCAGCTGGGAAGACCCTTGGAGACGAAATAGCCATTCCTGTCAGAAGTCGAAGTAAGCGTGTGAGACGCCCAACTTGCAATCCCTGGTTTGTAATGACTCCCCTCACATCTGACTCACATCCCAAGAAGAAAAACGAGAAGAAAAAGAAAAGGAGACTGCCCAAGATACAAGATCCCATGAAACTGGATGAAAATTCAAGTCAGCAACGGTCAACCAAGAAATGCACCCATTGTGAAATTACAAAAACCCCACAATGGAGAGAAGGACCAATGGGGCCCAAAACCCTTTGCAACGCTTGCGGAGTTAGATATCGTTCCGGTCGGCTCTTCCCGGAATATCGTCCGGCAGCAAGTCCTACATTTGTTCCGTCTCTCCACTCAAACTCCCACAGGAAGGTTATAGAGATGAGAAAGAAAGTTTGCACTCCGGAGGAGACAATCAAGGCAGAGATGGAACCTCAAACTTCCCCAGCACCACCAGAATTTGTTTCTATGAGTAGTTACATTATCGATCAGATGTAGAATCGAACGGTGAAGATTGCTCCAAGATTAGTCTTTTGAGTTTTTTTTTTTTTTTTGTTATTGTTGGTCTTGTTTTTCTATTATATTTGACTTATTGGCCTCTTTATGAGGGTTTGTGGGTTAGTGATGACAAATTTTTTGTGTGTACAAAGGAAGCAGGGATAGAGAGAGAGAGAGAGGTCTAGGTTGGTTAGTGCTAGCTATGGTGAGGAGAAGGGGTTAGAATATGGGATTGAGTTAGGAGAAGCTTCTTATAGTCGTGTTTGTGTTCCGTTTGTTGTTTAATTACGGATTTTCCGATTCAGAATCTCACATATTGGGCCTTACCAATGAGAATCTCAAATATTTGTAACAACTCAAATTGCTAGAGCAGTAATACCATTACCATTCCATTTTCCCTTTTACTTCTTCCCTCTCATTTATAATTTATAGTATTCAATAAATATGTTTTTATTGTCGTGGCGAAGCAAAATAATTTGGGTCGGAAATTACTTTAAAATAATTATAATTATCATAGATAATAAAAAGTTAGTGGCATTTTCTTAAATTTTAGAGGTAGTAGAATGATATTTCTCAAGAATTAAGGGGGGGTTGGGGGTTGGGGGGTTTGGGTTTGTTTCAAGTGGCCCCATCCATCTCAACAACAAGTGGTTTCACGTTAAATACAAATATACTTTGATCAAATATTAAAGTTAATTTATTAAAAAAATGTTATTGATAAATTACTAAATGATTTAAACAAATTTTAAGGGCGGTCAGATTAATATTAATTTTTGGTCAATGTTCATTTATAATAAATATTAAAAGTTAAATGTGATCAATATAAATGAAATAAATGGAGTATATTTTTTATTGTCGTATTTTCAAACATGTTATATATATATATATATATATATATATATATATATATATATATATATATATATATATATATATATAATATATATATATATATATATATATATATATATATATATATTTTTCCATTTGCTAAGTTGAAAGGAGTAATACTTTCTTGATGGTTAAGATCATGAGCGGACCTAGCAAGGGGCAGGCTGGCCACTGCCCTGCTTTATTATTATTTTTTAAAATTTAATTACGCTTTATTCTATAAATACAATTATACTTCTCTCACAAAAAAATATATTTTGTTTTAGATACGGAAATTAAACTTTTATTTTGGACACGAGGATTTGTTGTTAGTATGTAAGTGTGTCCCGTTGAATAAAAAAAATTAAAATATTTTCATTTAAGAAAAGTATAATTTTTAATGAGACACCCTGATAGGTAAAAAGTATAATTTTAGTGAAAAATGAGGAAGTATATATTGAAGTGAAATGCTTTATATTTATAATGTTTTATTTGTGGGTGTGATTGAACAACTATATATGTTGAATCTTTTGTTACGTGTAATTATGTTAAACATGTGCTGAGATCAACTGATTTATTATTATTACTATTAAATCACATACTTAACAATATTTATGTCTAAAGTTGTACTATTACATAGGAATGAAGAAACAACCAAAGAATTATATTCGGGCCGCTGCCTTAACCCCTATTCATCATTCCTTAACTCCACCTTAGACCATGTCCTATAAGCCAACTATCAAAAAAAATAATCAACTACCTTAATATCACGATACCTCATCTTCTCTCTCCATCCACTTAATCATTCAACTACTTTACACCCCCCACAATAAGCTAGTTTAGTTTAAAATTCAACTCCTCCCAACTCATCATTCTATATCCCACCACTTTTTATTTTATTTACAATATTTAATTTTATAATTAAAAAAATAATAAAAATAATGATAATTTATTATTAAAAAATAAATTATTAATATTTTTATTTATAAATTCGAGATTTTTTTTATTTTTTTTAATTCACACTTAATTAATTATTTTTCGAAGCAATTAAATAAATACGAGAATATTTTAATTTTAATAAAAATAAGAAAAGTTACAATAAACTTAGCTCGTTCCACAAATGATGAAAGACGAAAAAGCATAGGATAATTAAGATTTTTTTGAGAGAAAAGAGAAGTTTTTTTTTGGTGTACAAATAAAAAGAAAGTTATATCATTTTATAGAGAAAAAAAATTTCAGTATTTTCGCAAAAAAAAATTAAAAAAAAAATTGCTGTTAAATAATTGAGCTCAAAAATCGGGATTGAAGATAAAAAGAAAAAATATGGGAAACCAATCAATCGGCGCCATGTGTCATTGCAGGAAAAGAAAAAAAAAAGCAAAATAGGCCCCACATTTTTTCTTCAACCTGATTGGAAAGATTCAACCCTCCCCTTCAACCACCCCCCATTCAACCCCTTATTGTCAACCCTCAACTAGTTTAACCCCCCATTCAACCCCTTATTGTCCATGGTCTTAACTCCAGTTTTTTTCTTGTCCCCCCCCCCCCTCCCTCTTCAATTTCTGCGTCCGCCACCTGTCTACAATGATTTGGTGCAAAAATATTTTAAATGATGCAATATTGCATAATTTATTATCATCTCCAACCATGCTCCTTCAAATCTTACATAAAAAGGCATATTTTTAAAATATTCCTCATTTTATTCTTTCATTTATATATTTATATGTTTTATATCAATGTGATATACTCCCTCCGTTCCATACCAATTGATAATTTTTTTTTTGGTCTGTTCCACACTAATTGATACTTACTCAAAATGGAAAGAAATCTTCACTATTTACCCTACTTATTCTCTCTCCTATTTTACTTTTTCACTCAGACTACCCACAATGGGTAGATGAAATGGGAGATGAAATCCCATTTCATCTACCCATTTCGTTGCAATGGAGGTCGGCTGCTGGTTGAATGGATTGACGGGATGAAAACTTTCATCCCGTATGAAACCTTTTTTTTTTTTTTTAAAAAAAAAAAATTGGACACGTGTCGGCTTGGCATTGGAGGGGTACTAGGCGCGTGTGACTCACGCTCCAGATAGGCGCGTGACGCGCAGCCTTTTTTTTTTTTTTTTTTTTTGATTTTCCTGAATTTGCCACGTGTTGGCTTGGTATTGGTTCGTACTTTATTATTTTTTTCACCCAATTATTTAAACTCAATTATCTCATAATAAATGATTTAAAAATAAAAAAAAAAATTCACCAAAATTCATCATTTTTTTTCCCTACAAATTGATATAAGTTTCATTTGATTTGGACAAAAAAAAAACACTTAGTTTTCAATTTGGACTGAATTATTACCTAGTAAATAAGTATTTTTTTTAATTTTTTTTTCACCAAAATTCATCATTTTTTTTCCCTACAAATCGATATAAGTTTCATTTGATTTGGACAAAAAAAAATACTTAGTTTTCAATTTGGGCTGAATTATTACCTAGTAAATTAGTATTTTTTTTATTTTTTTTTTCACCAAAATTCATCATTTTTTTTCCCTACAAATCGATATAAGTTTCATTTGATTTGGACAAAAAAAAAACACTTAGTTTTCAATTTGGGCTGAATTATTACCTAGTAAATTAGTATTTTTTTTAATTTTTTTTTCACCAAAATTCATCATTTTTTTCCCTACAAATCGATATAAGTTTCATTTGATTTGGACAAAAAAAAACACTTAGTTTTCAATTTGGGCTGAATTATTACCTAGTAAATTAGTATTTTTTTAATTTTTTTTTTCACCAAAATTCATCATTTTTTTTCCCTACAAATCGATATAAGTTTCATTTGATTTGGACACAAAAAAAACACTCATTTCTCAATTATCCTTTTTCATTTTAGCATTCATTTAAAAAAAATCATTATATTTTTTTAACCTATAAATTGATGCAATATTTTTTTAATTAAGTGTGAAATATTTTTTTAATTATAAATAATAATAATAATAATTATTATTATTTTACTAATCATAAAAATAAAGAATATAAATAAAATAAAATAAAAGTAGTGGGGTATAGAATGATGAGTTGGAGGGAGTTGAAATTTAATTTAAATTAGCCATTGGAGTGGGGGTAAATGAAATGGGTAGATGAAATATTAGGTGGATAAGAAAAAGTGTAAAAAGTGTTAGATGAAATGGGGGAGTGGAATGAAACAACTGTGGGTAGTGTCACAATATTCTCTCTCCTAACTATTCCTCCCACTCATTCTCTCTCCTATTTTACTTTTACACTCACAACATTCTCTCTCCATTTTTTCTCTCTCTTACCTTTCCTTAATTCGCGTGCCCAAAATTTTGATATCTATTGATGTGGGACGGAGGGAGTATTTGTTTATACTTTGCCGTGCTAAAAATGCATAAAAATATTTTCTTATTTAACCTCATTCCAAAAAAAATGAAAATGTAACTACATTTTATTTTTCTTGTCTATTTTTTTCAAATATACACTCCCTCCGTCCCGATTTTTGCTTCACCATTTTGGTGAAGCACGCAAATTAAGAAAGCAATATATATATATTTAAAAATAATGGAAGTGAGAGAAGGGGTGTGAGAGGGAAGAAGTGAGTGGATATGACAAGTGAGACCCATAATTTAAATGTGTGAGAGAGAAAAGTTAGTGGGTATAATAGAATATTAATAAACCTTTTTCATTTTAGGAAAGATGAAGCTTCTACCGGGACACTCATTTGGATAAAAGGTAAAGCTTCGAACGGGACGGAGAGAGTATATATATATCTATAGTATTATAGTATAAATGAGGGTGGGGTGAACAGTTCTTTGAACAGTTCCATCTGCTGAATTCCCATTTTGTCCTCATACATTTGTTCTTTTTCCATTTTGCCCTTAAAAAAATTTAAAATTAAAAAAAAAAAAAAATTTAAAAGAAAAAAAAATCGTGTCCTTGAATACGGGCATGTACTAGTATAGATATATATATATACTCCCTCCGTCCAGTTACATACTTCACACTTTCTATTTTGGGCGTCCAATTACATACTTCACACTTTGTCTCCTACATTATTTTAATACTCACAACACCATTATAATTTATTATTCCCTCCACTCATTCTCTCTCCTATTTTACTTTTACACTCACAATATTATATTATTATTTTTTTCTTAATCCACGCGTGAACAGTAACCGTGAAATATGTACTTGGACGGAGGGAGTATATACAACACAGGTACACACATCAACTTGGGTCCAAAATTAACTGTCATTTTTGAACAAAAGATTTGATACAAAATAATTATCGTTTTTGGTTTAAAAACATTAAAATTTTTATTTTAATATTGAATTGAAACTTGTACTCCCTCCGTCCCGCTTATTACTTCACCATTTTGGCTCCGGCGCGCAAATTAAGGTGGAGAAAATGTTGTGAGTGTAATTTGAAAATAGGAGAGAGAATGAGTGGAGGGAATAGTAAATTATAATGGTGTTGAAGATTAAAATAATGTAGGAGAGAGAATGAGTGGAGGGAATAGTAAAGATTCCTTTGCCAAAAAAGGAAAGGTGAAGCTTTCAATGGGACACCCAAAATGGCAAAAAGTGAAGTTATCAGCGGGACGGAGGGAGTATATTTTATTATTTGATTTATATGAGAAGTAACATAGGAAAGATAAAAAATAAATAAAAGTAATATTGATAATTTGATCAATTAAGTTGGTAGGACAATTGTGTTTCTTAAAATTTGTAAAAAAACAAAAAATGACATGTACTCCTTTTTTATCGGAAAGAGTGCGAGTTTTTAGGAAGAAAGTAAAGAATACTGCATCCGGTCATTTGTATTTTGACTTTTATAGCTAACTCGATTGAACCGCTCCCTCCGTCCCAGACCAAGAGTATATGGGGGAGATTTCATGCTTCTTAAAATTTTTTTTAAAAAATGAATAAAAGTTAAATGTGAGATAGGGAATAGTAATTAATTGTGTGGTAGGAAATATGAGAGATAATGTAAAAGTTAAATGTGTGTTAGGAAATAGGAGAGAGAATGTAAAAGTTAAAAATATTTAATAAGAGAGAGAATGAGTGGGAGGAATAGTAGTTAAATGTGTGGTAGGAAATAGGAGAGAGAATGTATAAGGATATAATGAATGGTTTTTTTGTAAATATATGAAGATGATAAGGGTATTAATATATTCAAAACCTGCCTTTTTTAAATGAACTCTTGATCTGGACGTCCCAAAAGGAAAGCATTTAACCCTTGGCCCTGACTATGGAGTATAATTTTATAAACTTTAGTTATTAATATTCAAGTAAAATTTTTAATTCACTATTAAAAATACTATTGATAGTATATTTTAAATTTATTTATATAAAAATAATTGAATGTTTCTTAAAATTTAATTGAATTGATAATAAAAATTAAAGTGGGTAGAGTAAAAATTTAACGAAGTGTAAATGCTCAAAATTATCACGAGGAACTCGCTTAATCTAAAGGGTTTTAATTTACTTTGAGGAAGAACACATCAAAACAGTGGCCTTGGCCCAATGGTATGTTGGTGACTTCCCGAAGGGGAGGTCACCGGTTCGATTCTCCTCTCAAGGAGAATTTTTGTGGTTTAATTCCTACCTTGGGTTTCAGGGTTGAGACTTCTGGCAAAGACATCCGTGCGGTTAAGGAAAGATTCACGGGCCAGATCCTCAATGTGGGGAGTTCAAATCTTGGCAGGAGCAGATGTAAATGCCTTGTAAGAGGGCTCCCTTGAAAAAAAAAAAAAAAAGGAAAGTGGAAGTGGACTGGTTCACGGCCGTCGCCGCCGCCTCCGCCGTCACCACACGCTTACTATTCATCATTGTAATACCCGTTTTCTCATCACGTGGACAGATAAGGGAATTAACATACAGAAACACCTCCTCTCTTGCCTGCAAAGTCGACGACTTCGTGAGACGCCAAGAAACAAAGTGGTGAAAGCGAGATTCCAGCCCTGGCTTCTAGGTTTTCATCACCTCAATTAAAACATAGAACTGATCGTACTACGATTTTTTTAATATTGGTGTTTGGGGACAAGATTAATGGAACAAATTCCATTGCTTAGATTTCTGGATTTGAGGTAGCTTAATTAACTTATTCAAACAAGCTCTCAATCATGATTTGACTGTTCAATGCAAACTTCCTCCAATCCATGATAATCTGTAAAATTATTCTTTTTGAACGTCTCACAATAATTTGTACTTTTCCAAAATGGAAATGGGACTCACTTTTCTCTACTCACAATCATTACCCACTTACTCCACTTTCTCTCTCCTACCCAACCATCTACACTCACAACACATCACCTTTTTCACTTTTCTCGTTAATTTTTGCGCCGCCCAAAAAAGTATATATTTTCCTAGAAAGGAGGGAGTATATATTTTGAGTGCTGGTACCCGTGTAGAGTGTACTCCCTCCGTCCCACGTGAATGTGGACTAACTTTTTGGGTGTAGGAATTAAGGAAAAGTGATGTAAGAAAGAGAAAAAGTTAAATGTTGTGAGTATGAAAAATTAAATAGGAGAGAGAATGAGTGTGAGGAATAGTGAGGAGAGAGAATGTTGTGAGTGTAAAAGTGAAGTAGGAGAGAGAATGAGTGGGTGGAATAGTGAATATTCTTTGCCATTTCGGGAAGTTTGTATTCACGTGGGACGGACCAAAATAGAAATAAGTTTGCATTCACGTGGGACGGAGGGAGTAATTGTTAGTGCGAAAAAGGATACTAGTGTAAAAGAGTGTTAATGAATATTAATCTGCGTAACACGATTAATAAGTACACGTTGTAAGTTTTGACAAATCTCGGTAGATGTGAGAGCACGTGTTAGAGATATTATCGCAAATCGATAATTGACGAACCTTGCATATAATATATAAAAATCCTGGGTCACTCCCCTTAACACCAATTGGTTTTAAGGTGGAACCTTAGGGCCCCATTTGGTTCGTGGTATTTGTCATTCCGTCGATGGAATGGAATGGTCAATTCCGTTTGACCAATTCCATTCCCATGTTTGGTTTAAGTTTTTTCAAATTTTTCATTCCTCCGGAATGATCAATTTAATCCAAGATAGGAATTTGTCATTCCCTCCATATATGGGAGGAATGATCAATTCCTTCGGCAATAGAATTCAAAAAAAAAAATTATGACCAAAATACCCCCAAACTCAAATCACCCCTACCTACCCCACCTACTCCCCCTGCCTACCCCACCCACCCAGCCCCTGCCCTACCACCCCCACCTACCCCCACCCCCCACGGAAAAAAAATTCTTTTTTACTCATTTTGCATACCCCCTGCCTACCCCACCCACCCAGCCCAGCCCTATCCCCCCCACCCCCCACACGAAAAAAAAAAATACTCATTTTGCATACCCCCTGTCTACCCCACCCACCCACCCAGCCCTGCCCCCCACGACAAAAAAAAAATTGTTTACTCACTTTGCATACCCCCTGCCTACCCCCACCCACCCACTCCCGCCTCTACCACCCCCACCTACCCCCTCGCTCTATCCCACCCACCTAGAGCCGTCAAGTTGGGACGATCCCGTTGGGACGTCCCGTCCCGCCATACAAATGGGACGTAATATTTTAGTCCCGTCCCGTTTTCGTCTCGTTCCCGTCGCGGGACAACTTATTTTTATCCCGTCCCGTCCCGTTTTCCCGTATTGACCCGTACAAGTATTAGGTCTCACTTGTGAAGATCTGTAATTGGTCTTGCTCAGAACATCTTCCTTCTTTTTTAACAAAAAATATTGTTATCATACTGGACAAACCTGCAATGACATAATCTTGAAACCGAACAATCCAAATATCCTCGTTTGAACAGAGTTGTTATCAAGACATGCTTTCATTATTGCCACTTAATGTTCATGATACACATTAAACTGTTAATGTCATGTTGAATGTCCATTATTAACATAGCTACTCACGTAATTCACCGGCAGCTACAGTAAGTGTTGCGGTCACTTCTTAATCAGCAACACTTCACAATCTCAACTGTCAAAGAGAGCTTCTGTGGGTAGAATAAACTTGTTCTTTTTCTTCTTAGGGAGAAAGATAAACTTAATTGATGACGAAGTATTTTCGTCCCGTTTGGGTCCCGCGGGATCCCGCGTCCCGCAAATGGGACGGGATGGGACGGAGTATTTTCGTCCCGTCCCGTTTTGTCCCGTCCCGTTTCGTCCCGTTCCCGTCATGGGACAACGTAATTTCGTCCCGTCCCAACCCGTATTCCCGTATTGACGGCTCTACACCCACCCTGCCCTGCCTTACCCCCCCCCCCACCCTCCACCCCCACGAAAAAAAAAATTTACTCATTTTGCATACCCCCTGCCTACCCCACCCATCCACCCAGCCCTACCCTACCGGCTACCCCCTACCCCCCACGAAAAATTTTTTTTTACTCATTTTGCATAACCCCCTGCCTACCCCATCCATCCCAAAAAAAATTTTTTTTTTTTTTTACTCATTAATTTTTTAAAAGAAGGGTAAATTGACATTTTGTATGCTTTCATTTCATTTCTATAATTTGTATTTTCAAATCAAACATGATTTGCCAAGTAATTGAATGACAATTTTATTTCATTCCGTGCCAACCAAACGGAGGGGTTTGACCAGTTTTTTTTCATTCCAATTCTTTCAGGAATTCAATTCCATTGACCATTCCATTCTTTCACTTTTTTTCCATCGAACCAAACGGTCCATATACTTTAAGAATACTCTCTATTTTCCATAATAAATGTCGTACTTTGATTTCTTTTTTGTCTATTAAGTTGAACTTAAATCAATATTTACTGTGAAATTGTTTATTGTATATAAAAATTTAAAAATAGTGATGTATATATTTTATATTCGTGAATCAATAACCATTTGTAGAATAGTTCGAAGATAATTAAATTCTTATAACTTTAAACTTGGTTGATCAATAAAATTAGTAGTTTAAAATTCAATTTTTCTAAGGATATGTTTGGATACCTCAATTTCATAGCTTAGCTTGAAATTGGAATTGGGACCTTCAAAACCAATTTCATTGTTTGAGAACATAACTAAAATTTGAAATTGAAATTGTGTTGAAATTCTAAATTACTCTATTTCACAAAACTAATTTCATCTTAAACCCTAATAATTTAAATTCTAAATTTTGATAAATTAATAACAACTCACATTCTTTTTACCACCACCACAACAACTTTCAATCACCACCATTTGTGCCACCTCCCGCCGCCGCCGCCACCTACAACCACCATTGACGCCGCCAACACCTCCGGCCACCATTTGTGCCACCTCCCGCCGCCAACACCTCTGATAATCGCCACCACCGCCTACAGCCACCATTGCCGCCACTAACACCTACCGCCGCCGTTAACCACCACCACTATATACTATTTATTTTTAATAATATAAAATTTTATACTTTGTTGTTAGCAAGGTTTGAACCCTTGTTATTTATAATAACTAACAACCATATACCACTAGACTAAACTAGTTACTTGACTTATTATTGAACTTTTATTTTAAGTATAATGTATAATTACAATTGAATTTCACACATTATTCAAACAATGAAAATGCTATGATTTTGAAAACAAATTCTAAGTTATTTAAATTCTATAGAATATAAATATTTATTGAATTCAAAATCAGTACATCCAAACGGGTCCTAAATTTTGTTACTCTTCGAAGTATTTAAATTGGTAGTTAAAGAAGTGATCGGGTTGGAAGAAAATTAGTTATGGTTGTTTGTGTAGGGGATTAAAGGTGGCTGCAGTGTCCATTTCGTGACCTAAAAAAGTGGTCACGGTCGTTGCCCAATTTTAGGACATTTTTAATGCACAAGTCTTGCTTTTAGTTAGCACTTAGAATGACATTAATGTTTTGTCAAAATATTAGGAAAAATTAATTTTTTTAAGTAATTTGAAAAAAAATAGTTTTTAAAAATGAGCGTTGGCATTTTTATAATTAATTGAAACTTTTTAAAAGACGTATGGTGATATTTTTGCAAATAACTGAAATTTTTTTAAATGATGCGGTGGTTTTTTTTGTAAATAACTGGCATTTTTTCTTAAAGTTTAATCAAATTAACTCTTAAAAAAAAATTGAATTATCATTTGGGACCGAGGAAGAATTTTAATTTGGCAAAATTAGAAAATAATGAATGGTGGTCCAAATAAATTAATCTCCTCCTCCACGTTAATTTTTGGTCCCTGCTGCATTTTCATTAAATCGGTTACTTTATGAATTATCTGACTTTGATCACGCTCACTTGCCTGCTACCATATGAACACCCCCGCGTTCATGTCAACAAAAATCCTCTGGATGGGAGCTTTTTGTTGTAGCCTAATTCTATTTTTTTTTTTTTTTTTTTATTGAGGATCTATATACATGTTCCTATATTTATCTAGTAGGTTCCTCGGGTTGGGTTACAGAGTCTAAAACCAACATAAAATCGGAAGAGGAAGGAGAAAAAGGAAGCAAATCGACAAAAGGGGTCACAACATATCGTGTCAGTTAATGAGCACGGTCGTGACACCGGAAAATTTTACTGACACAGTCATACACAAAATAAAGCACGATCGTGCTAAGCCGTTTACAATCCAAATTTGGTTTCATTATTAATAACGGATTCTTTCTTGTAGAAAAAGGTTTAGGGCATCCACTACACCTATATAAACATAATTTCGACCATAATATGATGTGATTGACAGGGAGAGCTCTGATACCAAGAGATATATATGAGGAGGTTGTTTATGGAGAGTAGTTATGCCTAAATCTTAGTGATTGCATGTGCAAATTTGTAATAACCATCATATATTGATTATACTGATATCCTGACTTGTCATCGCCTTCAGATGTTGCCATGTGTTGGTGAACTGGATTACCAAATTCTTTAGTTATTTTCTTTCATATTTACTACATTTTGATTATTATCCCCATGTTAGCACTGTTAGTATGGGCTAGACGGATATATAATCCCCCCAAATCCTCAACAACCGGTATCAAAGCTACGGTGGGAGACCCTAGGGATAACTAGATTTGATTGAAACGGAAGTTTCATAATATCAAGATTCAATTGCATAGATCTGGAATACTCTGATGTATGGATGCATGCGAAAACAAATCCAGATGGTTTAGATTGCAGGAATTCATGGTAAGAAGGTTGCAGAAATTCAGTAAAGATCGTGGCACATACTTAAGGTGTTCGTGGAATTATGGGGCAATCAACTTGAGATAGAGAAAGATCACAAGGAGATAAATTTACTTAGTGCAAATTTGGGCGAGGGAGCGAAAGATATGAAAGAAGAGGAGATGGAGGTTGTAGTTGCATTAATCTTAGGAGCCGAGTAGTCAAATATTTCATGTGTGTTAGATTTAAAATCTAAATATGATTTCGAAATAGCAAATCGGTGAATAATCATTGGGAGAGGTCAGACATGCGAGTCAGAACACATAATATACTGTTTTGCAATAACATGAAGAGAGTGGTATAGGCCGGTTGACCATGTAAGAAGATGAGGACTTCGCAGAACGACGGAGGAGCGATCGGTAGTAAGCTCTAGGAGAGAGGATAGGGTGTCGTACACTACCTACAACAAAATCAAAAGTCTTCAGGAGGGAGCAATGGGGCAAGTCGAAGGACCTTTTAGTGGAAAAAAGAGAGTCATTAACAAACGGCATGTTAGGGGGAGGATGACAACTCATAGCTGCGCAGCAAGGAGAAAGTCACAGTACTTAACATAGAGCGAAGGAAAGCCACGAGCAGTCGATGCAGTAGGCAAGAGGAGATCATATTTTATGGAGAGGCATTACGAGGAAAGTGAATTAGAAGGAGAAGATGAAGGCGGAATTGCAAGGAATCGTAGGAGTGCTTGATTCAATAAGAGGCAAGAGAAGCACGATAAGGAAAGGTTGAAGCGTCGCTTGGTTTCAACTCGCCTTAGTACTTGAGCGAAGGCTTGAATGAGAGCTTAGTGCTAGGCGTTGTCAAGATAAAATGAGGAGTATCATTCTCTAAGTAGGAGTTTGACGGGCAGTTACTATGATTTATTGGTTCTAGTCTTCAGGTGGAAGATTGTTGGATTATGGAGTCTAAAACCAACATGAAAACGGAGGAGCAGAAGGATTCTAAACAACGGATGAGTTCGAGTAAAGATAGGAATGTTCAATGAAGATAAAAAGGAAGCAAACCGACAAAAGGGGTCTGACAAGGTCGTGTCAGTTAATGAGCACGGTCGTGCCACTGGAGGATTTACTGACACGGTCGTGCATAATATAAAGCACGGTCGTGCTCAGCCTTTTCCAGCCCTGATTTGATTTCCATATTCAAAACGAATTCTTTTTTTGAGGACAAGGGGACTAGGAGATATCGTGAGGGGCACTCATACAACCCTCGCCATGATCGAAGTGTGTGTGTTAATCTTAGAGGAGTGGAGATATATATGAGGGGGTTGTTTATAGAGAGTATTCATGCTTAGATCTTAATGATTGAATGTGCAAAGTTATAATAACCATCATATATTGATTATAATGATATCCTGGTTTGGCGTCGCCCCAGATGTAGCCATGTGTTTGTGAACTGGGTTACCAAATTCACGTATATTTTCTTTCATGTTTACTATATTGATTATTCTCCACATTTTAGGACTGATAGTATAGGATATTCGGATATATGATCCCCCAAAACCCCAATAACTCGTAGGTGAATTGAACTCAAAATCTATGATCTCAAGTGAGGAATGTCAACCAATAGGCTACAACCTTTTTGTCGGTGTAGACTAATGTCACAATTATATATACTAAAATACTCCCTACATCCCATTACAATGGTAATATTTTGACTTTTTTGGTCAATCGAGTAAATTTTTGACTATAATTTTATGAATACCTAGATATCACTATGAAATTTTAAAAATTGTTTTTGTTTCACCGTCAAAAATAATATTAATAACAATTTTTATAATTGTATAGAGATATCTATATATTTATAAAATTATGGTCAAAGAATGACAGAATTGACAAAAAAAGTCAAATCGATACCATTGTAATGGAATGGAGGGAGTATATAAATAAATAAATGCTACTAAATCAATTAATCAAGAAAAAATTATATTTATTCAGGAAATTGTGAGAATGTTATAATTTTTACTCTATTTGTGCAAGGTAAATTTCTCTACATTTCACCCTTGTGACTAATTTTTTTTTTTTTTACTCAGACTCTACTATAAGATTTTGAACCCTTATGAAGTATAAATTTCAATTTCCTAATATAAGAAATTTCAACTCTTGCACTCCTTTTACGGGAAGATGATTTCACTTTAATCTTTATTTCAATTTGATTGAGCTTTCAGCTTTATAAAAAAATTGTGAAAAAAAAAAAATAACCACCCTCATGAATTATTAAATTTGTTATTAATAGTAATCGTGTAACGATGCTTCAAATACAATAATACTTTTGTCTTTCTACAAAAGTAAATTTTTTATAAATGCTTTCTCAATGTCACTTCACTTGATACTAATTTTTATTTTGATCCATCACATTTCAATTGATACTATCAAAACAGGCAAGTTTTTATTTATACTAACAACATCAATCAAATTAATATTTCTCTCACTCATTTTTTTTATTTTACTTTTTATATTCACAACAACTCTTTACACTAATTTTCTCTCCTTTTTTTCTTAATATTTGTGTAAAAAAAATTATTAAGTGAAGCGGACGGAAGAAGTATATAAAATTGGTTATAAATATTAAAGTGAGAATATAGGGAGCATTTGTAAAATGGAGTGATCTGTCATCATGCACCTGTTTAAAGAGTTTCAGAGCATCTTCATTCATGCCACTTCAAAATTATTTTAAGCTATTTTTTTCCCCTCCACCTCATTTTCACGTCATCAGTTTTCAATAACACAATTTTAAACAATTTTATCTCTATTCATGACAAAAATTATCAGTTTCTCTCTCCTAATTTTTATTATATCCCACCATATTTTTTCTTTTCTACTCATTTATATTACATTTATTACATTTATTACTATTATATATAATTATTAATTATTGTACTATTAAATGATTAATTATAAATTTTATAATTAATTATTTTACTAATATTTATTAGTTTATATTATAAAATGATTTTTTTTTTTTGACAAAGTTAAAATGAATAAAATGACTAATATTAAACAAATTAAAATGTTTGTAGAAATTGTTGGGAGTATATGAAATTTAGACTCAATTTATATATATAAAAAATACTATTACAAATATTTTGAACCGTAGTCCAAACAAAAAATGAGAATTGCCCACTTTGTTCAGCCAGCATGAACGTTATCTGCCAAACACAAAGAAAGAAAAGTCATGGATGCCTTGGCCTAAAGTCATGGTTGTAACTTTATGGCATTCAGATCAGCGCCAATTCAGCCACGGCATGAGATAAAGTCATAAATGCATATGATCTCATAAAGCATTTTTTTAAAAAAAATAAATTTTAAGAAAATTACTAGCAAGCAAGTTGGACAGCACATAAATGAGAAGGTTCAGTAATTAGCTGGCGACTGGCGTGTGTGTGGAAGGGACATTGATTTGTGAAAGAGTCAAGTATCCCATTTGTTCGAATCAAAATAAATACTGTATAAACATTGAATAGGGGTCAAATCAATATTCATCCTCCCTCTGCAAAGATGGTCCAATTTTGGATTTATTTAATTACTTCTTCGATTTTATTTAAAAAAAATATTATCAAATACGAAGTTAAAAAATATATATTAAAAATTTATGAGAATGAGATAAAAATTATTAATAGAATAGAGAATGGTAAGCGTTTTAATTGATGTGAGTATGACAACTTGATAAATGAGTCTCATTCATTAAAAAATACTCTATATTATATACTCCGTATTTCTTATTTTGGGGCTTTGCACTTTTATGTGTGACAGCTAAAATGATACTAAATAAATCAGTTTGAAATGGAAAGGAGTGAGTATATTCTAATAAAAAATATAAAATTTTAATACAATTTGTGTAAATAATTATTTTTAATAGTATTGATGATATTGGTACTAATATTTAAAATTTTATTTTTATAATTTTTTTTAACAATTTTTTTTTTGAGAAATAGCAAATTTTTTATTTAAAATTTAGTAAATTGCCCATCAAAATCAGAATAGAATAAAGTAATACTTACTCCGTCTTATAATAATATGTAAAAAAGACCTATTTTAATCATCCCAAAGTAATCAACAAATTTTTTAAATGAAATAAGACTCCCTTGTTATTCTCAAAATAATTATCCACTTAATTTAAAAAAAAAATTCTATCTAACCATCTACACTTAAAATTCATCACCTTTTTATATTCTTTCTTTATTTTTATGTCAAATTAATTTGTACATACTCCCTCCGTCCCGGAGAACTTTACCCCTTTACTATTGAGAACGGAAAATAAGAAATAATGTTATTAAAGTATGTGTTGTGAGTGGGAGGAGAGAGAATGAGTGGAGAGAATAGTAAATTTGAAAAGTGTTGTGAGTGGGAGGAGAGAGAATGAGTTTAGAGAATAGTAAATATTTTTTCCTTTTTAGGAAAATGGGACTTTAAAGTGAGACGCCCAAAATAGTAAAAGGGGTAATATTTTATGGGACAGAGGGAGTATTACTGTAAAACAAAACGGAGGAAATTCTTATATATGACTTGGCCTCACTATCTTCAACACTTCGAGTCCAAAGGCCGCTAACATTGTCGTTGGTTACGTCTAATATACACCTAATACTATCATTTAACTAATTATTAATTTAACTATGAGTTGGTCTTATAAAAAACTAGTTTTTTCTTAAGATAAGGAAAAACGTGTTTTCAAAATGAACGGTGGCAATTTTGTAATTACTGGCAACCATGTTCAAAATAAACGGTGGCATTTTTGTAATTACTGGCAACCATGATAAATGCCAGTGTTAATATTACAAATGAAAGGTGATTTCATACTCGGCATTTTATAAACATGAAACTGGCACTTTTTACACGGGCACTTTTAAATACATAAACTGGCATCTCTTCAAAAATATAAGCACTGGCATTCAAAAATACATGGACTGGCATTTGAAAACACATTTACTGGCACTCAAAAATACATATACTGGCACTCAAAAATACTTATAATTATTTTTGCTGATATTCAAAAAAACATGAACTGGCATTCAAAAACATGGATCGACATTCAAAATTACAAGAACCGGCATTCAAAAATACATTGACACTCGGTTACACACTTATCGGCACTCTATTATACACTAATCGGCACTTCAAAATACATGGACTGGCACTTGATTATACACTAACGGGCACTTGATTATACACTAACGGGCACTCAATTTTACACCAACGGGCACTTGATTATACATGAACTGGCACTCAAAAAAACAAAAACTGGCATTAGTTTGAACTGGAACGGGCACATCAAAATGGAGGGGAGCATTCCTTTGAGATCAGTGATTCTGTACAATTGCGTATTGCGTAGACTCCAGCCAACAGTCTTTTCCAATCTCCCTTTGATTTCAAATGTTGGATTGAAGTGAGATTTTTGGGACTTGAGAAAAAAAGCTAGGGTTTTTGAGTTGCTTAACTGCCTTCGTGCGTGGTTTCTTCTACGCTGATTGATCGATCTGTGTGTATGGATTCTTCTTCGTCACCGAAATCTTCAACGTCTTCTGCTGCTAATAATAGGGATTCGCTTGACGACGATGGTCTAATCGATACCAACCTTACAGGCCGGATTTATGCTTGAATTTGGGGATGAACGAATTTGGGGATGAATGGGAGTTGGGTGCCGCGAGCGAGGCGGAAGAGTCGACGTGTTCTAAAAACACGTTTTTTGTTAAGCTTAACAAAAAACGCGTTTTTTACAAGTTTTTTGCTTTAACTATTGAAAAAAAAACTACTTCTTATGTATATTCGAAAATATACAAAATGAAACTTTTTTACGGGAATTAAGGATAGTGTATAGTGAGGTAGGAAATAGTAAGTAATAGTAGTTATTATGAATATAACAAGTGGATCTAATGAATAAAGAATTACTCCGTTTCATTATGTTTGACCACAAGCAGTTTAAGAAATTTTAATAAATGTCTTGTTTAATTTGTAAATTTTCAGTTATATTCATCCTTAAATATGACATGAGAATCTGTACACGTTTAATTGATTAGTTAAATGTAAAACATAAATAAGAGTATAATAGGAAAATAATATATAATTTGCATTGGGTTTATAAGTGGTCGAAAAAAAAAAGACAAACAAAAAATGGAAATGTGGCCAAAATAATGAAACGGAAGGAGTATTAAAAAAATCCATTTTGAGAATGTGCTTTTATAAATGAAATACAAAAGATTAAAATTTTTTTTTATTTTCTAGTGAAATGAAAGAAATATTTATTAATTTAATTACACTATACCCCTTCCTTCCATTTGGCTTAATTAAGCAATGCATTTTCATGACCATCTATTTAAACAATAACCGTATGTTTGGATCCATTGTTTATTTTCAATCATCATAATATCAACACACACAGAACAAAGTCCAAACAAATGTTTGGATTTTCCTAATAATATCTTCTAAGTTTCTATTTATACCATTATATAATCCCCATCTCAAAATAAATGTATACCTTCTTCATCTCCCTCAATATACACAATTACTATTAAATTGAACGCAATAATTAAGGAGTGAATATTTATATTCATAAATATTGCTAGTGAAAAAAATACTGTGAGTATGATAACTAAATACTCCCTCCGTCCCATAATAATATGTAAACTTTCTATTTTGGGCGTCCCACAATAATATCTAACTTTCCCAAAATGGAAAGGAATCTTTACTATTCCCTCCACTCATTCTCTCTCCTACATTATTTTAATACTCACATCACCATTATAATTTACTATTCTCTCCACTCATTCTCTCTCCTATTTTATTTTCACACTCACAACACTTTCAATATAATATTTCCTCCTTAATCCCCGTGCAAAACCCAAAAGTCCATAAATCTATGGGACGGAGGGAGTATAATTAACAAAAGAGACCCACAACTTATGCACTCCCTCCGTCTCGGAACATAATTCACAAACATTGTTTGCACTGGTTTTAAGGAGGGAGTATTATATTGAAAGTGTTGTGAGTGTGAAAATAAAATAGGAGAGAGAATGAGTGGAGAGAATAGTAAATTATAATGGTGTTGTGAGTATTAAAATAATGTAGGAGAGAGAATGAGTGGAGGGAATAGTAAAGATTCCTTTCCATTTTAGGTAAGTTTTAAATGTGTGAAGTAAGTTTTGGGACGCCCAAAAGGGAAAGTGTGAAGATTGTTCCGGGACGGAGGGAGTATATAAATATGGCAAGTGAGGTTAGATAAATATAAGTGCATCCACAATATGAAGTTTTTGAAAGTTCCTTATTTTTATGAAGAAATTCTAGAAAGCATTTTACAATTGTGATTTTTTTAAAAAAAAATGCTTCTTACTAATGAGTAACTCTTTCTGCAAATAGCTACGTTTTGTGTTTTCTTCATTGATGTATAACAATTCCCTAGCAAAGAGAGGAGCTTTAGCATAGTGACTAAACATTATAAGTTTTATTTATTGACTTAAAAATGATGTGACATATTGAAACTGCAAAAAAACTCCCAAAAAGCTTTTAGCATTTGGATGCTCCAAGTGCACATTGAGCTGAAATGAATGAAATATATTTTATAAATTTGAATAGCAAAGATGTGAGTATAAACATTCTTAATATCCACATTTTTTTATAAATTTTAATGACAAATATTAGCTCATATTTTTTTTCTTTAATCAGAATAATTACTAACCAAATTAATATTTGAAACATTAAAAGCTTAATTTGCTGTTTAGAAACTTAGAATATATGTAAGCTCTCATAATATTAAAAAATAATCTGGAAGATAAATTAAATATTCAACACATTTACTAAAACTTTGATATTTTGTTAATTATTTATCCTGGTTGGGTTGGGACCATATAGTTAATGCACTGTACACTTAACTGTTTAAATGAAACATTTTGTATCATAGAAAAAACTTTAATGTGTACACAGTCTTAAAAATTCAGGCTGACATGCTGACACCAAATAAAGGATCCTGACTATATAATCAGTAATTACTTATTTTAGTTACAATTACGTTCCCAATTACTTCATTTCACATCATTAACAGTTTTCTACCCACCAAGAATTTCAGTGGAAGGGAAATGATACTCTCCTCCGTACTAGAGTATACACAATTTTATTTGACGTAAAAATTAAGAAAAAAAATATAAAAGGTAATGTGTTATGAGTGTAAATGATTGAATAAGAAAGAAAAAATGAAATAAGCTGATAATTATTGTGAGTATTACAAGTGAAACTCATTTTCTTTTTGAAACTTTGTTAATTATTTTTGGATAACTAAAAAGAGATTTTTTTTTGCTTAGTACTGTGCAACAAAGAGTGTATATCAAAGAAAGTCATAATTGACAAAACTGTTGTTTTATTGTAAAATGTCATTTTTGTTAACTCCGAGATGATAAAATTACTAAATTAGTATAGCTCTAAAATAAAGAGAATTGAGTGATCGCTTTAGACCATCTTCAATAGTCTTGTGCAAAATTTACAGTATTTTTTTATAATAGTGCAATTTTTGCACAAATTTCTCCAATAATTTATTTTAAATTTTATGTCAAATAAAAATATTCATTATTATTTCAACTATATAAATATATTACGTTATTTATATTTTATATTATAAAATCTTTTCATATATAAAAAAAGATTTCAAAATAAAAATAGAGAGAAAAAAACGGGATAACGCATCTCTATCTATTGCATCAAATTTGGGGTAAGAAATAGAGTTGCTTCATAATAGCGCAAGGTTTAGAGTTTTATGAAGCAAACTATGTTATATTTTGAAATTTTAGAGTACAGTTGGAGATGATAAGATCGCTTCGCTAGTGTAATGTGACTATGAAAAAATATGTTAAATTTGTAGTTTTAAATTTTGTTATTGATGACGCCACAGCTTTCGGGGTCAGGAGCGGTTCAAGGATATCTGGCTAGGATATATTTGATGGTTTGATGTACCTAGATCACAACACAAACAAGCACCGTTAAGGTCAAAGTTGGATGTTACTCCAACTCAGGCCCTCGGGTGTGAGAGTAAGAATACTGAGTAATAAGGCTTTGAATACCTTTGGGGTGTGTGTGTTTAGGTTTAGAGAGTAATAGAGCTTACTCAATTGTATATGGAACTTACCTTGCCCAAGGGGGTAAAGGCCTTCTATTTATAGGCAATGCAATGGTGCTTGTTGAGGTAAGCAATGAGATCAGCCCTAGGGGGCACTTTGGTATTTGACCAGCTACACGTGTCCGCATCCAATTGGTCCCGTCTGGGAGGGAACATTGATCGTCCAGGTGGACATGGCCGAAAGGGACATGAGCCGTGTAGCCGGCTGAGCATTAAATGGAATAGTAGGCGCCGGACCGAGCCGTATTGAATGCGTGATGGGGAGCGGCAAGTGGCTGTCGTGAGCGCAAGCTAACTTGCTCAGTAAGGCTTGACATTAACCGGGAGCGGCATGTGCCCGCGGCCAACGTTGTGCCCGCGGCCAACGTTGTGCCGCGGCCAAAGATATATGACGCGAGCACGGCTGAGGCGGGCATGACTCATGCGGCACGGATCCAATGAAAGGTGGTCCCAATGGTCCTCGATGGGGACGATGCGAGGAGGACGCGGCTTGACCACAAGTGGCCTATTTGTCCGCGGTCTTCCCTCCAGCCGGTCTAGAACCGCTACTTCACCGGTTCCTTGGACTAGACCGAGCGCGGCCCGGCCCAGTAGATCCGGACTCATCAATGGCCCCTAGCTCAAGTGTGATTATTTATGGTCTGAGTGAGGAGCTACTAGAAGCTCGGTTTGCTCCAATTGTTCCTCGAGCGAGCACCAGTGTTAGCGCTTTTTGTTATCTGTTGCTTGGCCCCATGGGCCAAAGGGAACGTTCGGGAGGCACCAGTGAGTGACACGTGGTCCTCGTATGGCGTGCCTCCCGGCTAACAGCGGGCCCTCGCGTATGAAAAGACGGGTTAGTGGTACGTACAGGGGTACGTGTCGCTCATCCAAGGGGGGCAATAAATGCAAAAGGTATTTAATTTTTCGAATTTTCAAACGTTGGAGACGGTTCAGGGTCCGAGGTAGGATTTGTGGGCTAATTAATACGGGTTAACGGGTTAACCCGTATAGGTAGGCCTTATAAATACCAAACCCTTAAACCTCAAACCCTTTTTACCGTTTCCAAACCTTCAGAGAGCCTTTGAGAGAGAAACTTCTTGCTGCGATCTTCGTGCTACTGTTTTCCGAATCCTTCTCTCAATCTTTCTCTCGTAAGTAACGTTGGGTGTTTTCTTCTTCATCTCCTTTTGTTTTTTCTTTTTTCTGGTTTCTGAATAATGACTACTCGAGAGTTTGGACCCTGCCGTCCCATAGAGTTAGGAGATGGGAGCACTCCAGATCTGTTTGCTGTTTGTAAACGGACAGGGGGGATATTTAGGAAGGTAGGCCATGGGTGGCTTAGGTTATCCTCGAGTGCTTCCAATATTTCGTGAAAATCCCAATGGGGGCCTTTTGTCCCACCCCTTGTGGGAGGCCAAGGATAAAAGGGTAAAAAGGAACGGTGATGTTTTGGTGTTGGGGATACCAAGAGGGCCGAGAAATTTTGTGATGGGGGTTTTGTGTGTTTCCCGCGAGAGAGGCTCGGCTCGAACGCCGTTGAATTAGCGAGGAGAGCGATTCGCGTCCCCGAAGTAGTTTGTGGATCGGGAAAAGTGTGAACTAATGGACCCCGATCAATCAAACAATTCGCGGCACCGAGAGCGGGGACCCCGAGCGACCCTTTAGATGTTCCCGCCCCCGAGTACCATCTTTCCCCCGTTGTGCCCGCGGCTACTAGTGGCGGAGACAATTGAGCCGAGCAAAGAATGAGGAACTCGACCCCCGCCGAGGCGACCGGTGAATCGGAGGTGGCCCCCGCCCGTGGTGACCCCACCGGCCTCTTTGGCTCCTCGAGCTCTGAGACCGAAGAGGATGACCGCGATGAGGGGGATAGAGGACCGCGGGGACCTCCAAGAAGGCCGCCGAGACCACCAATATGTGGATGCCTTCGAGAGCTCGACTCCGAGGAGGAGGAGGAGATTGTGGCCCCTGCCCGGAACAAAGGCAAGAGGCCAGCTAGGGATGTGAATCCTGGTCGTGGCCGTAAGAAGGCCAAGGAGGTGGCCACCATTGACTGGGAGGAGGAGATTTACGAGGTTTATAATGTGGACCGCAACGCTTACCGTGTCCGCACCCTTGGGCATGTTCATTTGAAGGACAAGGACAAGCTGCGGCCAGAGACCATAGCAGATGTCCGCGGGGACAACCGAGCCTGCGTTTTTTATGGGGCCCAGTTTGAGAACGGATTGAGGCTGCCCCTGGACCCTTTCTTTTACTTCTTCCTGGAGTTCAATGCCTGCCTGCCCATGCACCTGACTCCCAATGCCATCCGAGCCATTGTCTCCTTCATCGCTGTGTGCAGATTCCTGGGTTATGAACCTACCCTTGCCGGGCTCTACGCCTACTATCAGAACCAGATTAGCCGGGGTATCCTGAGCTTGAAGGCTAGGAACTACTCCACCAGGACTTTCTCTCCTCCCTCCAACAAATTTGACCAATGGAATCAGAAGGACATTTTGGTCATTGAGTCACGATTTGGATGGCCTTTTTCCAAACCTTCACACCCAGTCCCTATGAAGGTGGCCGCGGGCAGTTATCCGGACCCGTCCTCAGCCGATGCCATGCGTACTGCCATAGAGAGGCATCTGGCCCTCTATTTGGATAGCGGGGAGGAGCCCGTATATGACGTGGGCGCCATAGTGGAAGATGAGCCCTCATCGATCTACTCGGGGTGGCTCGCAGGAGGGCGCCCCACATGCCCCCGCAGTAGAGATAGAGCCTCGCCCCGCGACCCTGATTGGCGGGTGCACGAACATTACCAGTTTGAGGCAGATTGTAAGACCTGTATGCTGGGCGCTGAGTGCGATCCTCCCGAAATAATCGGTCTCTGATTCCTTTATAGAAATTGTTGCCAATTTACTTTGCCTTTGATTTTTTGAACTGCTCTGCTAACCATCTTTTCTTTCCCTCCAGAGTAGATCCGGACGAGTATAATTTCTGATGGCTCCTCTAAGTGCTGCTCAACCGAAGGCCAAGAACCGTAGGGCCAACAAGGAAGCCGCCTGTAAGAGGCGTAATGAGATGGGGGTCCCCACCAAAGATAAGACCGTGCCTCGTAGCGAGCAGAGGACCGGGAGGCTCTATCTCGCTCCCGTAACCATTCTAACCACTCGGGAATCTCGCCTCCACCTCCCCGGGGTCCTCCTCCACCCAATGCTCTCCGGCATCATCTCCCTGGCCGTAATATTGCCTCCGGCATAACCAGAGCACCCAAGAAAAGGACCGATAGAGATGCGGATCTCGACGCATGTGGGAGAGGTCTTCCAAGACCCGTAAAGTGGTGGAGACTTCTTCTCGCAGCCCCCCTCGCCGCCACCGCTTCTACCACGCTCCCTCCACCGCGGGGACACCGCTCGGTGGCCTACTCGATCTCCTCCCCGGCCACCCGCGAGGAGACTCCGGGAGAAGAGGAAACAGTGGGAGCCGTGCCCGCCATCAAGGGTGGACTCGTACGCCCGCTCCGCCCACAACTCGCTGCTGGGATTGGGCTCATCAACAGGCTCTTCGCCCGGACTTCTATCATGCCGTGGCGGAGAAGGAGAACCCATCGCCTTGATGGGAGACATTGGGATTGCCCTCACCGAGGTTTGACTCTTTCGTCCGTCCCTTTCGACACTTTTAGCCTTTCTTGCTCTAACTATCCTCCTCGCAGTGGGCAATAAGGCGACGAGGCTCCGGAGACTCCGCGATAGCCTCGTCCGCCGAGCTTGCCAATAACACCAAGGACACGGCGGCTAAACTCCGCGAGCCGGAGCCGGCCCAGAGAAGGTGGGGACTCGAGCTCCCTCCCCGGACGCCAAGGAGAAAGAGTTCGCGACCAAGGAGTCCGACCGAAGTGGCTTCCAGGAGCGGGTGACCGAGCCGAGAAGAGCCTAGAAAAGGCAAAGTGGTCACGGATGAGCTCAGGGGCCACAAACTTCACTGGAGCAAAGAAACTCCGAGCTCATGGTCAAGCCGGATGCCTCCCAAAAGCAAGTGGAGATCCCGGGAGGCCAAGGCGGATGATCTCTCCGAGAAGCCGCCGCCTCGACCCGCCCGGCTTGGAGAAGGAGAGGATGCCGGCCGAAGCTCGCAAGGAGGCCATCGAGGAGTATAAGAACTCCGATGAGTTCAACGCGGAGTGCTCGGCCCAAGATGAGGCTTGTCCGGACACGTATCCGAACTTCGCGGCCACGGTATGTTCTCCGTGCAGCAGTTGGCCGTGATCGGCTCACCGGTTGCTACCGACGCGGAGCGCGTGCCCGGCATGCGCTAGTTCCTCTCGTCCGAGGACGAGGTCAAGTGGTCCGGATCTCTCCGCCGCGGCCTCTTCGCTCCCGTGGCGTAAGTGATCGCTTCGGGCCTCGACGCCTAACCGGATGAGCCGCGATTCGGGGAGAACCCTTTATCATTGGGGATGCCCGGCTCGTGTTCTTCCAGAGGGGCCAGCCATAGGAGATCTCTTCCCTGCCGGGCAGCCTCCCGCTTCGCCTCTACCGAGCAACAACCGCTCCCACTACCGAGGTGCTCTCTGGGACCAGCCCCGCCTTCCCCAACTCCGACTCGAAGCGGGCACAGGGGGTGCGGCCACTGAGGAGCCAGAGGCGGGCACTGGTGGTGCGGCCACTGAGGAGCCCAAGGAGAATGCTCCATTAGTATAGGATTTTTGCTTTTTCTTGTTGTAATAGTTTTAGGACTTTGTAAATATTTCCTTAACATTAATAGAAGCATTTTTCTCCACTCGCTCCTTTACTTTTATCTTAATTGCTTGTCTCGTAGGCTATTTTGAGTAGTTTGGGCAATTTTCGAGCACCTCAAGACTTGCATTCTTGCCTATTACTTTTTCCAAATTTTTTGACTTGCAATTAACTTTATACTCTCTCCTTCGCGGCAAAGAGCCTAAGAGGCCCTTTCGCCCGCATTTTTGAGTTTTCCTAACTCTTTATTCAAAACCCTTAGGTTTTTCGTGAGAGTCAGCCTTATTCTTCTATGATCGCGTTTGTTTAGCCTTGTGGCAAACTTTGAGGCCTTAACCTCGTTTGTCTGTTTGGCTTTGTTAAACTAGTTTGATCACTCTCATCCATTTACACTTATTCCCACCTTGCGAGCCGTGGTGTAAGTCAAAAGTAGCCAAGGCAAGCATACTTTCATGTGGCATGCAAGGTGGCCGTGAGGCTATTGTCCGCGCAATGTAAAGGTAGGAGCATATTTTAGCATAGAGGCCCTTTAACCCCGGCATCTCGTATCCCCTTATTGGAGGTTCTCACTTATTTGACCCTTTATTCAAAACTCCCTAGGTTTTTCGTGAGGGTCTCGTGGCGATCTCGGTGAACGGGCTTATATGTAGGCCTTTGTCACATACAGCATGCGAGTAACGGCCCTAACGAGGTCCTTCGCGCAATTAGTGGGTCCGGACTTGTGTCATTGTCCCCACTAGAATCCGTAGGCACGGGCATCATGGCCTTTGTACCTACGTTCATCTATATCCACTAATTTTTGGTGGTGTCACGCGGCAGAGAGAGTATCCTCCCCGCGATCATAGTACGGATCGTAATGGATCTTTGTACATATATAGGCACGCGGATCCTTAGATCTTTGCGCATCGCAAGCAGGAGCTCATATGTTGGCTCTTGAACCCACCGGCATCCGTCGCGGGCATCCACCCTAGCTTTTGAGGCCGTGGAATTGATTTTTGCATCAAAATATGATGATAACTTCTCACTTATATATATATAGTCTATACTCCTTCCAAAATATTACAAAGATTTTAAAAGAAGTATCTCTTAAGGTGGTCGCTATTCCAAGCGTGCTTAAGCTCTTCTCCCTCTTTTGGTCGCAATATGTAGGTGCCCTCTTTGACTATCTTTGTTACCTCATATGGACCTTCCCATTTCTGGGACAACTTGTTGAAACTGTGTCAGTCCCTTGACCTCTACGCTTCGAGTACCCGCCTAACCGAAAACTCCTCTTATTTACTCTTTGTCATGGTGCTTCTTCGCTTCGTTTGTAGTTCACCATTTTTTCATGTGCCCGCATTCTCTTCCTTCGAGATCGTCTGTGTCACACCTTCGTTTGCCTCGCTTTTGAGACTCGTCGAAGTATGTGACTCGCACGAGGGTAGGGCTACCTCCACCGGAGCCATTGCCTTCGACTCCATACGTGAGCGAGAAAGGAGTTTCTCCCGTAGAATTTCTAATTGTGGTGCGGACAACCCATAATGCGATCTGGAGCTCGTCCCAACCAACGTCCTCCTCGTCCTTCCAAGTTTTTCTTTAAGGCGGTCGAACTAGCTTGTTCGCGCCTCGCCTTGACCATTTCCCCGAGGATAGGCAATCATGACTTACGGTGTTGCACCTTCATTCTCACACATTCAAGCAGTTGAATTTTGCGGAGAATTGGGTGCCATTATCTCGAAATTATTGCTCTGGGAACCCCAAATCGACAATAGATGTGGTCGTGGACAAAACCGATAGTGTTATCCTCGGAAATAGTGGCTAAGCCCTTTGCTTCCGTCCACTTGGTAAAATAATCCACGGCCACCACGCGCATACTTGATGCTTCCTCTAGCAGCTTGGAAATGGTCCAATAAGATCTATCCCCACGTATCAAACGGCCACGATGGTACAACCAAAGTCTCGCTTCCGCTGATGGTAGTCTAGTGGATGTCCGCAAATCTCTCGGCACTTATCACATTTTCTAACATACTCCCGCGCATCCCTTCTCATTGTGGGCCAAAAGAATCCTTGGAATTTGATCTGTCTCGAGAGGGTGCGAGCACTGGATGTCCGCCACAAACTCCTTCATGGACCTCATAGAGTAAGTTGGTGACCATGTGAGTTTTAACACATCTTAGCAAAGGCTTGGTGAATGATCGCCGAAAAAGCACCCCATCGAGGACGAGGTATTTCGCGGACACCGTTCTGATGGCTCTAGCCTTTACTGGGTCCTCGGGAGGGTTTGCTTCTCGATGTAATCCTTCATTTCATCTACCCAAATTCCTTACTTGATCCTCAATATTGTTTATCTCGAATTCGATCTATAGCAGGTCTCTCCGTGAATTCAATCCGGCACCGTCTCCAACTCACCAATTTCTTGCTCCTGCTATTCTTGAAAGGAGGTCACCTTCCACATTATCCTCTCTCATGACTTGGTTCAAATCATAGTAAGTGAAATTTTTGATGAGGGTTTTTGCAAGGCCACAAGATCGAGCTAGTACTGGGTTGATAGTATCATACTCCCCCCTAATTTGATTAACTATGAGCTGAGAGTCACTATTGATCTCAATACTCTGAACTCCCAAGTCTCTTGCCAATTCCATGCCCGCTATAATCGCTTCATACTCACTCGATTGTTTGATGCCTCGAACTTGAATCTCAAGGCCCTCATAAATTTCTCCCGCAGGTGCGATCGAAGTATGCCCGCTCCACTCGATTAACTTGCTCGCGGAGCCGTCCACATATAAAGTCCATACCTCTTACGGACGCTCCCTTGGTTGAACAATTTCGTGCTCGGGCTTTCGGGTCATCTTCCGATTCTCGCTCGCTTTCTTTTCCGAGGTCGCCGTCCGCTAATTTGAATGATGATTCTACTACAAAATCAACTAAGGCTCCGCGCTTTGATTGTCTTTCTCGGGAGTAGGTGATCTCGGAACTCAGGTGAGCTCTATAGACCAAGCTAGCATTCTCCCCGAGGACTACGGTTTATGTAAAACCTTTCTAAGCGGAGCCTCGCTAGTATGCTTATAGGATGTGCGTAAAAGTAGGCTCTTAATTTTCGAGCGTATACAAGCAAGGCGTAAGCTAACTTTTCTATATTAAGATAACGCCCTTCTACGGCGGACAAAGGCCTTACTTACATAATAAACCGGTTTTTGGGAGTTATTCTCCTCCCTTACAAGAACAGCAGCCACGCGTATCTCAACGGCTAAATATAAAAAGAGCTCTTCTCCGGCACCGGCCGCCGAGCAGAGGTGGCCGCCCGAGGTATGTTTTGACTTCTTCAAAAGCCCGATGGCACTCGCTGCTCCATGTAAATTCATCGCCTCTCTTCCCTTTCGAGAGTTTTGAAGAAGGGGAGGCATCTCTCGCCGACCGCGAGATGAAGCGGCCAAGTGCGGTGATGCGACCATTGAAGTTTTTGTACATCCTTCACGCAGTGTGAGGTTTCATGTCTAATAGGGCCTGGATTTTCTCTCGGATTAGCCTCTATCCCTCTTTGGTTGACCATGAATCCGAGGAACTTGCCCGCTCGACCCCGAAAGCGCACTTAAGGGGGTTTAGCTTCATGTTGTTGTGGCGCAAGTTTTTGAAGGTTTCCTCCACATCGAGCTCGTGGGAGTTTTCCTTAGTTTTTATGACCATGTCGTCAATGTAGGCCTCAAGATTTCGCCTAGTTGGTTTTTAAAGACCAGATTGACCATGCGCCGATATGTGGCTCCCGCATTTTTCAGCCCAAAGTGGCATCATAGTGTAGCAAGATGTCTTGCCCGCAAAGAATGAAAGCTACAGAGCGGACATCTTCGAGCCATCTCGGATCGATGGTAGCCTGAGTATGCATCAATGAAGCTTAGAACTCGTGTCCTGGCCATAGAATCCACCAATCTGCCTATGCGAGGAAGAGGGAAGCAATCTTTGGGGCATGCTTTGTTGAGATCGGTGAAATCAACGCACATCCTCCATTTACCATCGGATTTCTTAACCATGCACCACATTGGCCACCATTTGGGGTAGGTAATTTCCTTGATTATCCCCGCTTTTAGCAATTTTTCCACCTCTTCCTTGACGGCAATCTCTTTTTCCTGGGAGAAATATCTCGGATTTTGGTGAATGTTCTTGAAGGATGGGTCATCATTGATTTTGTGGAGGATCACGTCTTTGCCGATTCCTTGCATATCTTCCACCCTCCAAGCGAACACATCGCAATTTGCTCTAAGGAACTCAATAAGTATCCTTCTCTCCTCGCCGTGAATTTCCACCCAACCTTAACTGTTTGCTCGGGAAGTGGGGATTGATTACCACCTCCTCGAGCTCGTCGTTAGGTTGAAGGTCGCCGATTTCACGATTGTGCAAGGAGTCAATGACAATAGTTGGGGGGTTGACTCCGAGCTTGGGTCAGTGTTGCCATTGAGTATATGATATCACGGTCAATTTCCCCTCTATTCCTCGATCAATATAACCTCCTCAACAGGGCAGCCAACCGCTTCGATTTTCTGCTTCATCTTGAGCTCCACCTTCGTGGAATGGAAAGAAAGCATGCCAATCGGTACGGGTGGCGGCGGAGTGCAAGAGTTTTCCCTTTTTTGACTTGTCCTCGCCTTTTCCTCTATCATTTTGTCCTCGCCCTCTCATCTCGCGGCAGAGGTCCGGCCTTTCTGTTCTTTCCTTTTTCCTCCAAAGGTTTCTCGGAGGAATCTCCTGGCCGGTTCTTGATGGTAGCAACCCCGCCCGGGGTGTTAAATTTCACCCTTTGGTGGGGACGCGACGCAACTATTCCCAATTCGGCTCGAGCGCTACGCCGAGAATGGCATTGTATTGGGAAGGAAGATCGACCACCATGAAAGTTATCTTGGCCGTCTTCCGCATGGGTTTTTCCCCAATAGCTACGTCAAACACAATCGTCCCCTTTACCCTTACGGGCGTGGTTGGTGAAGCCTTCGAGCATGCCCGCATATGGAGTGAGATGTGCTTCTATCATTCTCATTCCAACCAAAGTATGGTAGTAGAGTATGTCGCGGCAAACTCCAAAGATCTATCAACACTCGGCCTATGTTTGCCGGTTGATTCTCATTACGAGGTGAGTGGCGTGTGTGGAATGAAAAAGGGTGGAGGCAAGTTCACTCCTAACCCAATTTCTTGCTCTTCCTCCTGAGCCGTGGCGGGGATGGAGAAAACCTTCTCTAATGTCCGAATTTGGAGGGACAAATGCTTATTAGAGGGAGGTTCCTCCCCAACGAAGTTAATGTCATAGTCCCCAAAATCATCATCATAATTATCTCTTTCATTTCTCTCTGGTCCCCGCGTGTGTCGTGCCCGCCGCCGATCATTGTTATTGGGCAAGTATTGTTTCCCTTAACCCACTTGGTTAGCTCCCGTTATTGATTTTCTCATTGGATTACTCGTCACTGAAACAAACCCCTCGCTCCGTGCCCGTGGTCGTTGTGATACTCACGTAACTTAAGTCTACTCCTCTCATTTGGCTTTCGAAGCATGGGGAGGAGCAGAAAGTCCGAGGCTCTCATAATCACCACCCTTGGGTCGGTGAGCTCTGTGTAAACCGTTTCGGCCATAGCCTTTGAGCTTTTCCGATCACCGCCCGTTTTGCCCCGATTATTGGTGTGAGTGAGCAGCTCGGCGGTCTCCCGGACTTGGCTTATCCTTTCTTTCGCGTAAGCTCGGGGAGCGGGGCACACTAGGCTCTTCTGCGGAGAGCAATGGCCGAGGCCCTTTCATACATTTCCTCCATCGATTTAGGTTTGCTTGGAGGCAAAATTCATTTTGAGGAAGGAGGAACCTGAGGCCGCCCTCAAAACATACCGATATCTCCTTCGTCTGTGTCCACAATCTCCTCGCTCACCTTCCCGAACCGGATATATAATCTTTTGTAGGCTCGTTTGGTGCCGCTTGACACGGACAAGATCTCGTTCTTTGGACAAGATATATAATTTATTTATTTTCTTTTTATCCTCCATTTTATTATTCATCCGCGGTGCGAGAAAATACTTTTTTTTCGACGTATTTTTTTTCAATTATCCTCAGCATTTCTCAAATTAAAGAGTGGGGAAACAATGACAATAAATTTTTCATCTTCATCTAGCGATTTGAACTCTCACACCTCGAAGTTATATGACAATTCAAAAGGATGGGTGGTAAACAAGCATAAATGAGGTTTTTTTTTACGATGTCCTAGCTAAAAAGCGGAAAGAGATTGAATCCTAAACTTCAAATAATAACATAATATGGCACTTGACATTTTATCACGGGATCACTCTTTTTTTAAAGACAACAATAGAGTTCTTGTAATTTTGAGGGTTATAATAGTTATGATTGAAACATATATGGGAATATAAGAATCCTGAAAGGGCATTTCACTCTATCCCCTACATATATGGCTAAACAATAATCAAAATTATTATAAATGGGTATTATTTAAAATATTCAACTTTTGTTTGCTAATTTTCTCAATTGATTTTTTATTCAATTTTATGATTTTATGAGTGTGTTTATATTATAATATATAAAAATTACAATTCACTATCACTACTTAAAATTTAAAAATTTAAGATTGTAATTTAGAGGTACTTTGTTGAGGAATACTTCTTCCGTCTCATCTCTCAAACCGGACTAATATTTTACTCACAAAAATTAAGAAAGAATAGAGTGATAGAGATGCTGTCATGTAGTAGAAAATTGAAATAAAAAGAATATGTGTGACAAAAATAGTAAGTTGATTGAAGTATATGAAAAAGAACGAGGAGGAAAATAGTGTAAAAATATTTATTTTGAAAAGTTCGATTTGAAATTGGATTGGACGAAAATGAAAAAAAAAATCGGTTTAAGGTGGGACGGGGGAGTATAAAGATATCTTACAACCGGCAAACAACAAAAGTTAATGGCCATACACTGTTGGGTCACCTCAGTTAAATGACAATGTTAAAAAATTGAAATGTAAATGAAGCAAATGAAAAAAGTAATAAAATTGGATGGTTTAAATGTAACTCAGTATTTTTACTCATTAATAAAACAAAAGAGCCATAACTTTTGTTTCGTTAATAATAAAATCTAAAATTTGTTTTTTTTTTTTTTACTTTTTTACAGTAATATGTTTGGAGAGAGAGAGAGAGAGTGTGGGCCTTGTTTTATGGGAGCAGCAAGCAGATCTGATGAGAGAGAGAGAGAAAGTGGATAACAGATAAGAACAAAAACAAAACTAATCAGCTTTTAGCTTATTTTAGAGAGAGAGAAAATGAAATACTGAAATTGAAACACTGTTGTTGATTTTTTTTCTTTGTTTTTTGGATCTTTCTCATGATGATGCAACTCCCCTGTCGTTAGGACATGGACTGTCCCTCTGTAACTGCTCTTATTTTTACTCCTACTCTTCAATTTCCCCATGGAATTGATTTTTTTTTGCTGAATTTGAAGCTCTAAGGTTTGAAATTCTGTTCTATTGAGACTTTAATTGGTGTTTTCAGTTGAATTTGATAGTAAATTCAATGTATGATTATTGAACTGTAGTTAGTGCTGATCGATTTGTCTTTCCAGCAGTTATTGAGCAGGAAATCAATGGTGAGGAGCTTTATAGACATTGTTTTGGAGTGTTTCTTTCGGCCTTAAGAGTGTGTGTGTGTGTGTGTGTGTGTGTGAAAGAGAGAGAGAGAGAGAGGGAGAGAGAGTTGTGTGTTGTTTGTGTTAGGGTTTACTGCTTTTTAGTCATAATCTTTTGAAATTTTTGTTTTCTGTAGTGAAGAAGAGATGATCTACAGGGCTGATTGATGCTCTAATTTCTAGCCTCTAAGGTCTCTCTCTCTCTCTCTCTCTCTGTGTGTGTGTGTGTGTGCGTGTGTGCGCTTTTTCGATCCTGCTGTTTATGATTTTAATCTGTTAATATTAAATTATGTAACTGGCATCCCCTTAGAAATTATTTTGATTTGCCTGGAATTTGTTGGAACTTTGATTTTAACCAGCATTTTCTGAGGAGGAAGAGAGCGAATATCTGCAGTAGTGGCAGATTTTTGGTTTGGTCATTCAGGAAAATATTGCTGTACCAAGTGCTTTTCTCTTCATAAAAAAATATTGCCCTTTTAAGGAATTGAGTGGGAATGGAGATGGAGAAGAGTTTGAATCCTCAATTTTGGCACGCCTGTGTGATGGGGGAATGGGTGTACAAATGCCGGTCCTCCTTGAATTCTAAGGTCTTTTTTATTTCCCTCAGGGACATGCTTGAGCACGCTCCTTGCAAATGTGGATTTTGGGGGAAAGTTAAATATCCCTGCATTCATCTTTTGCAAGGTAATTGATTATCTGAAGTTCATGGCTGATTTTGAAACTGATTAGAAGTTTATGCTAAAAAAATTATGTTGAAACCGGTTAAAGAGGGTAATTGTTACAATAATGGCATTGACGAGGCGGATTTTGGGGTAATATTGGGTCTGATTCTTCTGAAAAACTCTGGGCTTCCTTTGCGAAAACGTTAACGCAGTCTGATGCTAATAATGGTGGTGGGCTTTTCAGTTCCTCGTTACTGTGCGGAGACAATATTTCCTCGCCTTGGATTATACTGCTGATCCCCCTGTTCAGACTGTTGTAGTTAAGGATGTCCATGGAGAGGTATGGAAGTTCAGGCATATTTATAGAGGGACGCGCCTAGGAGACATCTTTTTGACAACTGGATGGAGTACTTTCTTTGTGAATCAGAAAAAACTTGTTGCCGGAGACTCCATTGTTTTCATGAGGACAGAGAATGGTGATCTTTGCGTTGGAATTAGGGCGCGCTAAAAGGGGAGGCATTGGTGGGCCTGAATATCTATCTGGATGGAGTTCTGCTGCAGGGACTTCTACTGCTTCCTATGGGGGATTTTCAGCCTTAATCAGGGAAGATGAAAACAAGCTGATGAGAACTGGCAGTAATGTGAATTATGTTTCTGGTATGGCGAGGGGAAAAGTGAGGCCAGAATCT